>WNWU01000007.1:18684658-18752787 GCA_012654045.1 Ptyas mucosa | reverse complement strand
TGCAATGCAATGCAATGCAATGCAATGCAATGCAATGCAATGCAATGCAATATCTTTGTTCTTTACATCATCAGATGAATTTTGTGTCTTTGGAACTGACATAAACTAACTTAATCATATCCACAAATGAAATATTAGCATAATATAAGAAGAATTTTTGAAAGCCTGAACTCTTTTCCCTGTCTCTGAAATAGCAGATGTCCAGCAAAAGGAAGACATATCCCTGATTTTGTCTTCCATCCAGCAAGCATAGCCCTAAATCAAATATTGTGCAGTTTTTTAAGTATCTTAACAAGTTATCTCTTTCTGAGCAGTTTTCTCCAGGGCCCATCGCTTCCCTATTAAGTGCTAACCGCAAATTAACAAGCTCAGCTCTGTGACCTTAATTAGTTGATTAGTACCCTGGGCAGTTTACCTGTTGCCTGAAATTGGCAAGACCTTAATCAGTTACATTCTGAAGGCCTCCTAACGCCTCTAGTGCATTCCTATGATGGAAAAAACAGTCTTCCTAAAATGCTGAAAAAGTAAATTTATATACATGTAGGCCTAAACACTTTTTGTTTGTTTGTTTGCAGTTTTTCACTATAATTTTTGTTGTGGATGCCAAGAAAGTTAAACAAGATATCTCCCCCCATCCCCTCATATGTTCTCCTTTCCAGTTGTCTGAATGCTCCTGAATGTGATGAGAGTGTAAACTGCTTGCCCACATATGAGCAAAAAAATTTCTCACCATTCACATTGTGGAATACTGAAAACATTAATATGCAAGAGACTTTCTTATCAAAGTATATCTTAAGAATTAGAATATATATATGTATGTATGTATGTGTATGTATGTATGTATGTGTATATGGAATATATTATATATAAAATAATGTAAAATAATATTTTATATAAAATAAAATAATATGTAGGCAATTAAAACTAAGAATTCTGGGAATCTTTGAAATTAACTGCTGCAGTTTTCTTGTCTTGTTTCTTCGTTTAAAGCAGTTGTAGTCATTTACAGACCTTGTGCTTCCTGCAGGTCCCGGCAACCTAGGAGTCCTCCACTAAAATTAACAGCAAAATTCTGTTTTTTAAAGCTGCTGGTTTGCACTGAGTGACTCATACCCTGGTCATCTCTTATTTGGATTGTTGTAATGCACACTGCATAGGGCTATCTTGAAGAGTATTCAGAAACTACCGTTGGTCCAGAGTGCAACAGTGTGAATAGTTCTGGAAGCACCTGGGGTGGCACATGTAGCACCACTGTTACGCAAACTGCACTGATCTGCTTCCAGGTCCAATTCAAGGTGTTAGCCATCACCTTTAAAGCCCTTTATGGCATGGGTCTGGGATATCTGAGGAACTGTCTTTCCCCAATGGGATTTGCCAGCCACACCTTTTCTGGCAGAAAGGGCCTATGGCGGTCCCCATCAACTAAGGTGTTTTGGCTGGAGAAAAGCCATGCGCCCGCCCCCCCACCAGTGGTGAAATCCAAAATTTTTTACTACCAGTTCTGTGGGCATGGTGTGGCTTGGTGGGCATGGCATGGGAAGGACACTGCAAAATCTCCATTCCCACCCCACTCTGGGGCTAGCCAGGGGTGGTATTTGCCAGTTCTCCGAACTGCTCTAAATTTTCACTACCAGCTCCCCAGAACCTGTCAGAACCTGCTGGATTTCACCCCTGTCCCCCCACCCTTGAAACATCTTGCTGCCAGAGATGAGATCTGCCCCATCCTTTTGGTCTTTAGGAAGAGACTTAAAATCTGGCTCTGCTGGTTGGCATGGGGCTCTGTTGGCTGTAGGCTAGAGGTGGTTAGTGCAGTGACAGAGAATGCACCATTGCCACTCTGCTCCAAATTTGTGGTCTTTTATTTTGTATTTAATCTTTTGTAATTCTAATCTGTTTTTATATGTATAATGGTTGCTATATTTTTATTTTTCATTATATTGTAAACTGCCCAAAGTCACCTCAAACAGCCAGATGGACGGTGTATAAATTCAAGTAATAAAAAATAATAACTTTTTCATCAAGCCTGTAGCACTAACATTTTCTTGAGGTATGCCATCCAGTACTAATGAGGCCCCATTTCAAATGGGAACAAAAAAGGGCTCTGAGATTCATCACTGTTATTCAATTATATATTTTTAAATAAAAAATTAATTGTGTGATCTCCTGGGCATTACCTGGGCATTTACCACATTGCTCAGAGGCACTACAGTATTGATTGATAATTTACTGAATGTTCAGATGATAGTATGGTGAGATTACATAAAATAAAGGGATGGGAACTGCATCTTTCAGTGATCTTCTTACATAAAACCTGCACTCTTGAACTGAAAGTCCCATGAAGTACTTTTCTGTCTATCATGCATTTGAAAGAGGAAGAAACAATCAATATAAATCCCATCTGAAGGGTAGGTTGCATTGGGGAGAAATGGCAATATGGCCTACCTTATCCTAGCTGTTTTTTCTCATCCAGATTAATTTGGCTGAGGTGGTCTGCGCATTTTTATTAGTAAACGATTGGCTGTGCCGTTTATTCAATATAGTAAGTACTTGCCTTGATTATTCAATGCATTATCTTGGGAAATGTTCCATTATGGTGTATATATTGTAACCGATGTAAAGTATGTACAGTATATAATGAAAAGAAAAGTCTGTTGGCAGAAATCACTAGATTTTCTTGCAAGCTGAAGTAGGAAAAAGGCTTAAGTAACAACTGTTGTGCTGAGGACTATTTGTTTAATTTTGTTTATTGGTTTCACCTAGCAACATGTGGCAAAACAGATAATTGTGGTGTTATAATAGTGTATTTTTAAAACCCTTGGTATAAAAACTCCTGAAATTAAAGTGCAATGGGAAATTTTCAACAGTGCCTCTTTACATAGCATGTGGGAGAGTTACGTAACGCTGCTTTCTGGAAGTTTCCTACTTACATAGCAAATGGATATATTATGGAGATGGCTAGGATAAACCTTTCAGTCATGTATGCTAGTACTAGATATGGTAATTTTTTAGTGTTTGAAATACACTCATTGAAATAGTAGCTCCATTCCAGTCTACCACTGCATTCTGGTTAATACGTTAGAATAGCTTACAGCTAAGCTGTAATGTTGATACACATCCAATGATACACAACTATCTGTGAGAAGAAATTGTGTCTCTAAAGTTTTGTATTATTCCAATAAGTTTAAGTAATGTCCAGAAATCCAACCCAGAATGTTTTGAAACAACATAGTCTTTATAATAAATCATAATAAATTAGTAAAACTTTCTATATAGAGTTATGATGATTTATAAAAGGTAGAAATGTACAAATGTTGAATTAATTACTTTTTCTTTTCTGTTCAAGCTTCAAGAGACAGTGAAGAGAAAATTAGAAGGAGCACGATCACCCCTCAACGGAGAACAACAGAATGGTGTCTGTGACAGAAGCTTCTCTCCAACTAATAAGCGGATACGGAAAGATGTACCTGGGATTGAGAGAGTCAATAGTTTGCCAAACAGTTTGCCTTTGTCTTCTATTTCTCCTCTTCACCAGCTTGACCTAAAGCCATCTTTGCCTCTACAAAACAGTGGAACTCATGAGAGTACCCTGGAAGACTTAGGTAAAAATGGTGGACTTTCTGACCTAAAACTCCCAATCAATGGATGTACCGAGCTTGAAGATAGTTTTAACATTCTGCACAACAATAGTAGCAGCAACAAAGAACTGAAACAAGAGCCCTTGGATGATCCCAACTGCACTGACAATTCTGACACATCCCTTTCCAATCAGAATAAACTCTTTTCAGACATTAACCTGAATGATCAGGAGTGGCAGGAATTAATAGATGAGCTAGCTAACACTGTTCCAGAAGATGATATACAAGATTTGTTCAATGAAGATTTTGAAGAGAAAAAAGAACCTGAATTTCCGAGACCAGCCACTGAGATTCAGGAGATTGCCAGTGTTAAAAGTGATCCATGTCACTCTCCATTTGCTCACTTACCAACAGGTTCGCCCCAGGTAAGACCGTCATCATCAGGGCCTCCATTTTCAAATATCCCTACAGGTTCCAGCCTCCCTTCAGGCTCTAATGGTCCTCCGGCTCCAAGCCTGGATAGTTCACTAGCAAACTGTGTGGTTCAGTCCCCTCAGACTCCCAACCAAGCACATCCTTCAAACCAAACTCAGTCACGACCAGGCAATAGTTTCCACATGAATCCAACAACAGTGACAACAGCAGGCCAAGGGCCTAGCCAAGGAACTGTGACTAGCACTGACTTGTCTCCAGCTGAGCAGTTGAAGCAGATGGCCGCCCAGCAGCAACAGCGGGCTAAGCTGATGCAGCAGAAACAGCAACCGCCGCCACAGCATCCAAACCAAGTATCTAGCTGGTCGCCAGTGGGGCCTCCATCTAGTCCTTATGGAGGACCTTTCAGTACAGATAAACCAAATAGCCCCATGATGTACCCCCAAGCCTTTAACAACCAAAATCCTGCAGTGCCTCCCACGGCAAACAACTCACAAAAGACTGCAATAAATAACTACCTCCCTCAAAACCATATCAATATGATTAGTCAGCAGCCAAATAATCTGGGTACAAACTCTTTGAGCAAACAAGGCAATATGCTTTCTTATGGCAACACTAAACCTCTGTCTCATTTCAATGCTGATCTTAGTCAAAGGATGACTCCACCAATGTCCAATTCCAACAAGAGTCCTATGATGCCCTATATGCAGCAACAACAGCAACAGATTCCCCAACAGCCACCAATTCAGGCTCAAATGACACCTTTGAGTGAGGAGCAGAAACGCATGCTTATTTTGAAGCAGAAAGGAATGATGAACCAGCCAGTAGCTTATGGAACTCTTCCATCTCTAGGTCAGGTAAGTGTGGACAGAGAATGTTCTCTGTGAATGGCTCATGTGAATTAACAGAATAACTCAACAGAAACTAGAATCTACAACTTTCTCTTTGTATTTGCCATACCTTTTTTAAACAGAGCATTTGTTTCTGTGCACATATGACTTGCTAGTAGCTTCAAACTCAATTTTCTCCTAAGTTAGTGTTACTTCTGTCAGTACATAACTATGGAACCTATATTGGCAATAGTTTTGAATGTTCATCTCCAGATATTTAGTTCATTCTCAAAAATTACCAAGATTTCTAATATAGTTTTACTCTGACCCATTAACTACCATAAAAAATTACCATATTTTTCAGAGTATAAGACACTCCAGACTATAAGACATACCTACCTTTTTGGGGGAGGAAAGCAAGAAAAAAAAATCTGCCTCTGCCTCCCAGCAATTTGCCTCCTTGCAGCAAACAGCGGAGGCCGAAAATGGGGCGTGTGGAGGAGGCAAAAGGGAATGGCAATCCCTCCAGCCTGAAACAGCTAATGGTTGGGAGGCCGATCCAACCGACAATCAGCTGCTTGTGCTAATCAGGCTGTGCTGAAGCTGAAACTGAAACGGGCTGTTTGCTGCAAGGAGGCAAATTGTTGGGAGGCAGAGGCCAAAGGGTGGGGGCTGGTGGGTGGGCAGGGCTACATTCAGTGTATAAAACGCACCCAAATTTTCACCATCTTTTGGGGGGGAGTGCATCTTATACTCTGAAAAATATGGTAATATGAGGTTAAATTTATATAATAAATGAAATAATTACCTAGTTCATGACAAAGAATTAGCCATGGAAGCTAATATATGTATATATGAATTTCAGTTTTTGGTTGCAAATGGTGGCCATGAATTTTATCCTGCCATAATAACAGTGCAAGAAAAATTGATAAATGTAATGTGTTTTTGATGTGATATTTGCTGTATTTATTGTTCAGAATAGATGTATTCTTATAGTTTGGTAAAGCCATATATTGCCAGTGCCATATTGAATGTGAAATCAATGGGCTTGATCAGATGTCTACCAATCAACTCCAAATCAGCCAGAATATTTTAATTTAAAAAGAGACAAAGAGGATTCGATATGTTCCTCAATGCAGGTAGACAAGAGATGAATTCGATTGATTATAAATTAGAGCTGCTATTAAGAATTACCTCATAGCATTAAGAGTGAAGAAATGTCAGTTTTTCTCTGCTCTTCCTGCATCTGCAAAGCACTATCAGTGGCCCTGTTTAGGGTCACTTATTGCCTAAAGAGTATTCTGAGGTTCATCTTCAAGGTTGAGCTGAAGAATTCACAATGCACCTATTGGATAAAATAACTCAAATCCATTCTCAATTAGAAATCAAACATGGAGCAAGTCCATTGGAGATACCTTGGGAATTTCTTACCCAATTATCTGGGAAAAGTTTGAACTTGTTGGACCTGAGAAAAGTGGTTAGGGTTCTTGGGATTATAAGTGTAGCCACCTTGGATTTGGATCCATACCGCTCCTGGCAGGTAGAGGTCGCTCAGGAGATGACATTCAGGTGGATCTAGTGATGGTTAATGCAGCCTTAGTGAGAGGATTAAGCTCCATTTAAAGAGCCGCTGGTATATCTTCTTCTCAAGAAGTCATCACTGGATCCTACCATTCTTCATTTTTGTTCAGTCTCCCATCTTTCCCTCTTAGGGAAGGTGGTTGAGAAGACAGTTCTTCTGCAGCTCCAGAGGATCCTGGTAAAACCAATTATTTGGATCCCTTCCAGTCAGGTTTCAGTCCCAGATACGGGATGGAAACAGCATCGGTCACGCTTTTGGGTGATCTCTGGCAGGAGCATTATGGGAACAATGCATCCATCTTGGCTCTTCTTGACCACTTGGTGACTTTTGATATCACCAAACATATCATTTTGGGCGGGCTTCACCAGTTTGAAATGGGACATAGTTTTCTGCTGGTTCACTTCCTTCTTTCGGGACAGTCCCAGTTGGTGTTGTCAGAGAGCAAGAATTCCAACCCTGTTTTATGCGATACTGCAGGGCTTGGTACTTAATATCTACATGAAGCCATCAGATAAGATCATACACTGCCACAAAATAAGGCATGACCGGTATGCTGGTTAAACCAAGGTATGGGTTTTTTCATCCTGACTAAAGTAAGTGATGCTGTGGATGCCCTTTTGCAGTACTTGGAGGCTGTGAGGGTCTGGGTTGGGGAACAATAGGTTTAAACTGAACCCTGGTATGATGGACTGGCTGTGGGAAAAAGCTCTTTTATAAACTGGAAGTTTATGATCTTTGTTTTTAGATGGGGTTACACAGCCTCAAATAGACCTGATGTATAATCTGGGGGTCCTCTTGAACTCACAATTCCTGCTCAAGGAGCAAATGGCAGTCATGGTTAGGAGGGCCTTTGCTCAACTTCATCTTGTGCACCAGTTACGCCTTTCCTTGATTTGAGAAACTCTCCTTTTAGTCACTCATATCCTATTCATCTCCTGAATGGACTTTTGTAATGTATACTATATGGGGCTGCTCTTGAAGACGATCCAGAAGTTGCAATTGGTGCAGAATGTAGCAATGTGAGCAATCTTGGGCATTCCTAGGATTGCACAAATAACACCTCTGCTGCGCGAGTGGCATTGGGTGCCAGTTTGCTTCCAGTTCTAATTCAAGGCAACGGTTATCACCTTTAAAGTCCTTTGTGGCATGGGGCTAAGTTACCTGGTGAACCATCTCATTCCAGTTACATTGTCCCATCCTGCGCGCTCACATTTTCTGTGCTGGGGCAAACCAGTTGTTAATTCATTTGCCGCCTACCTCTGGTTCTACCTCAGTAACTTTAACATATATGGACTTCAACTCTCAATTCCCTAGTAAAGCAGACTACGGAATTCTGGGAGCTGAAGTCCACATGTTACCAAGGTTGAGAAACAGAGTGCATGTACTATAAAGCAGTACAGAGTTGCAGAGTGTATGTAATATAAAACAGAATAAACTATTACCTGTTTTAGGCTCTCACTAATTCCCCAACAATTAGTTTCCCCTACTCATCTTCCAAACCAGCTTTCTCCAATCACCAGCCTTTTAGATTTATTGGGGTCTTAGAATTCTCAGCAAGTATAATTCTCAACAAGTATAACAGATAATTTTGTTGTTTTTCAAAGTGATCTCGACTGTGTCTGAATGGGTCATCTATTTGGCAACTTCAAATTTTGATTAATAAATGCTGTCTTTCATATTGGTAAACGTTATCAGAATGTCAAGAATGCTAGGTGGTATTGATCTAGCAGATGACCCTCACTTTGTTAAGGACCTAGATGTTCTTATCTCTGATGATTTATGCTCCAAAGTTCACTGTAACAGCGTTGCTAAAAAAGCATTAAGAGTTGTAAACTTAATTTTGCGAACCTTTTTTTCTGGAAACATTGTATTGCTAATTATAAAACTTACGCTAGACCAATTTTAGAGTATTGTTCAACTGTTTGGAATCCCTGCCATATATCTGACATCAGTACAATTGAGTGGATTCAGAAGTACTTCTCGAAAAAAGTCTAGCACTCTTCTGTACACAATAGAATTCCTTATGCCACTAGGCTTGAAATTCTCGGTTTGGATAACTTAGAACTGTGTCACTTGCGGTCAGATCTAGGTATTGCATACAAAATTATACGTAGTAATGTTTTACCTGTAAATGACTTTTTCTGTTTTAATTGCAATAATACGCATGCGAACAACCAACTTGACTGTAAAAAATATGATTTCTGTAATAGAGTTGTCAAAGTCCGGAATGCCCTACCTGATTCAGTTGTCTCAGCTACAAATTTTCACAGTTTTAGTCACAAATTGACTTCCGTGGACCTTATTTCATACTTAAGAGGTCCGTAGGGGGGCATGCATAAGTGCACTAACGTGCCTATAGTCCCTGTCATTGCGTTTTTATTCTCTTATCTTGTTCTCATTATTGTTTGAAAAATTCCAATAAATAAAATAAATAAATAAAATAAATACAGTGAAATATATTATTAGGCCACCATTGCAAATCTTGTCATGTTCTTTCCTAAGATATTTGGACAACAGGAAATTTGGAAACACTGTTCTTGGAGGTTCCATCATCACTCTACAGCCAACAATAGACTATACAATAGCTTTATCATTGCACTGTCAAGTGTGGTTTTGTATGTGTGTGTGTGTGTGTGTCTGTATGCATATATATGTCAATACACACACACCATGGTATCAAGATGCAAAAAAATTGTCCCAGTTTGAGAAAAATACCGATTTCTGTACCTAATAAAACCCTATATCTTTTAACCTTCAAATGACCTAACCTAATAGAAATCTAATCTTTCTACTGTGTATAGAAAGATCTTTGCAGTCCCAGTAGGCCAATTTAGAGGCATGCCGATTAAAAAATGAATTAGGTGGGAAAGGTAAAACAGTAGCCATCCATATGGAATGTATTTCCCTTTCTTTCTCTTGCTGCTTTCCTGAAAAATGTTTGTTAATTGACCTCCTGAGCAGTCAGGAATAATTGTTCTTCACAATGATGGGAAAAGATCGTCTGATAACATAGAATTACAGAGATTCTGCCCTTCCCTCTCTGACTTTTTTTTTCAGCCTCAGAAAATAAAGAGAATTAAGGATGGCCAGACTATTTTATTTTTTTTATTATTATTATTATTATTATTATTATTATTATTATTATTATTATTATTGAGTTTCATGTTTAATGAATAAAAGATAATAATAAATATGAGCTTCTTTTTGGAATTGTTTCGAGCATCGCACAATATCATTGCATAGTTAGCATCTTTATTAGGTGTTTTATGTTCCTCTCTCTATTTCTATATATATTTTTTCTGTAGATGTTTAAGAGTTGCCCAATGAAAGGTTATTCCAGTAGAAAAACCTGGCCTGAACTGTTGCTTTCTAGGTGAGAAGCAATTACAATTCCTAAATTTCCATTTATTGACTGTTGACCAATAATTCTGGGAGATTACTAGTTCCGACATATATGAATAGTCCTGAGTTAGGTGAAGCTGCTGTAAAATCAGTGAATTGGATTCTTTCCTTAGCACAGTGGTCCCCAACCTTTCCAGCTTGGTGGCCTGGCACGAGGGGTGTGTGTGTGTGTGTGTGTGTGTGTGTGAGAGAGAGAGAGAGAGAGAGAGAGAGAGAAAGAGAATTGCAGGTGCACATACATGCACAGAGATCAGTGGTGGGTTTCAAATTTTTTTACTACCAGTTCTGTCGGTGTGGCTTGGTGGGCGTGGCATGGCTTGGTGACAGTGGCATGGCTTGGAAGGCATGGCAGGGGAAGGATGCTTTAAAATTTCCATTCCCGCCCACTCCAGGGGAAGGTTACTGCAAAATCCCCATTTCCTCCCGTTCCGCTGGGACTTGGGAGGCAGAGAATAGATGGGGGTGGGGCCAGTCAGAATTTTTACTACCGGTTCTCCGAACTACTCAAAATTTCCACTATCGGTTCTCCAGAACTGGTCAGAACCTGCTGAAACCCACCTTTGACACAGATCCATTTGAAGGCACTTGACCGGATGGCATTTGAGCTCACGCATGAAGCTCTATTTGTGCTTGCACGCCACACGTGGCCCTTTACACACACACATTTGCCCCTCTCTCACAGCCTGGTTTCGAACAGGTCACGGCCTGGTAGTGAGCTGTGGCCCAGGGGTTGGGGAACCCTGCCTTAGCACTAACTTAATCTAGTTTCAATGGTATGACAGTTGTGCAAATGTATAGAAGGAAGGATAGAGAGCCTTATTTATTGAGGAAAGTATGTACAATACTTCACTTGTCAAATTTTATTAACTTTTATCTATTCCCACAAATATGATGGGCTTTGTTGATTCTGTAGCACTCCATGTGGTATTCTGAGAAAAACATTTCACCATCAATAACAGGAAAGTGTGAAAGTTCAGGCAAAATGATTATTCTTAAGTTTATATTTCTGCTTCTGTTTTTTTTCTTTCTAAGGCTGAAGTGTGAGCGTGAAAAGAAAGGAGCAGAAAGAATCTTGTATGGATTTGGTTTTAGGGACAAAGTCATGAGATTCTGGAAAGAACATTAACACAGAGAGAACAAAACAAACCGTTCTTTATGTGGAAGTAAACAAGGGAAATTCTGAAGATGGGACTTGTGTGTGCTTTCACACTTTCCTCTTATGGGTAATGAAATATTTTTCTGAGTACCACATAGGAACTCTTGTATAAGACTATTAATAGATATTCAGAGATTAATCAGATCACAGAAAATTGTATAAACACCTTTCCCTATTTATTTCTAATGCAACTGTTGCAATGTGGCACTTGAATCTCTGTGTAAATATGTTGGCTACATGAAATCCTGTAAGGAGATTAGTAGCTCATAACCTTCATGTTATATGGCAGAGTGTAGTTGATGTTCCAGCTTGTTTTCCAGGCTTTGATGAGCTTCATTAATTATACTAAAAAAAGAAAGGTGTGTGTGGCTGGAGAGAAATCCATACATACAGCTCAACATGAATAGGAGTAATTAGACAACTGGCAGAGTGTTAAATTGGAGGTCTAGGGAGAAAAACTAAGAAATCTGCAGAATTTCTCCATGCCCAGCAACCAGTGGAATTTGTATAATCTTCTACTGAATGCAATTTCTCTGGAGGGCAGTGGTTGTGACTCATTTCTTAGCTTAAAAGCCTGAAGTAAGTACTATTTGCTTTGCCAAATATCTGCTACCAATTCTGTAAGAAATGTAACCCATATAAGATGTACACTCTAATGCTTTGAGAGTTACTCCCAATTTTATTCTAATGATATCGGACAAATTTTATAGCTGTAATTTGTTTTTCAAAATAAATACTGGAAAACAAGGAATCAAATTCCTTACAAACTGCTTAACCAATGCTTTTAAAGAAAGCATGCTGAAAAATATTGGTGTATAGAATATCTTGAACACTCTAAAGATCCATATACAGTAGAACCTCTGATCACAAACTCTTCTGACCATGACCAAATCAGGTTCCGACCAAACAATTCACTTTTTTTTTTTGTGACCGATTTCTCCTTCTGCACCATTTTTTTTTGTAAGCACCAAATTTCCGAAATTAGGTTCGGGTCACAACCAAATCGGTTTGCGACCAAGGTTATGGAACGAATTATGGTCATAACCAGAGGTTCTACTGTATATTGACACATGGATGTCGAAACAATGGGGCTGCTATTGAATATTCCTTTAGTTGTCTATTATTATTGTTTCTTGCCAGAACAAAGTCTAGGTGGTAGGCAGGGGTGGGTTCTACTTACCTTTACTACCGGTTTGCAACGGGATTGCATGTGCATGCTTGCTTCACTCATGCATATGTGCGTGCTTCTGTGCATGCACAGATCACCCATGATGACATCGTGGCGGGTGGGCGGAGCCTCCCACTGATTTTACTACCAGTTCTATAGAACCGGACCGAACCGGGAGCAACCTACCACTGGTGGTAGGTCTGCTTGGTGAGCACAAACATGAAGTAGAAGGTTCAAAGATTTATTGAGCAGAGCAGAGCAAAACCTTATAACAAGGAATATTACAAACCAATTCAGAAATATCCACAAATGAGGCAACAAAAAAGACCACATTCAATAAAAGATTGTAAATGTCAAATAAACAATCATATTTTTCCAGCTATTGAGAACCCTGCCTCATGAGAGACAACAGCAATGTTTCTCAACCTCAGCAACTTTAAGATGTGTGGACTTCAATTCCCAGAATTCCTGAACTAACATACAGTCGAGGATTCAGCACATTTCCCAGGCATCAGAGAACTACACTGAAGTTCATCCCTAAAATGGGTTTCAAAATGTTTATAGCATTCTGTTGCAATACTTCTAAATAAGAATACTTGCTGTTTTCATTTTTGCTTATCTAGCAAAAGTTTACATAAGACAGTAACAGCAATATCCTCCCTGCAGCAGGTGGCTGTCCTTGGAATTAGCAAAGTACTTCTACAAGAAAGAGCTTAAAGCTCTTTATCTGAAGAAAAAAGCTCTATATCTGAAGAAAACAAGTGACTAAGAGCAGAAGTGGGGGAGGGAAGAAGTTCAGAGACTTGATTTAAAAATCTAAAGCTCTGCCAAGTTATGCTATGTACAAGAATACAAAGCAGAAGTTTTACAGGGGAAAGTTCAAAGGAAAATGGAGCACACCTTCTGTTTCTCTTCCCTGTTATAATAGTCTACACATTGTCACTAATAGAATAGTGCTGTACTGTAATCATCCTGTAGGTCAGAGCTACCATAAGTATATACCATTGATGTAATTAATCTTTTTGATTGCAGACCCGTGCTTTCTTCAGAGAATACAAGTTCTAAACTGCAGATCCTACGAATATAGTTATCAAATCTTCTTTTGCTTTTAGTTTAGTATATCTTCTGTGATATCTCACATTGAAGATATGTTTATATAAAACAGATTAAGAATTTTCCTCTTTATCATGGAAGTTTATAAATAAAGTAGTCCGGATATAATGTATATCCTTCCTATCATTTTCTACCAAATCTATTACAACTAAAAGGTGGAGCATGTACAAGCATGATTTTTTTTTTATTGTGAGAGCTAGGAAACCCCTATCTGAAAGCACCCGGACCACAGTTTGTCCACCACATTTTAGCAGTGAACATAAAATTATATTCTAACATTTCCTGCACGTAATATACAGATGTTCTCTAGAATAGTAAAAGCCCTGAATAATACAATAGCAGTTGTGTTATTTCCAGGTGTTATAAAAGGATTTGTATTGAAACACAATTAAAAAAGAACAAATGCACTAGATTCTCATAGATATTAAAGTTCACATATTCACACAATAAAAACTAATTCAGTTTAGTATGTTATGTGAGTGCCGCAATTACATTTTTAATTGGTCTGATTCAACATGTGTGAAATAGAGTACCATATTTTTCAGAGTATAAGATGCACCTGAGTATAAGACGCACCTTAGATTTTGGGGAGGAAAATAGGGGAAAAAATCTGCCTACCAGGTATTCATCTGCCTAGCATCCTTAGTCTGGTCAGCTTCAGCACATTTGCTGGTTTTTACCCCCTTCTTGGGAATAAAAAACAGCTTCTAAAGCACAACTGATCTTTGGAGAAAGAAGCAATGAGAAAAGCAGGCAAACCACGGAGATCTCTTCACTCGCTAACACCTCGGAAGATCGCTTCACTGAAAAAAAGCTGCTAAAGCACAGCTGAGAGTCAGAGGGAGTAGGCAAAGAACAGAGATTGCTTCACTCCCTAGCGCCTTGTTAGGGCTGAAAAAAAGCTTCGAAAAAGCTACATTCGGAGTATAAGAGGCACCCAAGTTATCAGCCTCTTTTAGGTGCATCTTATACTCCAAAAAAGATGCACTCCAAAAAAGTGCATCTTATGTACTCCAAAGATGCACTCCAAAAAGTGCATCTTATACTCCAAAACATACGGTATGCGGCACAATAAAATATGCAGTGCTGATATTTTTCTTTCAAACTTGAAAATATCTGGTCGAAGTACAATTCTAGAATTTCAATTGTGGGTGAATTGTATTATTCCCTATCTGTGAAGGAAACTGTAGAAGTGATATTGTATCTAAAGTTAGATAGTGGTATCTAACTTTACCTCTGTGGGGATAAATAATGGTAAAATGTTTGATTTCTTCAGTATAAATGTTCAAGAAAAATGGATGCAACAGAATAAATCTCATGTGAGAAAACTGCAAGTGAGAAAAAAAAATGTTGTCAAGAGTCCATGAGTGTAGAAAGAAGGGAGAGAGAGAGAAGAGAGAGAGAGAGAAAAGCAAAATAAAATTCTTTATGGGTGAAGAAAAATATAATAAAACAAAGACTTTAACCTCATGGTTATGAGAATGCTGCTATTCTAAAGGTTATAGAATGTGTAGTTGCATTATTTGAAATTAGAAATATGTGGGAGGGAAGGATAAATAACAAGAATACAATAAGAAACTATTTTGTAGCATTTTTATTTTACATCACAAATATGTATAACTCATTTTCAGTATATGTTCTGCACATTTTCATAAAAAGCGGATACATGTATGTGTGTGTATGTATGCATGCATGTATTTGCATAGTTTCTAAAATGTGATTGAGAGCTTTTTTTTCCGCACTGAACAGGAATTCTCCCCAGATCTAAGACAGAATGTCTTCTTTTGCTGTGATTACAAAAATATAGGTTTTGCTATCCACCATAGAATCAAACAGGAATTTTCCATGGCTCTGGTAAATAAATATTCAAACTTGCTTTAGATATTTAGATGGACATAGTTAAATCAAAGAAGATTGGATTAAAAATTCAGGATAGGATAACAGGGTAGGGTAGAATAGGGTAAGGTTAGAGGTAGAGGTAGAGTTGGAATGGAATGGAATGGAATGGAATGGAATGGAATGGAATGGAATGGAATGGAATAGAATAGAATAGAATAGAATAGAATAGAATAGAATAGAATAGAATAGAATAGAATAGAATAGAATAGAAATCTTCTAGTCCAACCCCCTGCTTGAGCAGGAGATTCTAATACTGTTTCAGACAAATGATTGTCCAGTCTCTTTTTTGGAAGCCTTCAGGGATGGAGCACTGACAACTTCTGAAGGCGAGCTATTACTTTGGTTAATTTCTCTTACTGTTAGGAAATTTCTCCTTATTTCTAGGTTACTTCTCTCCTTAATTTCCAATCATCGTTTTATTTAATTCATTTAACTGTTCTTTTTATTTTCTGGCTGAACTATTGTCAAGGTATGAGGGATAATCTTTTTCCTATTCTTTGTTTGCAAACCTCCTAATCATATGCATATTCCTCCAACAATGAAAGTTTTATTTTAATTATGATGGTTAATAGCTATTGATAATTATCTTCCATTAATTTATTTGAACCTGTTTCTAAGCCACTTAAATTGGCTGATCCATCCTCACACCCTGTAATGAAACCTGTAAGTTAATTATACATTGTAAGAAAGTATTTCAACCTGTTGCCAGGTATTCTATTGGGTGACCTTGGGATATAGAACTTCAGTTTCAAACAGTTGTCTTGTTTTTCCTGCACTGTAAACTGAAAGATTAATGTAGTGATTTTGGCTATGAATCAACTGAAGTCAGTGTTCTGAAATCACCCCGTATCAAGAAATGAGTGCTCTGATTAAATTGTTAGAGTTAAATCCAACTGATTCAGTATAATATTTAGAGCCACGCTGTTCAGTAATAAGAGTAAAATAAGGCCTACACTTGTGTATGAATAAGGAAAGAATAACTCTGGCTTTTATGTATGAAAACCCAGATGTGTCTCAGATTTGTCATTTTCAATTTGTTGTCAATATTTTTTACTAAAAAAAGAATTATTGTTACACAATTATAGGAATCTTATCTAGATCCTTCAAAGAATTTTCAAATGATGATATGATTCAACTTCTGCAATTCAATAGATGATTCTCATAGATGGGCTAGGACTGGTTAAAGGGCTGTATTAAAAAAACAACTGGGGGGGGAAATGGCATATGAATTTTTCTTCAAAACACAGGCGATAGATTTTGTGTCCACATTTTTGTGCTGATATGCATTCAAACACATAACAAAATTTGCTGATTCTGTAGTAACAGTACAGTTTCAGTATGTAGTACATTTTTAGAACATTTGAACTCACCTTTTGAGCAAAAAGGAGCTCCATTTGATCTTCATCTCTGCCTCATTCAGATGAATAATAGGACTGTTGAACAATTCATAGCTTGTACAACTACTATCCCTTTCTCCTTAAGAGACGATAGTTGTCAATGATATTCAGTGACAGGCCTTACAGAATTTGCAAAGATTGAGTAGAAGAGTCTTTAGCTTTTCATTTTAACAAGGGGGTTATGATTGCTCTTTTAGTAAGACTATTTCAGTCCAACACACAGGCCAGGAAGCAAAAAGAAAAGAGAAAGGGCACATGTTTATATAGAACTTATCCCCCAAATCTTCATCTGAATATAGATTTTATATGATAAAGGTAATCCCAAAATCCCAAACTGGAAATTGGGAAATACATGGATAGGGTAGATAGTACTGGTGGATATGAGATATAACTGATTGGAAGACAACTACCTGAATTTGAGATCAAAATGAATGGACAAGCAAGATGCCAAATTGAAAGAAATTCTAGGAAAAGAACTATTAAAAAAACATAATTGTTATAAATTATATCATTTGGAGAAAATAGTTTTGTCCTATTTTTGACAGTATTATGTATGGAATGGGGGTAACCTTTCTGCTGTTCCTTGCTGAAACATGACTCTCACAGAAACAAGGTAAGAAAAATACATGAGTTTATAGCTTGATTTCCTCCTATTGAAGGATTTTTCTTTTGATGGATCATTTGTAGGAATCTATTAATTCATTTATTTGCATGATAACTGGAACACTGACTTGGCTACTGGAAACAAAGCACTAATAGATGTCTTTGACAAATTCAAAGACAAAGAGGAAACTTCTAAAGGTTACCACTGTTTTTTTAAAGGCTAAAAATGAGTATGCCACTTTTTTTTTTTTTACAAACGCTAATAAAATAACAAAAGCAAGGGAATTACCTAGAACAGTGATGGCTAACCTTTTTGCCGTCGCGTGCCAAAAGCGGGGGGAGCGTGGGGAGCGTGGGGGGTCTTGGGTGCATGTGCCCACATCCATAATTCAATGCGCCCCGCCCTCCTGCGCATGCGCATGTGATCCCCCTGACTTCCCCCTGCTTTTGCACGTGATGGCACAGTGGGCCTGGTAGGCCCGTTTTTTCCCCTCCCCAGGCTCCAGAGGCTTTCTAGGAGCTTGGGGAGGGCAAAACAGCCTTCCCTATCCCCCCAGAGGCCTTTCAGAGGCCAGAAACAGCCAGTTTTCCGACTTTCGGTGGGACCGGAAGGCTTGAAAATCAGTTGGCTGGTGTGTGCATGCGCGCTGGAGCTGAGCTAGAGCAACACTCGCGTACCCACCAATATGGTTCCGCGTGCCATCTGTGACACCCGTACCATAGGTTCGCCATCACGGTCCTAGAACATGGAAGAGAGTGCAGTGATGGAGCATATTCTTTCCATGCAAAAGATACCAGCTCTAAACTCTTGAACAAAAATATATATGGTGAAAAGAAGTAATTCCTATCACAACTAATGGATCAACACTCGGTTATCTGAAAAAGCAGTACCTGCACTTGTGGGAAAAATGTCAAGAAAGGAGGAAAAATTATGCTGATAAGCATTGTCAATATTTGATTATACAGTTTAACTAAGCTAGTTTCTTCTGTTTTTAGCATTTCTTGGAAAATTGTCAAACAAAGTAAGAATATGACCTGAAAGTTGAAGTGCTTTTTTTCAGCCACATGATATATGGCAGGGCATGATGATTGTTCATGATGGACTGTATGATATAAGTATACAAAAATCATATGTTATCATATATACAAAGGATTTTAGGTACTTAGTTCAGTTTATATTTTATTTTTGTTAGTAACAGAAAATTTGAACAGTAACAATAAACATAACAGAATTACAATTGGCAAAAGCCTAGTAACATCTCAAGATCTTCAACTGTAAAGTAGATAGAGCAGTAACAATACTCTCAAAGTTCTGTTGAATAAGTAGAAGTTCTTTAAATGCATAACACACCACAGGAAGGAATGAAGCAGTATTAGTTCTGCATGTGGTAGAAGAGATGTATGCACACTTGTGTGTCTCACTGAGAGGAGCTCCCAGCTGGGTTAGTTTGCAAACTAGGCCTGAAAAAAGCACAGGAAAACAAACCAACCTTGAAAGAACTCAGCACTGCCTTCTGCTGGAAAAAATAAAGTGTTAATTTTAAAATGAGGAGTGTGCTTGATTACAGCTCCAGACTAAAGAATATTTAAATTTCCCTTGCCACCTTCTCTTTCTTATAGTAATTCTTTCACCCTTCCCCATGGTCCTCTGAAATAGCTTTAACAGGCGGAATAAAAGCAGTATGTAATTTTAGAGAGGAAAGTTACGCATTGGGTTAATGATACACAATATTGCACAGATTTATATTTGGTAAATAACCATAGTTCAAAATGGTTTAGGTGCAAAATGTATCAAAATAAAAGAAATATAGAATATTAGATACTTGTGCTATATACAATGTTTATTTTATTTTATTCATGTTTATTCTATTTTACTCATGTTCATTTTATTTTATTCATGCATACTTGTTACCTACAAGCAGCTAAAGAGAACATGTAGCTCTTTGAAATCCCAGTGTGTTTGAGACAGCCACTTAATCTTGACTTCAATATCTGATATGTCAAATGTCCTTTTGAAGGGACGGTGAAAACTTGATATCTTGCATTAATGAATATTCAACTGTGTGCCATCCTATCGCATTTGTCGTCTCTAACAATAATGTATAATTGTAAGGATGGTTGATTTATAATTATAGGTGAATTATCCAGATTTTGAAATTGGATTTGCACTTTATGGCATAATTTAATGTACCTTACAGTTTTGCTGACTTCCTTTCACAGTATTGCTTGGTGTGCTAACTAGTGCCTGAATCATAATGCATCATTTTTGATAAGCAGTTTCTTTAAAGGACAGTGCTTTCATTTAATTGAAATTAACATTTGGCCTTGTTTCTTCTGACAGCTAACAGCACCCTTAGCCCTAGTGTAATGTTCACTAGATCTGCTGTCCTTGAATATTAAGCAAACAGAACACCTTATCAGTGCATTAGTGAGCAATGCTGTCTAGCAAGAAACACTGTTTGTGATGACATGCATAAAATCCCACAGTGCTTGAGAATCTTGTGTGTCCAGGTTATATACTGAAAAAGTCATACATTGTAAGAAATTCAGCAGTGAGCTGGAAATCATATTCTATTGTATTTAAGTATGTATATATTTCATTGTCAGCTAGTAAGCTATTCACCATTAGCCCCAGGAAACTGATAAATCCCATTGTTTGCTTGCTGCAATCTTTTTAGACTGAGTTCATAAAACTTCCTGACTGATGGATTTTTGATATAAAGACAGAATCTATTACTACGTAACCTTCTGTTGGGTTACTTAAAAAATAGTCTTTTGGTTAAGGTTTTGAGCCTTCCATCTAGATGTGATTGCTTTAACATATTGATTGAATATTGCAGGATGCCAAATACTACTCTAGTAAGTGCATTTATTTTTATTGTAACCCGAATGCCTCTCCTGAACATTGCAGCCCAAAACTTTAACCTAAAAGAATATTTTTGACATATTTTCATAAATATCATATTATTCTTAATATGTTACATTTTGTGAGATATACAGGCCTGGGATTTCATTATAGACATTGGAACAGAACAGCTTAGAGCAGCGCCCCGCTTTTGGGCACCAGGGACCGGTTTCGTGGAGAGAAATTTTTCTACGGACCAGAGAGGGCATGGTTTTGCACGCTGCCTGCATCCTGCGGATGGGGCTTTGCTTGTTTGCACAGCCCAGTTTCTGGCATGCCATAGCCCGGTGCCGGTTCACGGAATGGGGGTTGGGGAATCCTGGCTTAGAGCAGTAAAAAAATCAGGAATCTGGGAGCACCTGAATCTCACCCAAAAATTGTGTATTTTAATAAAATTTGTTTCTAGGAACAGGTGCTCCCAGATTCCTGATTTTTATTAGTATGCCAGAAAAGTCATCATAGGAAAAAAATCCATTTGTAACAATTGGCAAACTAAGTTGTTCAGAAATAATAGGCTTTGTTTTAAGGCAAATAATTTACCATAATGACTAACAGTTATGCATTTCCGTTGCCATAATTCTCTTATCTCTCTTATTCTGCATTTATACATTTAGGATCATTGCAATGAAAAACTTAACTGTTTATCATTGTACTTAATCATGAACTTTGATTGGTCACTTTCATCCTGCAACATTCATTCATTTGCTTGTTGACTTGGTAGGATTTGCATTCCACCTCAGTCCAGAAGGACCTGGAACAATTTATATTTCCTTTTTATATTTAGGTAACAAATCAAAACAACCAACAAAACAATTGTGTTAGTTCCATTGGCAGCTTTAACATCTGATTATAATGACTTTCCATAACAAAATTTATGCGTTGTCTAGATGAACTTGAAAATCCTATCTTAATCCCTAATACCCTCTAGTTCAGGGGTCTCCAACCTTGGCAACTTTAAGATTTGTGGACTTCAACTCCCAGAATTCCTCAGCCAGCTTTGCTTTGCTGGCTGAAGAATTCTGGGATTTGAAGTCCACAAGTCTTAAAGTTCCCAAGGTTGGAGACCCCTGCTCTAGCTGTATTAGGAACTTTCCTAACCCCTAATCAATCTTTCTCCATATTTCTCTTTCACTTTCTGCTGAAGTGAATGTGAATTCTTCAGTGCAAAGCAGGAATGATGTTAAGTCAAGCTCTCAGATGAACACTTTCTGAAATGTTTGCATAGACAGTATTTTTCTCTTCTGCACATTGATATAAAAATAATATATAAACAAGAATCCTCACCCTGGTTTCCTGATACTTTAAGGAGGCCGTATGTTTGGGGAGGGGGAAGGAAGAGGCACTATCTCATGTGCCAGATCTTCCTGCATAAACTAGAATATGCTTAACATTCATTTACAGTTAGGAATATTTCCGGTTCTAAATATATTTCAGAAAAAGGAAATTCCATGCCCCTGCCCCATTAATATATGTTCAACAGAAAAAAATTATAAACATACTTTCTTGTTGATATCCATTCTAGCCAACTGATTCTTTTAATCAGTCTTACTGGGTTGGTACAAGTCTTCTGAATCTTTAAAGAAATATATAAAAGTTGTTACAGTTCCTAAGTAAGAGATTAGTCCTTCTTGATCATGCTTATTGAATGGTTTTTCCGTTGCTATTCGGTAAAGGAGGAGTTAGAGGAAGTGCTCAACTTACAGCCATTCATTTAGTGACCATTTGAACTTACAATGGCACTGAAAAAAGTGACTTATAACTGTTTTTCACACTTACAACCATTGCAGCATCACCACAGTCACATGATCAAAATTCGGATGCTTAGCAACGGCATGTATTTTCAATGTCCCGGGATCATATGATTGCAGAATCAATCTGCAAGCTGTTCAAGTCAACAGAACATCTGTTTAGAACATGATACATGAAAATCTTGCTAGCCTTGACTCAGTGCATCCTTCTGTGAGTAAGTTAAGTTGCTTCCAGATCTACGTTCTGCTAGAAATTGCTGGACATCAGCAACTCCTACATCTACTCACCAATAGGAATGTTGGCTGCGATTAATGGAAGCCAGTGCTTGACAATATATGGCAGGTTCTATGTTGCCCACCCCAAATCTTACTATTGGCAAAAGTCTGTGGAAGAAAATTAGGAAAAAAATCGAGCTACTGTATATTGTATCTATCTAGCTTTACATGGAATAACTACATTTTTTATCTCTCACTTTTATGTCTTATGATTCAGTAATTTATTCATCAAGTATTTCATGATCTGGTAAACCAGTTGTTCCTGTTCCAAATATGCCAACATTTGGTTTCCAGATTATTCTAGTAACTTTCATTTAAAATAGATTTTTGCCTTCTGATTTTAATTGAAGCTTCCCATTTTAAGACTGTTGAAAGGTTTTTTTTTCCTTTTAAGATGTTCTTATTTCAATTCTGACTGAGCTGGGCCTATTATGATGATATTTGCAGCCCTCAGCTAGGTGAAGCAAATTCCACTGCAGACACTATAAAATTTGCCTTGCTGCAGTGATATAAATCTCACTGGCCTTCATCTTTGCCAGTGTGTTCTGATTGTTGCAAGCCTAGAAACGCTTGATAGAAGAATATGATCTAAATTTTATATTCTGAATCTGCCCCAGAAACTTGAAATGATCTAATTCAATACTATATCTGAACCTAACTATTTAATTATATTTTAAATCGGTTTTTTCAATTCCTTTATTACATGTATATTTCGTTCAACTGTACACCGCCCTGAGTCCTTCGGGAGTAGGGCGGTATATAAATTTAATAAATAAATAAATAAATAAATGAAACAAATAAGTGTATCAGTATCAGTGAAATTATTGGTTATGTATACAGACATGGTTTCACATACACAAACATGAAAGATTCATATATCATTTGACAATGTTCTTATGCTTTGCTTGGTAAGCTTCAGTAAGACTCAGAGGTGCCCCTAACTCTTTTGAAATTGCTCTCTGCTCTGTTTTTTCTTATGCCTGTGACTGGAGTAGTTTTCTTTTTAATTCATTTCCATTGGTGTACAGGTAGCAGGAACCTGTAAGGAGACTCATTAGAGGAGAGCTAACTGAGAAGCAACAGGCTTCTTGGTAAAGGTTAAGTATTTTAAATAACCCTCAAAGGATGTTTCACAGAGTAGCTTCTTCCTGTCTCTTGCAGAAGAATGGAAAAAAACTTCTCTTCTTTTCTTGCTCATTCTGCATTTTCAGTGTTTTCTCCTTTGTATATTTGTTTCACCTTTGCGTGTGTGGACATGTTTGAATATGACATATATACAGATACAGAGAGGCATGTAATTTAAGCAACATTTTATACCCAGCAGTTTGGAAATTGGCCTTATATCCCCCGCAGTCTGCCAAAGGAACCTCACACTGAACATTTGTACAGGGGTTCAGTCCTTTCCCCCCCAATAGTTATATTCTTTTTATCATTTTCAGCGTTCTCCCTTATGCTTGAAGCCCTCGACTGAAAGATTAAAAATCTAATAATTATCCCATTATACTTTTACATTTTCTGTTACACTGATTTTCAGAAGAATTCCATAAGGAAGATCACCTATTTTCCTGTTTGACATTCCATTATTTTGGTTTTTATCCTGCCATTCCTCCAAGCTGTTTGAGGCAACACACATGGACTCTTGAACATCCTGTGAGGTAATGAAGGCATTCCGTGACCAGCTCTGAGTCACCATCCTTGAAAGAAATTTGAATTCAGGACTTCTGGTAACATTTTCTGATCAAAGTTTGGTTTTTTTTTTAAAGGAATCACTTTGGGTAGAACCCAACAGATAGTGTTTCAATAGTATCCATTGTGTCTGTTTAGTTACTAACTAGATCTGCAGAAAATACAGGGATTACATTCCCTGTATTTGGATAAATACTAAATCTTTCACCTTAAAAGGGGTTTTGTCATTACATAAAAGGGTTGGATTTATTCTCCCCAAGGTTGCCTTCAAAAGGAACACAGGTGTCACCTGCAGATGCAGTCACAGCTTGAGAGAGGCTGTTTTGGCTAGAAAGGATCTGCATGGCAGATGTATTGTAAGAGTATGATTTTAATGCTAATGAAGCAGTGAAAAGGCTGAAGAGGAGAGAAAGGAAGAACTCAATCACCCAGGGCTAGCTTGTCAAGATCTGCAACTAAGAGAAATTGGCCTGTGGAAGGAGGAGGCCTCTTTTTGCTCTTTTCCTATAGAAACAAAAGCTTCCTTTAAAAAAATTATCTACCCTTTCCATGATGTTTCAATGAGAATATTTCTTCATTTCCATGAAGAAAATCAGATAAAATTTCACTGGCTTTGAGACATTTCTCTGGGTAGTCATACTAGCTTTTGTACTAAGGTCCCAACTGTACAAGTTATCTCTCTCACTCACTGTCTCTCACTCCCCCTGCCCATTTAATATTCATAGTCACATCTTATGCACACATATGCACCCCCTGTTATACATCTCTCCAAAAATTAGACATTGGCACAAGTTCCTTACTATTCATAAATACATAGCCAGCATATAGTTCAATTGCTGCTTTTTCTAACAGTTGTTCCTGGTGTTTAATAACACCAGTATTACCACTATTTGCATTACCTGTTTGCTTTCCCTTTTTTACCTCATTCAGTTGCAGCAGCTGACAGGCTGTATCTTGTTTATTTGTTTGTTTTATTAGAAACCAATGAGAACAGAAGGTTTGGGAATAAAGTCAATTACCCATTCTTCAAGGATCACACCCTAATTCTCTTCTCAGAATATTGTTAACTGATTATAGAACAAGGAGTTATCTTATTAGTGAATGAAATGTCTTTGCAATGGATTTGATTTAGCTTTAAACACTCCAGTTTTTATTGGGATTAAAATAATACACCCAATTAGCCTGTCATCCAAACCAGTGACCATGAGGATAACTGATTGTTTCTCCATCCAAAAGGGAGGCAAAATTGGCCGAATCCTGCAAAATGAGGCCTCTCTGGGCACCACATATCAGTGATCATTTCAATGTTATCCTTCCCAATGTCCACACCAGATGTTGAGAAAGAGCAGAAATGGGTGAGCTTGGGGTACAACCTTCCTAGCCTATCAAGATTTGCAATGATCCCAATCATGCTTTTGCAGGGTTTGTTTTTTTTAAAAATCCACAATAAATTCTAATCTTTATTTTACATTCCTCTCAGTTATAAACTTCCGTTTGTTGATGGGTTGGAAACTGGCTACTCACTTGTTTTTAACTTTAGTTTGTCAATTTACCTCCTTTGGAAGAAATGTCCATCTGGGTTCAATTCCAAGTGGGGAGAAAGACACTGGGAACATGGAGGCTGTTTGGAAAGATGGTTTAATGGTGGACAGGACCGCATGGTTTGAGGTCCTGGGCAATTGAGCACATGGGTGAGAGAGATATTTCATTCTTCTAGGAGAAGGATGAGTGCTAACTTTCTATACCTTTTTTCAAGTATGTGAAAGATTATTTGTGTTTTTATTTTGTTTTTAATGTCTAACAACAATTTGAACAAAGTAAGCATTATTTACAGCTACTCTTTCCCATGAAATTCTAGGTACAGACATATTTTTTTCACATAAACTGAAACATTATAGTGGCATACAAAACAAATTATAACAATATCAAAATGAGTATATTGATCATGTAATCACACAAAAGTATGTACTTGTATCACATTGTTTGGTACAAGTATGTTAATTGTGGTATTTGTATGGTGAGATAATCATGTACATGTTTCCATTTGTCCCTCTTTGCCTTGCCTGTGGACATAATCTTCTCAGGAAGATAATGTGGATATTAAAGAATGAGGAGTTTGTTAAAGTGCAGTGATGTATATGAAGTTATATTGGAAATGTACAGTGTGATGTTTTTCAGTGAGTGTGTGCTATTTACTATGACTGTATAGGAACATAGTGTGTTCCTTTAACATTTTAGAAAAAAATTTAAATCTTATAAATTTGTATATGTTGTAAAATAGACTGTAAAGATAAGTGAGTATTATCTATTTCTCATTCCTTACCTTTTTCCTATCCTGAGAAACTGCATCCTTACTATTAATAATTAAAAATTACTAAAAATTGTTTATTCAAGGAAGAATTAAGGATCCAATAATTGGATACCCTAGGAAGTATGTGGCACTATTATTTATTATGATGTTATGAATTAATTGGGTTGATTGTTTATGACTTTATAGGTTATATTATTTATATTGTCATATGTTATATGTTTTATTGTAATTGTAAGCTAATGGATTCATCCAATTGAAGCAGCATAAAAGTACCATTAATAAAGAAATAAGAAAGACCTTCAATCATTTATTTCCTTTTTTAAGAGATACTGGATAGTAATTTTGCATAATTGCATTGAATTCGGGCTTTACAGTAATATCTCCAGGACACATCACCTTATTGAACTATTGTGTATCCATTGCATTTAGGAAATTACTCAGCTTGAACCATAACATTGTTGTGTTTGTTTCCAATACCATATGCGTTGATAAGCTTTCTAAGTCATTTTCAGTTGACATCTGATGGATATTTGACAATCTGGCAACTCAAAACTGATTTGAGTTCTATGTGAGAACTTTTTCATTTACATTGTACTGATATTTTATTTATATATTGTTTACTTTTTAATCATATCTTTAAGGCAATCTCAGGAAAGTTTACATCTAAGAATTACTCATGCCAATATCTATTGAATATCAAACACAGAAAATCTAACACTCCCGCCCATAAAGAAACTTTTTTTTTAAGCAAGTGATAGTGCCATATTAACTCTTACATTAGCTAGATCTTTAAATTCACTTTTAAGTATTGCTATCAATAATTATCTTGGAATATGTTGCAGCATAATTGTTAATCGTTTTAAAGTATTTTTAGCATATAGAATACTTTATAATCTTGTTCTTTCTCACAAGGAGCTAATTAGCTAGGTCATAGTTTTGCTTATCTGTTTGGAGCTCATTTTATCTCCAAAAAGAGCATATAAGAAAACAAATAATCTTTTATAAAACAACTACTTTTCACTTGTACAATATATGACAGAATCTAACTGAATGGTAGAAAAATAACCCTTCCTCATAAGAGCAGTTCAGTTATCAAAAGAATTATTCAGAGAAGTAATGTCTCCCCTCCTTGGTGGTATTCAAACAGAGTCTAGACCAGAGGTGTCAAACTCAAGACCCCTGGGCCAGATTTGACCCACGGGGTGCTTAGATCTGGCCCGTGGGGCTACTCTGGAAACAGCAAAGGACTGGCCCCAGTGCCTCTGCCAGCAAAAACAGAACTAGGCCCCATTTTTGGCCGTGATGACCTCCTGCAGCCCTCTGCCAGCAAAAACAGAGCATGCAGCCTCCCCGGGCTCCGTTTTCACTGGCAGAAGGCTAGCAAAACAAACTAAAAGCAAAACAAAAGGAGAAATGTTTCCCTTATAATGAGAGGGAGGGAGGGTCTGAGGGAAGTCCTGCCTTAGCACTTGGTCACCACAGGTGCTTCCCCCCGACACAAGTGATATCAAGCTGGCCATGCCTACCCTGGCCATGCCTCCCACCCACCCCGAGGTCAAACACAGCCTTGATGCGGCCCTCAATGAAATCAAATTTGACACCCCTAGTCTCTAGACAATCTTCTATTGGTGATGCTTTAACTTGGATCCATGTATTGAGTTGGAGTTAATGGCCTTAAAAGGAACATTGTCTACATTATATGCATTACAGGGCAATATTACTTTTTACACTTTTCTTGCAGCACAGGGGGCACTTCAGATGACCTGTTTTGCCACCTCCTAATCTTTCTGAATCCAATTTAAAATATCACTAAGATCAAATTCAGACTATTTGCAGAACTATTCAGCTATCAGCAATTGATGATCAAGGGCTCCCTTGCAATCTATGGTTGAGAGTAAAATTCAAGAAAACCATTAGCCAGTAACATATACCTTTTCTGCCTAAGAGCTGAGAACAGAGAACTGACCATCAGTCAGTACTTATTTGCTAGCCAAAACTAAGTGCCATGCCTTGCTTTGCCCCCTCAGGTTCATCCTGAAAAGCACATCTCTTCCTGAGCTTCATAAAAATTAAAGAAAACAATTTGCCAGCATTTTGTCATTTTTCACTGTCCATTCACTGGCAAGCTTCCAGTGCCTTCCAAGTCCTTACTGCTAGCCTACTGACAATTCTGTATTTGGGGTTCTTTGTTAGTATAGTACTATGCTTATAGCAGCCAGGAGGCAGATCAAGCCAAAAATCCTTTCTCTGAATAGTAGACACTGATTCTTCATGCAAAATGGAGAGAAATGTTGCTTCTGAAGTAGCATTTCTTACTTTAAAGTGGGCTTTTTCCATCCATGGATATAACTCTGGAATTGGCAGGGTTTGGCTGAAGAACAGAGACAAAAATGCTTTAAAGCAGCAGTGGGGAGTCAATAAAAAATGGGGGCCAAAGGCTATAGGAGGTTGGGCAATCTGTATCACAAACCTGAATATATGTTTGTGTGTGTATATATGCACACACACACACACACACACACACACACATACATATATACATACATATGTGCATATATCTGTCAATTTTTCCAGAATTTGGAATAGCAGCACAGGTGGGAAGCATGTTTTGCATGAAATCTATTTTAGGATTTTGATGAAGCAAACATATGGCACAATTTTTGGCAATATTTTGGTTACAGGGAGCTTAGGAAAATACAGGAAGGGGTTTGAGGCATCATATTGGCTAATCCTGCTTTTTAAAAACAAAACAAAACAAACTTTTAAAAAATGTGTATGGTATAAAATAATTGCTTTGTGCTTTTGTGCAGATTCCAGTTGCACTCACTAGCCTTTTTATGTATTCTCGGATGCTTTACAGTATTCTAGATTCATGTGGGGTAATAGCTGTTTAAAAGTTGATTAACATTCTTTAAACCAGTAAGTAGCTCTTGCACAATTCCTCTTGCATTTTTAGTAGGACCTTAGTGAGAAACAGCGGTAGATATTGTCATCTCTATACACAAAGCCATCCATCCATCATTAATATTTAAAATTAAATCATTAAGCAGGACAGAAGTGGCATATCTGCTGAAAATCAGCAGCAACTAATGGCTTAAAAACTTAGCAACTGGGGGCTACTTTTGGATTATTCCATGCTGTTGTGCTCCCCATCAAAATGCAAGAAAATGAATTAACTAGGATGGGACTGTGCCCCCTGAGGTTGCTTACAATATGTAATTTACTAAGCACACATGCTTGGAGAAAATAGATCAAACAACTAAGATCTGAACTGGCAGCAGCTTCTTTCAGAGTAAGCAAATGAGCAAAATATTTATAGAAGACTATTTCTACTGGAGCTTTTTTGTATTCTGAAATATATTCCAGACAGTTAAGTGTACAAGTGAATGTTCAACAGTACTAAATAGCAGCTTACAGTTTTATGTGGCTGAAAGCTTATCCTTTTCCCTTTTTTAGCTGTGGTCTTTTATCAAGATTTGTTTTTGAGTCTACCCATAAATTTGTCTCTACTATATCATAGGCAAAGGCTCTAGGTATTTCGGAGCTGTACTCGTTCAAGCTAAGCCATTTACCGATGTACACATCTGTATACATTTTCTAGATTGTTTACAAAAGTAATGGACAAAGGACCTTAAATTTCCATTCTAGTCATATGGGAATTGAGCATCTAATTATTGATTGATGTGCCTATTTGTCTTGCCTTGTGTTTGTATTCTGTGAAGTTCAGAAAAGCTAACAATATCTTTGCATCTTTCATAGAAGTGTTTTAAATGTTAAAAATAAGGATAAATGTAATGTTGTTGTTGGTTTTAATTAGGAACCAAATATACAGTCTTGTTCATTGCTACATAGACATGGTAGAATATAGGGTAGGGATGTTTTCTTGGAATGTAATCCTGGTAAAATAGTCTGGGTTGATATTACTGTACTAATTAATTTCCATTTGATGTTTTTTCAGAGCAATTTTCAGTCTCTGGCTAGATTGGAAAGATATACCATTGCAGTCATCATTATATTATAAAATATGATATGCAGAGGGTTATATTGAGTAGCCTAAGTAGCATTTTCTGTCTTTATAATCCTAAATAATTTGTGGCTTGATTAATAAACAAGACAAAATCGTTCCATTTGTAGGACTGGGTAATAAATATATCATGAACATTTTTGTCTTGTTGGTATGAATATGAATGGTTTGTTATGACCATTGACCAGAATAGCAAACAAAAGCACATTAAAAATAAAAATACAGTAAAAATGAAACAAGATAAAATAATACACTTGATGATCAGTTCATCATTAGATAATGAAAGTCTTTTACATACATTTTACAGGAAGTATAACAAAATTTCGCTATGTTTAAGGAGATTGAATCTTACAAATCTAATAACAACTGTTCATAAAAAGATCCTTATTTCCTGGGTAGTTTACCAGTATAGCAGGTACAGTATTGTATGTAAATGAATCCAGTGTAAGGCATTCATCTGTTTCTAGTCTTAAATTAGTTTTATAAACATTTTCTGACTACATGTAGACCAGATATTAGAATTATCTTTCCGAATGCTATTAGCAACTAATAACAGGGTAAAAAAGAAAAGTCTATCCCTTTAACAATATAACCCCAAATAACCCTTTCTATTGAAGGTGTGATTAGGTTTTATAATGGCATTACTTTCATATATGGAAGTGTTATTGTGGCCAAAAAAAAAAGCTCTAAATTAGTCTTCCACAATTTTGTGCTTTCCAGGTATGTTGAAGTACAGCTCCCATCCTATAAGTAGACCCAAGATATCTGAAAATAGTTAGGATAAGATCTAAAAATAATCCAATATGTCATGTCAGCAGGACAACTTTGGAAGGACCGCTTGAAATTTTTGATCTTGCACCATAATATGGTTTGGAGAAATAGAATCTATTATCCATTATGCATTATTTTTTTGATTAAACCTGTATATGTAGGTATATGTATTTATACATATACATACAAATATTATAATGAAGGGAATTCAATTATTCATAGCTCTTTATAACAAACTGTATCCAGCATCATTTTATATGTGCCTGATAAATGTAAAGAAAGTCTCTTTCTTCTTACAGCTATAGCTAGAAGATCCCTGTTTTCCTTTCATTTTAAAGATACAAGCAGAAAGAGGAAGATATTCAGCAGAGTTTTAAAATAATAATGGATCCCTTATTGTAAATTTTCTAACTTAAAAGTACATCCTCCAATTTAAAAGGCTGAAGATAAGTCAAATGCTCTTTATGCTTTAAGTCGTATAGAGAATTCCTGCTCAAAATTAGTAGTTCTCAACCTTTGGTCCGTAGACCCCTGGTGGGGGGGTACAATGTCATCACAGGGGATCTGCAAAAGCTTGAAGATATGTTATTTAAATCTTGAATTAATCTTGGGGGTCTGTGGCCATAGTCCATGGCCACAAAAGATATTTAAAGGGAACACATGTTGAAGAAAAGGTTGAGAAGAACTGCAATACATTATATTATTAACTGGCTGTTACAAATCGATCCTTCTACTTATCCATAGTTTCTCACTAATAATTCTCAAAACTTAGGCAGGCTTATTCCATGATTTCATGATTCTTAAATTCTGATGCCAGAAAATTATAAGCCAATATAAACAAAATAGTTTAACAGATAAGAATATGCCCCAGTTTTTCAAACCTAGAAATAGCTTTAACCAACTCCCTGAAACCTATTTTATGATGAGAGACTGAACAGATCAATCCATCCTTAATAAAATATGTCAAAAAGATACTGTTTTTATGCAGTTCAGTTCTATGAAACTGAAATGCAGTTGCAGCAGCTGGTTGAACACCTGCATAAATTAGTATCTCTCAATTTTCCTTCTCTGTCAGCCCATTAATATACATCAGCAAGCTTTCAAAAAGTGAATTTTTAAATAACAAGTTAACTATTCAGAACTTGGCATCAACAGAGCTGGCTTTGCTCATTTTGAAGGCAAAACGTTTCCTCTGTGTAAAAATTAGAGTTAGTCTTTTAAAAAGTATGTAGCACAAGAAAGTATGAGGGAATGAGGCACCTATGCCATGACATTTTCTCAAACAGTGCTGCTTAGAAACTTTTTAAGGGAAAATGTGTGAGGTCAAGGTTGCTAGTTTTGCTCCCAATTAATGATAAACTACCGCTATTGTTATGACTATTATTGTTGTAATAGCTAGCTTTTTCTCCTCTGTTGTGGTCAGTTTTCTCCCATGTTCTTTTATTTCTTCCTCTTGGCAACATTATGGCAGCGATGAAAGGATTCCCTTGATGACTAATTTGCCAAGCCACCCATTTCCTCAGGTAGTACTGATGAGGTGAATCTTTGGGAAAAACATCAAGAGTTGTTCCTTTTGCTGCTCCATGGGGTCCAAAGATACAACTCAGATAGACTGAGCAAGCAAGCATATATTACATTCTTTCTTTCTGCCAGATTATATGGTGATGGGGAAAAAAAGAGACAAACATAACTATTGAGGGAAAGAGAGATTTGGAGAGAAAGAAAGAGAAATTACTTTACTGATCTGGCTTGCAAATGTTAGTTTGCATGTAATAGATTTCAACTGTTGTCTCCAAAATGCTTGTTATAGGGCAGTGATGGCTAACCTTTTTGCCATCACGTGCCAAAAGCGGGGGGAGCATGGTGAGGCCACATGCACGCATGCCCACATCCATAATTCTATGCGCCGTGCTCCCCCCGCTTTTGGCACGTGATGGCATGGTGGGCCCGGTAGGCCCGTTTTTTTGCTTTCCCCAGGCTCCAGAGCCTTTCTAGGAACCTGGGGAGGGCAAAAACGGCCTTCCCCACCCCTCCAGAGGCCTTCTGGAGGCCGGAAACAGTGTGTTTCCTGACTTCTGGTGGGCCCAGAAGGCCTGAAAATCAGCTGGCTGATGCACGCATACGTGCCGGAGCTGAGCTCACGTGCCCACCGATATGGCTCCGCGTGCCACCTGTGGCACCCGTGCCATAGGTTCGCCATCACGGTTATAGGGCAATCTTGTTGAGAGCGAAGAGTCAGGGAGCGGGAGAGAGAAGAAAAAGACAGAGAAAGAACAGAAGGGAAGAGTATATTCTGGTACTGGACAAGTTATATGCATAGGAAATCTTTTCAAAAGAATTAATGCTGTATCTGCCTGTTATTTCTCATTAATATTCAGTAAAAGCAATTATCGTTTGTTCTATGGAGCTGTAAACTCCAAGGAAGCAATAGGCAACTACCCAACCAACATCTCTGAATATCTTTTCTGGCTTTTAAATATATATATTTTGATAACTTGAAGAGAGATACTTAGAACAAGGAACGTATATAAAGGATATTCTGTCATTGTAAGTTCAAAGAGTATCTTGACACATTTGCAAAGGATTTTTGTTAACAGATCTGCCAAGAATGAACAGTATAAATTTTTGTAACATGACCCTTAGATCTGAAACACACAGAGATGGAACATTCTTACTCTAAAGCAGGCTATTGGCTTATCTCAATGGTGGAATTCAAATTTTTTTACTACCGGTTCTGTGGGCATGACTTGGTGGGCATGGCAGGGAAGGGATACTGCAAAGTCGCCATTCCCTCCCCACTCCTGGGGGAAGGATATTGCAAAAACTCCATTCCCACCCCACTCTGGGGCCAGCCAGAGGTGGTATTTGCCGGTTCTCCGAACTACTCAAAATTTCTACTACTGGTTCTCCAGAACCTGCTGAAATCCACCCCTAGCTTATCTTGTCTTGATTATTTATTAAAATTGCCTAATTTTGCTATTCAATAGTAGTCATTGGTAGTGGTGGGTTTCAAAATTTTTTACTACCGGTTCTGTGGGCGTGGCTTGGTGTGCGTGGCAGGGAAGGATACTGTAAAATCTCCATTCCCTCTCAAATCCAGGGGAAGGTTACTGCAAAATCCTCATTTTCTCCCGATCATCTGGGACTTGGGAGGCAGAGAATAGATGGGCGGGGGGGAGTTAGAATTTTTACTACCAGTTCTCTGAACTTCTCAAAATTTCTGCTACCGGTTCTCCAGAACTGGTCAGAACCTGCTGAAACCACCTCTGGTCATTGGAGATTGGATCTTTCTGCATGCTAACTAATAATTGCAGGTTGGACCCATTTTACAGTATAATGGCAGAACACCCACTTGGCATGGAAAAAACAAATAAAAAGCAGACAAATTTGTCTTTCTGACCTTTTCAAGAATACCACCGCTTTTTGAAAGGAATGGAGATGAGGGATATGTCTGGCTGAAGAGAAACTATCCCTTATCTTAATAGAAACTTAATTCATCAACAGTCAAGAATGCTGTGGCATGGTTCTGTAAAGGAATTGAACTTAAACTCATATCAATGGTTGCAGGAGTCGCATTCAGGTCTTATAAATCCAGAGTGTTCACCATGTAATAGCTGTGAATCTCACAAGCACCCTTGCCAACATTGCTCTAGCAATATAAGCTGCCGTACAGACATTTATGTCTGGATTGTTATGTGCAAATAATTGCTAGAGCAAAGCTGGCTAAACCAGGACATTGATAATATGTGGGTCTGAGTGGAAGCCAATTTTCACAAAGCCTAACTCATGTTAGTTTTCCTATTTCTAGATAGATGTATTGAACATGCAATTGTTTGTGAGAAGCTAATACTATTTGAGTGGTGTTGGCAAAAGATGGTGTTCCTGAGTGCTCAATTGATGTCTCCTCTCAGTTCACTATACCTGAACAAAAATAAAAGGGAAGGGTACTAATCAAATATTGAACTCAGTTCAAGATTAGCAGAAATTGTTCTGTAGCAAACATCAGCTCAACCTATTTTGTATAATGTTTGTCTCTGAATGATTTCAGTGTGGATTGCAAATAGAATGGATGCAGTCATCTCTACTGATAAAGAATTATAAAATACAGAAAACCTAAAGTTGTTCCCAGCAGAGAAAGGTTTCCCTACTCTCACAGGAGGCAGTAAAATCCCAAACTGTTTTATTAAGGCACCCATACCTCTTGGTTTTACAGAATCTTTCTCTTAATCCAAGAAATGAGCACAAAACAGAATGATGGCCACATGATATTTGTCAGGCTGCAATATTCTTTCATTTCAAATGCCTAGAAAAAAACATGGATATTTGAACAATGGGAGTTACCTAAATGTTCTGATAATTTATAATATTGTAAGACTTCTCTGCTGTTTCATAAATTGTTTTACTTGGGGTTTTTGTCTGTGTGTTTTTTTCAAAATGGGTAATCAAATCAAATCTTTGTTATGGTCATAGACCAGCATAAGAAATGGGTAATTGTATTTACATGTTTTAAGTGTATTTTCTTATTAGTGGCTTCTTTTAAGAACCACTTGAACTGTATATTTTTTTAAGTGTGTAGTATAGGACAAGAGACAAAACTTCATATTTAATAAATTATAAAGAAGGAAGATCATTAATCAAAATTACTTGTCCTAGAGAAAATAAAATGGTACTTGTTAGGTTTTTTTTTGTTTGTAGCCCATCCTTTATACCCGTGATGGCGAACCTATGGCACGGGTGCCACAGGTGGCACGCGGAGCCATATTGGTGGCACGCGAGCTCAGCTCTGGCACACATGCGTGCACCAGCCATCTGATTTTCGGGCATTCTGGGCCCACCAGAAGTCAGGAAACACACTGTTTCTGGCCTCCGGAGGGCCTCTGGGGGTGTGTGGAAGGCTGTTTTTGTCCTCCCCAGGCTCCTAGAAAGGCTCTGGAGCCTGGGGAGAGCAAAAAACAGGCCTACCGGGCCCACTGTGCCATCACGTGCCAAAGGTGGGATGAGCACGGGGGGTGGGGTGCATAGAATTATGGATGTGGGCACGCGTGCGTGTGACCCCACGGCGTTTTTGGCACGCGATGGCAAAAAGGTTAGCCATCACTGCTTTATACCATTAGGTTTAAGAGTGGCTTATGCTAAAATAATAAAAGCAGAATGTTTCTATCTCTTAGCTTGCAATCCAAATAAAGGTATGGTACAGATGGCAAAAAGAGATGAGAAGGGAAAAGAAAATATTTCAGACATCATTTCTTAATATTTTACTTTTCTTTAGCTGTACTGGGAATTATGTTCTCAAAGAAATTGAGAAGATCTGCAGAACTAATGCAGTCCTTTTTCTTTAGAGCAGTTGCCCCTGGCAGCTTCGGTGAGGAGGTGGAATGATGTACAGTCAGATAAAATTCCTACGTTTCTGTATCATCCTCCAATGATTGATGAGGTTCCCAAACAGTAGAACTGATATGTATTGGAAATCTTTTCCATGGTCAAAATAATCTATTTTTACCACAGTCTCACCACATCAGAACAAAGACATGGTTTTTTCTTTATATTGCTATAAACACTTGAGTTATTTTTCCTTGAGAAAATGGTGGCTTGAGATGCCTTGCATCACAAAGGCCATCCCTCCCAAATGTCTGGGACAGGACACCTTTGGCAATGCTTATCTGAGCCTTATTCATGCCCTTCCTTTAAAATGTTTTGCAAGTTTCTTATGCTAATGTGAATACAAATATATTTGTGGGGAGCAGAATTTAAAACATAATGACAGAATAGCTATTTAAGAATTTTTTAAAATTGACCCAGACTTTGGGGATTTAATATTTCCAGGCTTTTCTGCAAGTAAGAAAGAAGACAAAAATCCCTGTGATCCAGAAGTAACTTCTAAATTTTACCTTCCAAAATGGCTGTTTTAAATGACATGATTAATGGCTAAAGGGGAAATGAGATTAGACGTTCTGATTTTTTAAATATAATATTCATCTTTCTAGCTATATTTCACTAAAGGATGGCCTATGCTGAACTTTCAAATATTTGTCTCCAACTGCAATGAAGTTGATAAAGTTTGCTTTTAAAAGCAAAATCGTAATTATTTATATAATAGGACAATAGGATGCATTGGTACATCACTGGTTGATTTGCAATAAATCAGCAAAATGTCAGTTGATGTAATAAAGGACATTGACTAAATTATACTGCTAAAATTAAGTGTCATGTGACAATGCATGGATTTTTGCATAAAAATTAATAGATTAGTCTATTCCACAAAATAAATTTGTTGGTATGGAATTCTCTAATTTTAAGTGGTTTTTTTTACACTGGATTGGTCCCTTGTTCTGGTTTGTGAATCTCATGAGTTTTAATTACAAACACATAATATTCCATTAGCCTGATGTCTGCCCACTTCTGATATAAAGAATTAAAATCTTAGATCCCAGTATGCCACTTAATTACGGATATCTGTTTCTGTTGTATGTAATCATGTTTTCAAAGGCAGTAACCACTGAATACCAATTGCAATTGCTTTCCTATCCTCATTTTAAACTTCTAAGGAAATTGGCAAGAAACAGAATGCTTGACTAGATGGAATTTCAGAATCATCCAATAGAGAGGTAAAAAAGAAAGCCACAAATGGCTCTTCTTAGTAAATACTACAATTGAGATAGCAAGATTTGAAAATACCATGCTAAAGGTTATAACTCAAGGATCAATAGCTGATAGATCACACCAACCAAGCAGCCTAAAATATCTCTCTTGATCAATGCATAGACAGGTGATAAAAAGAGATGGTGTTTCGGCAGTATTCCCTAGCATGTCATATTTGTTTGTTTGTTTGTTTGTTTGTCATATAAAGGCAGAATTTCCTTCTATTCACTATAGAGGGGCTTGTCTGGAAAATAAACAGGTGAGGCTCAAGATTAGTTTTTCTCAATTGTTGTGTTGACTGGGTGTGATGGGAATTGTTGACTAAAATAATTGGAAGGCAACAGATCAGAAAAGGCTGCTAAATACCATGCATGGAGCATGCAATATATAGTATTATAAAAAACCAACAAATGTTCCCATACAGAATCCGTAGTCCCTGCCTCACATTTACTGTTTTAAATGGTGAATTGTTAAATTAATAATGCATTTATAATCACATAGGGATTTGTCTGGGTGGCTACCCTTATGGTAATACAAGTAATGAAAGAGGAGTTGTCTTCTCTGTATCTAAATGGGCACACTTTTTTCACATGGATTTTTAACTAAATAAGCCAACAATGACAGGATGTTGGCAATCTTGTTCTTTTATATCAGTGGAACTGTCATTCAGAGATGCTTATCAAATACAGTAAGTCCCATTAGTATTAATAATTACATACATATACAAAAAACCATACACAAGCATACACACACATACATACCTTGTTTAGCTTTCTGAACATATGCTGAGGTATCTGTTCTAAGGAGACAGGTGGGATAATTTGATCTGCTAATGCAGGGGTCTCCAATCTATGTGCCATGGAAGTCTCCAATCCATGGGCCATGGCCCACTACTGGGCTCCGGCTTATTCAAAACTGGGACACATGAGCAATGGGGAAGTGTGAGTGGTGCACTCTCACACAAAGCTCCGGAGGATGTTCACATGTGATGCTCCATTCTTGTGCTCATGCGCACAAGTGCCCTCCACTTAAGCACCCTCCGCTCATGCAGGAAGCCCCATTCGCATGAGTGGAGGGTGGTACATCCACCACTTGCACCAATGGAGCTGTGTGCGTGCACATGCATCTGCCACTCACATTCCCGTCCTCCCTACACCAGGCTGCCATGCTGGAAAAGCTGGGGATTGCTGGACTAATATGAACCTTCTTTACCAAAATATTTAAACTAGTGAGTCTTTAATAAGCCAGAAGGCTGTTGTTTTAATTGGACATCTGTCTAATATTATGTACTGAAAATTTATAACTGTGATCACTATGTTGGTTTTAATAAATATCCATAGTTAATAGACAGAAGGAGGAATAGGAAGCATGAATGAATTATCACTTAATGTTTGCACGTTTTGTAGAACACCCAGAATTCAGGCTTATCTTGTCCATGAAAGAATGGATGAAATCCAGATGCTGTGAAAGCATATTCACCTCCCCACAAGGGAGATTTGCAAGTCCTCTACTTTGGGTATAACACAGAAGCACAAAAACAGGAAGTATGAGATGATTAGCATTACTTTTTTTCGTTGATTATTAAACATCCACTATTGCTCCAGACAACTGGGATCAAAGTATAAATTAATTGAAACCTAACATGGTCCAGAAAATATTTGGGGGGAGGAAATGTTTATTTCAATTTAGTACCATTGCAAACTATGAAATATTTTCTGAATTCTGTACTTACAAATTAAAAACGTATAGCGCTGTAGTTTCATAGCAACTTCTGTGAGACTCATCTTTGCTATGAAGATTTATATCCAAGACATTAGGATTTTTAAATTTAAGGTTTTGTAATTTAAGGCAACACACTTGAGCGCAGATCTACTATCCACTGATCCACAATTTCATAATGGAAACAATATGCTATTTCAAGTGTTGGGTGCCAAATACTTAACTTATCTTTGTAACCTTTTGTGTAAGCAACAGTGGTACTTATAAAATTGCTATGGATCAACTGTTTTGCTGGTTTCCTATTTAGAAGTAGGAGGAAATAAACCAGCATTCATACTTTTTAGGGTTTTCCATTGATTAATTTATTACATGCCAGATAGATTTTCTACATGATGAAGTGTCTATGAAGATTCTCAGTCAGCCAAGTCATGGTTGTTCCAAAGGTGCTTCCCCCCCTCCCCTCCAAGAGGCAACTGGACTTTCTGTTTTTTCTTTGAAGACTTCTCATCACTTCTTTCACTTCTCATCCAAGATGCTTCTTCAGCTCCCACCACTGGATGGTGGGAAATGGAAGGATTTATACTCCTGGCAGACAGCTGAACATTTGCATTCTTTTAGCAGGTTCTTAAAGTCACCTGGAGGTTTATCTGTGTCATCAGGGTCACCTGAGCGGTGCAAATTGGTGTGGAGCCTTCTTGGAACTGTTGAAAGGACTGTGTTGTAGATTGGAGATAGATGATACCATATCCCACCCCCTCTGTTGAGAGAGGGCTGTTCAATTTTGACATAGATGGCCTCTTGAAAGTCCAGTTGCCTCTTGAAAAAAAAGCACCCTTGGACTCCATGACGAAGGGTTCTGCATTAGCCATCTAAAAGTGTAGTGAGCTGTGTGAAAGTGGCAGCTGCTTGAAAATTCATTTTGTGTGCCTACTGATTACTTTTATTACAAATTAGACTAAAATTTGATTCTTCCACTCTAAATTTGTGATGAATTTTCTGAAAGACTATCTAAAGTCACTTATTTCCAGATCGGAACTCTTTTCCTCTTATGCATTCCTCAATCTTCCCTGTTCATACTTCCCATTGCTTTCCAACTTTCTTTTCCTTATTTGTTTGGTATCTTTTTCTTTCTCTCAACTTCATCTCATTAGATGTCCAGAATAATGCCATTTAGATTGCTGTTCCTGTTAATTGGCTGGGTGATATAACTGTACATCAAAATAATTTTTAAGATTTTTTAAAATCCTGCCTTTATTGCTTTGATACATTGAAAGTATTAGAATGAGGAAATCTGGCCTAGGAGTACAGTAGCATTCAGGAACTGTTCAGGATAAATAGAAATAGTTCCTATCCAGTTCTGGAGATTACCAAAAGTTCTATGTTAATTGCCTGAGCTTAAAAAAATGCTTTAAAAATATTTCTATGAAATAGCCCAGAGTAATAGCATTTTGCCATTTTATCTTCATAATAACTCCATTAAATAAACATAGTGGTTCCATTGGTATGTTGTATCTTTGATCTACTCTGTCTTGTTTCAGAAACATTCTCTGCCCTTTAAATTGCTATCCCTTAAGGCAAATGCCAATTTACTCAGTATATTTAAGTTAGCAGAAACGCCTAAGTAATAAACCAGCATATTTCTGATTTTCTAGAATCTACGTTAACACCATTGGATCTATGGTGCTCTCAATTCCTGGGTCAATGTTGCATCAAAAAAATCTTGATTTTTAAAAATACTTAGTGCAATGTCCCTCTTTAATTGATTTCAAATAATACAATAATTATAACTATAACACGCTATTTTAAGAAAAAGAAATTATATAGTGGGTTTTCAAACTCCTGAAATACAGTCTTCCTTAATATACTATGATAAGAATCTGCAGTCTGATCGGGTTTTTTTCCTGCTGTTTTGTTTATATTGCTATCTTGATGTCTGAGGAAGAAAAGATCAGCGTCTGTTTGGCATTTGACTTAGCACCCATCAAATAAACTGTTAGATCAGGCGCAGGAAAGAAGACAAGACCAGCGGGGTCTGCTCAACAAGTTTTATTCAGCTCTTAAACTAAGTCAGAACAGACGAACGGCTGTGCTGCCGGAGCCCTTTTTATAGCGCTCCGGCAGACCAGCCGTCCAATGACAGCGGTTTAACTTTCCCGCCCGGAGGATTAACCAATCCCCGGCCGGATGTCCTTATAAGGACATAACATAAACCAATTTCTCTCCCTCGCTTTGCTTGCTTTCAGTTTTCAGTTCTGTGTGAAGATGATTATTTTTTATGCTTTAAAAACACAGCAGAATCTTTTAGCTAGCAGTTACTAGAGAGTGGTTGTTAAACTGTAAGAAATATGACTTTCTAGACGAAACTGCAGGGATCACACAACACATTTATTTGTGTTGACAAATGGGCCCTTTGTGGAGAGCAGTGTTGGGTGGCTTATTTTTATCTGCAAAGTACCTAATGCTAGTAAAAATGGCAGGGGCCTTGTTACCAATTGACATGACACTAGTTTAGCTGTCTGTATTGACCGTATTCTTTTAAGCTGCAGCCTCAGATCACAATCCTTAGAATACTCCAGGAAAAAACAGTAATAGAATCACTTTCCCAAACTTTGATTATATAGATATGTTGGACAGTGGCTGGTGGGGGTGATGCTACTTGTGACCCACCATCTTCAGTTTGGGAAAGACTGAGATGGAACATCTGGGTTTTATGCTCACCGCTCTAAGAAAGAAAGGATTTAACTGATCTCAGTTACCAATTTCAACCATTTTCCTCTCCAACATTATTTTATCCCTGGTTGGAATGAACAACTTAGAAGTTGTATGGTTGGTTTTAAAATTGCCCTATGATGATTGATAATAAGTTATGCCCTAAATATGGATGACTTGTCAATGCCACTGATTTATCTTGGTAGTTTTGTCGAGGAAGGAAGTTATTTTGTTCTGTAACTGATTCACAATCAAAAACTTGGTGTTATTAGGTATGGTGAAGAAATTTGTTTAGTGGTTGTTTAACATAAATGAACAATTAGCAATTCTCAGACATGTAGACAAAATAATATAGGATTTGTGCCAATATATATATATATATATATATTGTTAAGATCTTTGTAATGTATTTTTGCAGTTCAAAAATGGATATAAAATGAAAATATTAAGGAAAATACCAAAAAAGAGAATATCTTAGATTAAGGTGATCACAGCAAAAGCAAAAAGCAAAACATTTGTGCAATTTCTTTTGCTTAATTTGCAAGCTCATGAAGAAGTAAGGCCAGAACCAATTTTTGTCAGGACAATGAAAAACTGACTGTCTGATCCTGAAACTGACAGATTTATATATATAGTTAAGTGATGATGGATATCATCCAAAACCATAATTCAGATTACAATAACCATTTTGTTTTGCAATTGAAATTGAACCTGTTAAAAAGAGACATTGAGTCTTAGGGTTTTTCCTATATAATGTTCTGTTACTATAAATCTGATAGCAAGAAGAGTAACTTTGACAGACAGGAACTGACCTCTCTGGAGTCCCTTGAGGTTGTTTGGAGGTCACTAGATGCAGCAGGGGAGAGAAAGGAGACATTTTCACTGATACATGACTGGCTGCCACAGACAATTACAGATACACATTTAATTATTCCCCCTACATAGTATCCAAGATCACTTTATGTGTGTCATAATATCATTAAGATTTCCTCTACCCTCAGTGATTTCAACAGTGGGGACCAAGGAGACACTTGAAGCTAGAAGCACAATATAATATCAAGATGTAATAAATGTTTCTAAAAGTTATGAAGGGATTATATGAACAGTTGTCATTTTAGGCAGCGGTGCATTATATCTGATCTTAATTATTTGTCACATGGAACCTAGTCCAGTTTAAAATGACAAATCAGTCATTGTAAATCAGTTTACGTTGATATTAGACAACCTATTGTACACTGAATATTTGACACAATTTACATGGGAAAAAATAAATATTTGTGAAAATGCTGCCTTCTTAGCCAATCGCTTTGTGTTACAATACTTGCTCTAAGCATCTCACATGATAACCAAAATATTTGAATAGTCCTTTTAAAATATAGTTAAAATCCTCTTCGGACTTATTTTGGCTTCACTAGAAAACTTAATTAGGCAACTTAGAATAAATTGTCCTGGGGGAATCGTTGAATAGATGATCCTATAAGAGTGTTTCTATCCTTATAGGGTCTTATTCATAAAAGTGAAGCTTTTCTTATTTGAGTCCTGGCCTTGTTTTCTGCCAGTTTGAGTACATTTGCATTTTTAAAATTGAAATCCATGCTACTGCTTGGAAACTGAATTAAATTTGTTTTCAGGAGAAAAACGTTTTCAGTATGATCTTGGCATGGTTTGCTTTCTTAGTTTTCAAAGCAGTACTTGAACCTAATCTTTTGGTTTTGCCCATAATCAGCAGGAAAACCACAACTGCCCTCCCACTGCTGTGGAGTCAAGTAGGATTTTTCTAGATCATAAGGCAGGCAATTGGTTCTTCTCCCTGTTTTTCCTCCCCTTGTTATCCGGACAAGACATCCCTCTTGTCTCCACCCCACCTCTTCTTCTTTTTAGGTCATTTATAATCAGCAGTCATGGAGCACTGGCCTCATTAGTGATACTGCCATTCCTTCAGTGCTTCAGAAATAATCATGGAGTGGGGAGGGGGGGGCAAGCATGGTTTTTCTCCCCCGAGAGCCTGTGAATGATGAATTTATTTCAGTCTGGCTGACTTGCTCTGCCTGATTTCCATATTTATTTCAACAGATAATGTATTGTGGGAACAGCTAAATGTGCTCCTGAGTAGAGCAAGGTTACTGTTTGGCTTGAGAAAGGTTAATAGGAGCAATGGCAAAGAGCAGTTTATTTCAAATCTGATATTTGGAAGCAAGAAGCTACGCTTATATACATGTGCCCACAAACATTAAGTATTAACTTTGTCTTAATATCTATAAAACTAAGGGTTAATGATGGATTTATTCATATGTAGCCCTCGGAGTATAGAGTTAGTCCCTGGAGTGAGATGTGCCACCGACCCTTCCTCCTGAAGGCATCATTGCTTTTGTAAGGCTGGACCTACCATTAACTCTTGTGGCAGCTAATGACTTCAGCTTCCTCAGAACAATTGCTGCTAATTGTAGCCAGTTGGAAGGACTAATGTTAAGGGATTCCTCTGCTTACTGAAGGCCTCAGCAAATACTGTCTTGTGATTTCTGGAAAATAAACAACTTTAGCTGCTAATGATTTTGGCATCGATGTAATGACTACTTAGGAAACATGTAGGCATTAGCCTCTTTCATAGAAGAGTTTCAATAAGACCCATTTTGAATATCTTTTTTTAAAAAGGTAGCGTTTATAGTCAAACAAGCAGATTGTATCAGAAGTGATGTCAACATCATTTCCATCATTCGTACACAAAAATATATGTAGAAAAAAATACTGTGACAAATGCACTAATGTTGAGTTACAAACTCTATGTATGATCATAAATTACTACAGGACATATTGGAAATAACTTCTCTTAGAACAAGATTATAGCAAAAGTCTGTCTATTCCAGAATCCTGTTTTCTACTTCTGCTCGTCAGATTTCTGTGGAAAACCCCTTTCACTGAGTCTGCATGGAAGAAGGGATGGCAAGTGATGTTCATGATCTCCATCTTGATGTCATGACTTGAAAATTACAACTTACTTGCATCTGATAACAAGACACAAGTATGTAAGGATTGGATTTGTGTCATGACATCTTTGTCATAATTTTAACACAAACTTGGTTTGCTGCAGACACTTGTCATTACTACTGATGCTGCCGTTTCTATAACCAGCATGACTAGAGCTTGTTGATATTTTTATCATTTGTGAATTTTATCTAAACCAGCTTTAAAAGCCATCTCGGTGGCCATGAAGTAAATTCATTATATGGTCCATGTATCTGTCATATATTTTTTTCCATTCAGCACGTGTCAAGTATGAAAAGGAGTGTGGTGGAAAATCTGTATTTAATTCATGCGTATGTATAACATGTAATACATTTATTTTTCCCTTTTAATCAACCTTTTTTTCTTAATTAACACTCCCACAAATAGCTATATTTCGTGCTCTAGCCTTCTATGCCCCATTATAGGTAGGTAGGTAGGTAGGTAGGTAGGTAGGTAGGAAGGAAGGACGGACAGGCAGGCAGGCAGGCAGGCAGATTCATTTTATATTGTTGTTTAAAAGTGCTATAATCAAAACTAGGCATGGTATTCCAGATGTGATCATACTATTGATCTTTATAAAGACATTATTGGCAATTCTATTAGAATCCTTTTCTAATTAACTCTAATTCAGAATTTACTTTTTTGACAGCTGCCACAATATTTTCATCAAGCTTTCTGTCCAGAAGTCAAATTCCTTAGTGGTCAGTGGTTGATAGTTCAGAGCCCACCAGTATATGGGCTATTTTACTTTTGTTTGCATCATTTTACACTTAGTTACCTTGAACCTTATTTACATTTTGTTGACAGTTTTTTTTAGGAGTGGATACCTTTTGAAATTATTTTCAATAATTTCAATGAATAATGTAGGACATTTCTATACCATTACTATGACAATTTAAATCTTGACTCTTGAACATACCTGGTTGCAATGGTATTCTTACCTGAAGCTAGCTTTCAAATTTTATTTTTTTTTGCTAGTTTCTATTATTTAATGTAGCCCATTTTTGAATTATATCAGAACCCATCTTCTCCATATCTGTTAGACTGGCCGAGTAGTCTCACAGGAATATAGTTAATATATGTTTCAAGTCTTTTCTTACATTTACTTAGTATCATTCACCAAATGTCATGAGAGTAGTGAGGAGAATGTTCAAATAATATTATGTTCCATTTATAATCCTGCCATGTTTCTCCTCTTCTCCCATCTTGTCTTTTACACAACAAATTGCCTTTTGATTGACAAATTTAAGAGCAATCTCTTTTAAGTACCCTTTTTGAAAAGCTGCTGGATCATCCAATGTGCATTCTTGCTGAGATTTTCAAATAACTGGTCAGACTTGACATCAGTCGTAGCAATAATTCTTTACACTCAAGACATTGAACCCTGCATTCAGGATTTGCTCACAACAGACGCTTCACAGACATGGCTAGTTATCGGCTTTATCGCAGTTAAAAGTCATACATGTGCAAAAGTTCTGTCTACTGCAGAACACAAAAATAAAACTATGAATGCATATGTTTGTGTATGCAACCCTTTCTGCTTCAGGTTTTTATCTTAAACCTCTTATTCCTACTTTTTCAAGTCAATGGACTGTTCTTTTCTTAGTTTGGATAAACAGAGACATCTGTTCAGTGTTTATATAACAGGTGTTTCTGGCTTGAGTATTGCTAGGTTTTTTTTCATGACAGTTTCAGCTCTTCCATTAATTATTTCTCCTTTCCTCCCACTTTGAATCTAGAGGTAATATGTGCATCTCTTCTTATTTACCATCAGTCATAGGAGACTGTAGATTTTGTGCCCCTCTTGGATTTCCATTTTTTTAATCTAGATTAACAGCCAAAATCTGCCAAGTCTTCCACAGGTTCTTTATTCATATGTTGGAGAATTTCTTTTGGCTTTTGATTAAAGTCAAGGGGATTTGTTCTTTTCAGGCTTTCTTAACTCCCAATCTTCTAGACACCAAATAGCAGGAATGAATTGGTAGGATGGAACCCACTTTATCTTCTCCATCAGAAACTGTCCATTCCTAGAACATATTTTCCCTCCCCCCCTCCTCTCTCTCTCTCTCCCTCCCTCCCTCCCTCCCTCTCTCTCTCTCTCCCCCTCCCATTAGTCATACAAATATCTCCTGTGCTCTCCTTTTCTTTTAATCACCCACCTACCCCAATCATAGGAACTGGCAGGTTTCATAACTGGAATCTATGGCCAGTCAGACAGTGTGGATATATTTAGGTATTGCAGATGGAACCACTGAAGGACACAAATTACATATATATCTGTTGTTTTGCAAGGTAATTCCATATGTGATTATTCTTTCCATATATTCCAGTGTGCACTTCCTGCACAAAACCCAAATATATTTTCCTCAAATTATTATTCCCCTCTCCAGCCCAAACGGTATAAGTGATTCACCAGAGAATCACTTTAGGATGAAAAGAAAATGCTGGAAACCTGGATTTTATTTATTTAGTATGGCTAGAAGATGGACAAAGAAGACTAGAAGGTGAATTTTTACAATTTTAGGGAGTTCACTTGATTTCCAGCTTTTTAAAGTATTGTGTGGAGAGAAGAAATCTGGTAGAAAGACATGCATGATTTCCAACACTGTTGACAGGGGCTGTCCAGCAATGACTGCAGAGTGAGATGTCTTGGTGTAATCTAGCTGGTCTTTGGAGTGGTGCTGAGCAATATGAATTTCTTGAAGGATTGCGAACATTTGGTAATAGGCACTGGTGGTAATCATAAGTGCCTTGAGATTATGACATTTCAACTAGTAATATACATAGCAAACCAGATATTTCTATTAGGTGGCACTGGACACTTCTGTTTCTACAACTAGTTTTAGATAAATGGCAAAAGACAGGCATAACTGTACATGCAATGACTAAAATATTTTTTTTAAAAAATAGCATGAAATAGCATGAAATGTGTACAGGTAGTCCTCAACTTATGACAACAACTGAGCCACAAATTTTTGTTGCTAAGTGAAACATTTGTTAAGTGAATTTTGCCCCATTTGGCCCATCTTACAACCTTTCTTGCCACAGTTGTTAAAGTGAATCACTGTAGTAATTAAATTAGTAACACAGTTGTTAAATGAATCTGGCTTCCTCATTGACTTTGCTGATAAGAAGGTCACGAAAGTTAATCACATGACCCCAGGACACAGCAACCGTTATAAATATGAGTCAATTGCCAAGCATCCAATTCTTGATCAAATGACCATGGGGTTGCTGCAATGGTTGCAAGTGAAAAACAGTCATAAGTCACTTTTTTCAGTGTCATTGGAATATTGAAAGGTCACTAAATGAACTGTTGTAAATTGAGGGCTACCTGCACATCTATCAGAAGTTAGGTAATTGGATAAACCATGCCTTCAAACTCTACATTTCTACATTTCTAGTTCAGACACTGAAGTATAAGCATGTCGTAAAAGGCAATGTTCTTTGACTAGTCACTACAAAGAGTCCCTCTTTGAGGTAGATGGGTGGTTTAAAAATACAATCAATCAGTCAATCAATAAACACTGTACACATGTTTATCATGACATTATGTGGTTTGATTTCTAGATCCATTTGTCCAAAATTGAGGATGCCTGTTTTATAATTTAAAAGATATGAAGTCACTTCTGAATTGAGCTTGACTCCTGGGAATTCACAATGATACCCATATAGTTTTCTTAGGGACAACATGGCAGAGTTTTCACTATTGCCTTCTGGGATTTATTTTCTATTTTCCACTATAGCTTACAATTCTGAGATTTCCTGATGGTCCCCTATTTGAGCACTTATCAAATGTGAAGCTGATTAGATTTTTTTTTTTAAGATGATCCAAGGTTTTCTATATTGCCACTTTTCTATCTTTCAGAATTTTTTGGTTTAAAGAAAGAGCATCTTAGTTTGCTAAGGCCCTTTGGATTTCACACCTCTCTCTTTTGTTTGGTGATCTTCCACTGCTCAGTCTTTTTTAAAGGTTGTCTTTAATTTCTGTGCACCTCTTAGTACATTTCGGTGGTTCAGAAATAAATAATATTTAACAGTTATGTGGCTTCTGGTTTTACTTACTATATTGAAAAAAGAGGAAGTGATAACAAGCTCTACCAGTTGCTGAATGTTTTGGAAAATAACCCTTTAAGTGGATTACTGTGGAATCATTAGCCTCACTCAATGCACACACACACACACACACACACACAATTCCTTAGTGTTTCATATAACATAACATAAATCTTTATCTGGATCTGGATGACAAATCTTGTTAAAATCATCCTGTACAGACAGATTTAGTCCATATGAATCTCTGAAAATTCCATCATATAAAATCTGGGAATTTTTTTATTTTTTTAAAGATCAACAGAAGTGGCTGTCTTAAAAGTTCTTCTTATTTTCTGAGGTGTGCTAGCAGGCACATAAGAGAGGCTTATTTTTTTTTTTTTACAGTATGGCTTCCAAGTTATGGAATATAGTTTCTCAGGAGTTATTCTTGCCCACTACTTTTTGCATTTTCAGGAAAAGAGTCAAGATTTTCCTTGTCACTCTTTTCGGTCTAGGTTTGTTTAGCTGTGATGTTATCATTTTATAGGGTTTTAAATACATTATTTATTTATGTTTGTAAGCCATCCAGAGTTTCCCTATTAGAAAGATGGGCAGCATATACATTTAATAAATACACTCATACCTTGGTAATCAACAGCTTTGAAACTCATCAAATTTGGTACTTGACTCATTTTGACAGGAAAATGTTGTCCCGGTACTCATCATTTGTTTGGTACTTGATGCACAAGCTAGAACTTGTCGGTGTCAGTTGCCTCGTGACTCGCTACCCTTTCTAACTGAAACAAAGGGTCACGCATTAGTCACGCAGTAGCTCTTGCTCTGTGCACATTCCCTTGTGGTCTTATCTTAGCTTCTGTGATCATTTTTTGTATTTTTGCACTTTTTTTCTCATCAGTACAGGCAAAGTTAAGGCTTTATTTTATTTAATCTAAGTATTTATTAATGTTTAGGTTTATTTCTCATGTAAAGTAATCATATAAACCAAATCTTTTTTATATTGCTCTAAAATGTGCATTGTCTTTGATTTGGGAATGCATTAAATTTATATATATTATTCCTTATGGGAAAAACTTGTTTGGTACTCCTTGTTTTTGATACTCACCACACCTCCTGGAACCAATTAACGATGAGTACCAAAGTACCACTGTAAATGAAATAAAATAAATAAAAATAAATAAATGTATTTGTTGTCAGCTACATTCAGCCCCTGACAGGCAGAAAAACACAGGTTAATGCGCATACATGTATGCAATTAGCTGCATGCATACAAGTGCATTTCCTGACCTGCTGTTCTCATTTTATTAAAAAAAAATAATTACAACAAAACTACTGTTTAAAAAGTTGAAAAGGAGGAGGTTTATGTCAAATTACTGTAGAAGTCATACTCTTATTTCAGATCAGTGCACGTTTGGGTTAATTAGTTACATAATTTAAGCTAATTTAAATTAGCTTAACTATATTAGTTATAATATTACTAATGTAACTTAGTATATATAACTTATATAATATAACATATAACTAATATATTAATTATAATATTGCTTATATCATAACTAATATATTATATATTACTTATATTGTAACTAATATATTAATTATAATACAAGTAATATAACTAAGATATATTAGCTATAATATAATTAAGATATACTAGATATATACTTCTGAATGCAAGGAACAAAAAGTCTCAAGCTATTACTGACACAAGGAATTTGTTTCTTGCTTCAGAATGGGACTCCTTTGTCAGGGCTTCTCTGTATGGTTCTCTTTTTTTCACCAGCTGCTGAATCTTTGGCAAGCTGAACTGGTAAGAGAAGCATCAGATGTTTTCCTGAAGCCCTTTCCTTCTCCCCCTTCCCCCTTCCCTCTCTTCTTCCTACCCTATGCTCTTCTATCTCCCCTCTCTCCAAACTGAACATGTACAGATTTTATGGTTCACTGGAGAATAAGTGGCTGTCATTTCACAGACGGGCCAGGATGTAATTAGCCACAATGCATTGAAGTAATGGAACAGATGTCTCTTTGTAAACTGAGTTTGCCGTTGCACATTCTATGTGTGTGACCTGCTGACTACTCAACGCTCTTCTTCCCAACCCCCCCCTCCCCTTCACTTCACTTCTGCTCAGTGTTTCTCAGCTAAGGCCTTAAGCTTCCTCTGAAGTAGTTGCTTTTTCTCTTCACTCAGCCCCTCTTGTGTTGCAAGGCCACAGATATGAGAATGTTCACCAGCACAAACCAATCTGTAATTCAGTAGCACGAAAAGTTGACATCTATCCTTTATAAGATATTTTGCTTGGTGCTTGATGATGTGAGAGTTGTTGCGATATCCAAATTAATATTCCGAAATTAAAAATAAAATAGCATTACTGTCTTCCTCTTCGTCTTTCCAATAAGCTGAACTGAGATGAGCTCTGACTGGAAAATAATAGCACACAAATATACAGAAGCAATCAGAGATTTCTTTCTGGTATGTGTGTTTAGTGCTGTATCCTTGGCCTTTCTTTGTTAGCTTCTTGAAAGAACAGAAGGAGATTTAACGTACCACACTCTTTGTTTTTGCTCTAGAAAAATTAGCAAGTATGTCACAGACCTAGAAATGGACTTTAGTTGAGCAAACACAATTCTCACAGCTAAACCCAGCCTGGGTTAATTTCAGTATGTCAAACAACAGGTGGTATGCAAGTTCAGCCTTTCACTGACGCCTCACTCCTGTTAGCTCCTGCTGCTTGATCAATGTTTAAAACTATTGAGGATATAGTTGGGCAGCTACTCAGAATTTGTTAGCTGCTTCAGTCTAAGCCCTCCCTTTTGGTCACATGATCCCGTATAGACCATACTCAACAGGTCCTGTGCTACCCAGATACTTGGTTGTGTCCAGATACAGCTGATACATATGATAAATAACATAAGATGTTTAACCTGTTTCCAAATTCCGTTTCTAAAAAAGTCCATGCTGTGTCAAATTGAAACTGTGTAATTGGCTGCCAGGGAGAGATATGTCAAGAGAGGTCTTAATTTTATAGCATTTTAACACAAGATACTTTGGCATTGTTCTGATATATGTAGAAAATTCAAATATTGACTTTTAAGATTACCTGTGTGAGACTATCCCACCAAAAAATAATGTGTTTTTATTTCAGTTTCCCATGTGGAACAATCTGGAGTTGAGCATAAGGTTGCATTTATTTATTATGTTAACCTTTTTTAAAAAAAAAAATCTGCTCTAGGCTAGATTCATATAACATGCTAAACTAAAACAAAACAAACCACATTAGGGTTTAGTTTATAAACTTAGCTGTAGTGGCTGTCTAATGTATCTCTCATATTCCTACACTTTTTGTCCACTTCCTTTTCTTCAGGGTAAACATTGCTTGTTAAAAGAAAAGGAAAAAAACTACAAAATGAACAGGAAAAAAAGAACAAAAATGAACATTTTATTGCAGCCAATTCTTTTAAATTTATAGTCCTCTTTTTTAAAATGTTTGCTATGGGCAAAGTTATTATGCAGTATATATTCTGTGAGGAGAAACCAGGTTCTATTCTATTTACTTATTTATAATATTATAAGACATATTTATAATATTATAATATACATATTATTTAGATTTGTTTTTGTTTTGATCTAGAAATATGCCCATGTTGATCTTTAACTCCTTGGAAACCCTAACTTACATGTCAGGCCATGATCACAACTTTATTATTTATTAATATCTAGACATACCTAAGGGACGCGGTGGCTCAATGGCTAAAACACCTACCTGTTGACTCGCCACCCCCCCCAAAAAAACCCAAAAAACCCTCCTTTGTAGGGACTCAAACTCCACATCTGGCATTTTCTTCTGTGCCACACATCATTATGGCAGATTCTGAACTTTCTTCAGGCCTCAAACAAGCCTATAGCCTCGAACAAGCCTTTGCATGCAAAGTCTGCGTGCAAAGGGGCCAAGAAGCGCACCAGGCATGCTTCAACCGTGGTCCAACCTTCATCTTCCAGAGGCTCTAAGCCAGTGGTTCTCAACCTGTGAGTCGGGACTCCTTTCGGGGTCAAACAACCCTTTCACAGGGGTCGCCTAAGACCATCTGAAAACACATATTTTCAATGGTCTTAGGAATAATTTTATGGTTGGGGGTCACCACAACATGAGGAACTATATTAAAGGGTCGCAGCATTAGGAAGGTTGAGACTCACTGCTCTAAGCGATCGTCTGCTGATGACAAGGATGCTAGTAGAAGGTATAAGACCTTGGAACGACAATTTGCCTGGCCTTCTGGACATCAGTGGTCCTCTACACTTGAACTTCCTGTTCCTGAGCCTAATATTGGTCCCCTGCCAGTGTCTACAGGGCCTCAGAGTATGCCTTCCACTGTTGCTCCCCTTCAACGACTGGACAGTGGTGGTTCGGGTGACAATCCGGCCTCCTTGCCTGCGCGGCCTGGGATTGAGACTCAAAGCCAACCTTCAATGCGACACTCTGCCCCTGAGGCAACCTTTACCTCCACAGCCGCGGGGCTCCACGCTGGGGAGGGACAGCAACCGGGTCTGTCATGCCCGCTTCTTTTCCTGGTTCCCATGCCCGGAAGCAGAAGGGGTCGACGCTCTCCACAGCCCCTGGCCTCCGGGGCTGCTCTATGCCTTTTCGCCTCTTCCACTCATCCCGAGACTGATTCTCAAGATCTTGACAGAGAGAGCGGATGTCCTGATGGTCGCCCCCCATTGGCCGCAGCAACTCTGGTATGTAGTTCTGGTGAATCTGTCTGTTGCACGTCCCTGGAGGATTCCACGGGACAGGATTTCTCTCAGCCAGGGGGTCATACTGCATCCAGAGTCTCAGTGGCTCCAGTTGATCGTCTGGCCCTTGAGAGGATCCTCCTAAGGAAGGACAATCTCTCAGGCCGGGTGATATGCACGATTCAAGCTTCCAGACATGCCTCTATGAACCGGATCTATAATGCCACCTGGAAGTCGTTCTGTTTCTGGTGTTCTAGAGCGCACATTGACCCAACTTCAAGCAGCACGCTGGAGAACGGACATTGTCTTACCTGAACGTTCCTTCTATGCGCGCTGCTGGAGAATCCAACCCGCCCAGTCAGGCTTTTGCTCCTTCTGGATGACCTTTTTCTGCGCATTATCCATGGTCTACACCTTCGTGAACAAAACTGAGGCTCAGCCGAGTGAGGAAGGCGTGGCTGAAGAAATTTAAAGAAACACTCACTCAGTCTTTGGCTAATAGACATTGAATAACCTACGCTTTGGATTCTCCAGCAGCGCACATAGAAGGGACGTTCAGGTAAGACAATGTCCATTCCCACCCCACTCTAGGGGAAGGATACTGGAAAATCCCCATTTCCTCCCCACTCTGGGGCCAGCCAGAAGTGATATTTGCCAATTCTCCGAACTACTCAAAATTTCCACTACCGGTTCTCCAGAACCTGCTGAATTTCACCCCTGCAAATAATGAGTAAATGGGCTTTTTAAAAAACAATCTGCATTCTTTGTCATTTTGCCTAGAGAAGAGGCTCCTAGCAAATATTAAAAAATTGGAACAGAATAATTGGCACGTGAAAAGAATTGTTCGAGAACATAAATTTATTTTTCTATATTCAAATGACTACATTGCCCTTATTTGCCAATCTCCCTTTGCAGTTTCACTACTTTTGGATGGGACATTTTCCCCAGTCTGTCTTTGACTTGAAGTATTGTCTATATTTAGGTCAGTGATATGATGAGAGATATTCACATGTTGAAGAGTGGAAATTGCTTCTCCAGATATCAGTGAATGAAAAAATCCTTAATGCAGCCCCATCATCCTTTTTATATTTTTTCAAAGCAGCTCTGTACAAGAGACAGCTGTCTTTTTTAGCACAAGTTGCAAAACACACTCACACAACCCACACGTACAGAAATTATTATTGGTGATATTGTGACATGTTGAGTTTCTTTATGCATATGTGTTCTCCCCCCACCTTTTTTTCATGCTCCATTAACCTTAAGAAAATCAGAAGTAGAAAGGCAAAAACTTCAGCTGATACTCTAGCCATAGTAGCCAGTATTCCATCAGCAAATCCTTGTCCAAAAAGCAGCCAGGTATTTTTCGTGTGCGACACTCAAATAGACAGATATCTCCTTCTACCAGAAATTACTAGGGTTCTTTTTATTGCCCTTCCCCCTTTTCATTTAAAACAGGAAGCTGTGCTTTCTTTATATGGTATTATAATAAAGAGGAGGAGGAGAGGCAGAGAGGAGAAGATTGTGTCAAATAGTTGAGAAGCTGCTCTCTTCTACTATAAGACTTTTCATTCTCAATGTGCTTCATTAATTTGATGAGCAGACACAAAAGTGTGGGGAGGGTTAAGATGCTTTGTATGAGGAAATCAGCCTTAGGGTCTGCCGGAAGGTTTAAGAAAGTGAACTGCTAATGATGTTGAAGAAATACCTGTTGGGGATAAGAGCTTCTCTGGGCCACCTTTGGGGCACATTTTATTAATTGTGGTTTTCTTAATTAGATGAGCCAACAGGCTGATTGAGATTGGTACACCATACAAGCCTTAAACTATCTTTCAGTTGCCCTGGTTGGTTGTTGTTTTGTTGTTATTAAATGAGTGTGTGTGTGTGTGTGTGTGTGTGTGTACCCTGTTTCCCCAAAAATAAGACCCAACCGGAAAATAAATCCTAGCATGATTTTTATGAGCTCGTAATATAAGCCCTACCCGCCAAAATAAACCCCAGTTAAGATTGTCAGCCAGATGGGTGCATTTAGTTCATTTTCCCCAAAAATAAGACCTAACCAGAAAATAAGCCCTAATGCGTCTTTTGGAGCAAAAATCAATATAAGACCCAGTCTTATTTTCGGGGAAACACAGTGTGTGTGTGTGTGTGTGTGTATACATAATTTTCAAATTGTGTTGACCTTATTCCCATGAATTCATTGAATTCTCACTTTTTAAATTTAATAATTTTTAAATGGTAACGTCATAATTTCCAATCAGTAAGACTGGAACTGACAGTAAGTCAGTTCTTATTATGGAATTTCCATATCCTAGAAAACTCAGTATTGAGTTGGATCTGTTTTTAGTCTCAAGAGGTCAGAACCTGTGGTAGAATTTGAAGAAAATTAAACATTTCTGATATATGTTGATAGCCATGTCTGATAGGCTTTAGTAGACTAGAATATATGTACTTCAGGGTTGAACTGCAGTGTCTTTGGTGCTCATTGAGACTGTTGTTGGTTGAACCATGTTCAGAGTATACGAAAACTCCATTGATAGGTTTTAGTTTGTAAAGTCTATTTTTAATTTTACGTTAAATTGCAATTCATCATTTTTAACTACTCGCTGCTCATATTTAACAAAATATGAAATTGAAATTGGGTTTAGTTTTTTCACCTAGCCTGGGAAATTATCCATATGCCAAAGAAAGAAAGACAAATTTTGGAATTGATGTCTTTTCTTCTTTAAAAGCTCAGTCTTTATGCTCAGAAAGTATTCAAGATGACCCTTATTGACTTTAGTAAATCAGTGATGCCAATATATCTATCTTGGAAATATATAAGAAAGGAGAGTTGGCAGTCTTCCTATCGTACATGGAGATAGACATATTGTACATGTCTTCTAGAATGTTGCAAACAAGACCTTTATTATAAGTCTTAGTCTTAGCTATTGTTTTGTAATATTGTTTCAGATTATTTGTTTAGATGTACAGCTCATGAGTGGAACAAAAATATGATTTTGTCATTTTATTTCATATTATACCAAAATTAAAATAAGAATAGTCAGAATCATGATCTTGGATCTACATCAGTAGTGGGTTTCACTTACGTTCGCTACCGGTTCGGAACTGTGAGTGTGTGCAGGGTGCTTCTGCACATGCGTAGAGAATCCATGATGATGTCAGGGTGGGTGGGTGGAGCCTCCCACCACCTCTGCTACCGGTTCGCCCAAACTGGGGTGAACCAGTAGAAACCCATCACTGATCTACATGTGTAGAGCCTACTAATTATTTCTGAAGTCCAGTAGGAAGTATTGTTCTTCTTTCTTGTTGTTTCATGTTCTGGGCACATGAGCAATCAAATAAATAAGAAGGACCAGCTATATCTTCATGATTTCATTCATGAAGCCCTTGTATGTCATGAAGCTGCCTCTATGTTAGATTTTCTTTTTCCATACTACAGCTGTCATGCTGGGTTGAAGCACTTTATCCTGAGAGTTTGAAAATCTTAAAGCCATACCAACACAGCAGTTCACAGTTCATTACTCAATACATATAAAAGCCCTTTTGTTTTCTGAACTCATTCCTGGAGGTCAGATCTGCATACCTGCATGAACATATGTTTTACTATTCAATTATGAACAATGGCAAATCAAGGTCTTGTTGTATATGAAGATGCTTTATACCAGATCATACAATCAATTCACCCTTCACAGAACTGGCCAGTGAGAATTATTTTCTATCAATTGCTACATCATCCCTTTTCATGTTGAGATTCAGCCTAAGACTTCCTTGCACGTAAGACATATTTATCACTGAGTTACAGTCCTCCCCCATATAATTTGTTTCATTATCCTCAGAACATGTTCAATAGGTCCAGGAAATTATCCAGGAAACAGATCTAGAAAATATTCCCATAACCCAGCAGTTAAGAATATCTTGGTACAACTGAAGAGATTAGGACATTGTTTGCTTATGCGTACATAAAAGTGATATATAGTTTACAGACTTAGTTCTTAGGCTGGCACAAATTGGCCACTGCAAGATTTTTGACTGAGTGAGCTGGCCTCTTATTTTGTCAGACAATTTTCTCCAGAGTTTTGTACCAGTCAAGTTTGTTGTTGTTTGTGAGCTACCATATCCAATAACTTATATTATTGATTTTTCTGTTGGTTGAAACCTGAGCATCCTTTAGTTTGTGCAGTTTTTCTTCTGGGCTTCCTATAAGGCAGTGAGCCTTGAGATGCAGTTCTGTACAAAATAGATTTTTATTTATGTTAAATCTTGTTATAAATCTGCTATCATATATCAGGAGAACTAATCTTCTGAGTTGCAGTGCAATTTCAATTTATTATTCTGGTTGAAGATTAAGCTACCTTCATGAGTTTACTCTCCAATGACTCTGGAGGTCTGGACAATTTGCCATAAGTGAAACTTGCCTAAGCCTCCTTTTTTCATTGTATGCTTGAAAATATGTGCTTAGATAGTTAAACTGAGTATCTTTGCTATAAAAAATAAAATATATATTTTTAAAAAACACAATTTTATGTTTTTATTGTCTTAAGTTTCCCTGTTTCTTTACCTCTCAGGTCTTTCCATTAGCTATTGTTGTTAGGGATCATATAGGTTTAAATGTTTTTTTTGAAACTACAACAAAATAGAAGTTACATATCATAGTCATATTGTTTTAAAATATTGCTGTTTGATTGCTCAGCATGAAAAGTGTGTATATGTATGTGTAAAGCAATATCATTAAGTAACACTTACACACAATCCTCCAATTATTTCACCTCTGTAACAGATTTTGATTTTAGTTATATTTATTTACTTAATGTATTAAATGTATTTTCTGCCCATCTCATCACAAGGCGACTCTAGGTGGCATACAACATTATTTACTTGAATTTTGTTTAGAATTTCAAGGATTTGTTTGTATGTTATTATTGGTTCTTGATGTATTTGTTAATTTAAAAAAGCAACACTATTTCAGTGCCATTCTTGTATGCTTTTTCTTCTTGGGTCTCGTCCTACTTGGAAGTTTACAGTTAGTTTCCTATTCTGTCTCTAGACTTACGGCGTTTGTTACTGATTGTATATTTAGTTCATTTTCAGTATTCTCTTGTCATTGCTATTGACTCATCAAGCTAGTCCTGGTAACAATACAATCAACATGTCTTTCTATTTTTATCTAGAACTCTTCCCCCAACTGACTTTGCTGCTCTATGAGTCATTCCTTCTGATCTTAATCTCAACTCCTTTTAAAGGATTGGGAAAAAGTGAGAAGAAACCAATCACCATATTACAGAAACTCTTTCTAAGGATAGGATTGTTTAGTACCAGGAATAATTCCAACATATTGTATTAGATGTAGAATTATTCCTGGTACTAAACAATCCTATCCTTAGAAAGAGTTTCTGTAATATTTGTGATATTTGTGGCCACATTGTTTTGAAGGGATTCTGCTGAGTCACATATTTTAGAGCTGAATACACTCCTTTTTCTTGCTTTTACCTCTTCCTAAAGTCTGTATTTCAGTTATTATATTCAATCTGATTCCTTCATCTAAATGGAAATGTTGATATTCTCAGAAATGAATTCAATAAAAATATCTCATTTTCAATGAGCCTAAATTGGCTGCTAAATAGGGCTAGAACTTGAAAATATGTAGTGCTTTCCAGGCTTTCAAAGTCAATTTGATTTTTTGGATGGGCCTTTACTTGCTTTTTGGTAATCCTGCAACAGTCGTAACTATGAAATCAATTGACCAGATTTTACTATCTGTAGTTTTCACAGAGTCTTGATCTGTTTACCTTAATGCATTAGTATTGTGATATAGACTATAACTGGTTTTCTCTTTAATGGAAGTGTTCCAGATTGAGAGCTTCATATGAACTTTGTTAGTATGAAACGAAGATTAAATCACAGATATTCTCGAGCTCTAATATTAAGGTTATGAATAGTTTGTGACATCTTCACAAAAAAAATTCAATAATAAATTTTGAATTACATCATGTATTAAAATAAAAAAATAAATAGAAAAATGGGATGATTGTTGCAATTCAGAACGAACAGATTAATTGTTGGCACTATAAAACAAGAAATCCTCTTCCTCCTTGGCTACCTGACCATCCCTCCTTTTGTTTACTTACAATTAACTAATCAATTAGTTCAGTGTTGAAATTCAATTTTTTTTACTACTGGTTCCGTGGGTGTGGCTTGGTGGGCGTGGCTTGGTGGGCGTGGCAGGGGAAGGATACTGCAAAATCTCCATTCCCACCCCACTCTGGGGCCAGCCAGAGGCGGCATTTGCCGGTTCTCCGAACTACTCAGAATTTCTGATACCGGTTCTCTGAACTACTCAAAATTTCCGTTACCGGTTCTCCAGAACCTGTCAGAACCTGCTGGATTTCACCCCTGAATTAGTTTCATAAAACTAGCTACCAGATAAGAGGTGCTGCTTTTCTTCTTTCTTTTCCCTTCTTTTCGTAGCATTGTTACATAAATATTAAACAAATAAGCTGTATTTTTATTAGAAAAGGCAGCTGTTTAAAAGCACAAAAGGGGCTAGCTAGATAAATAACCAGCATTTGCTGCAGTAGTCTGGTATATATTTCCAATTGAGAAAATTAGGAACAGTTTATAAACAAAGCACCTCATCTGTTACCAGAAAGAATCAAAACCCCACCCTAATGGTGTTATGTCTACAATACTTTGAGTTCCAGCCAGCACAGCTAAGTTAATGAAGCCTGATGTTAACACAAAGGCTTAGCACAGAGAATGGGTATTAGGATGATATGTCAGTGGCAGTGCTGTTGTACAAAGGGGTCTTTGATTTCTTATTCTTCTGGGTGGTTGTAAGGATTGCTGAAGTATATATAAGAGACTTATGTGTATATATTTACAAAAAGAGTTTCCAGTTTTAATTCCCTTGGATGTATTGTGCCCTGATATATCTGGATAGAACTACTGTAAGTGGAAGAAGATTGGAAACTGTATGCAGTAAGCTTATCAGAACTAGTTGAAAGAGCTAGATCCGTGATGGCAAACCTATGGCACGTGTGCCACAGGTGGCACGTGAAGCCATATTGGTGGGCATGCGAGCGTTGCCCTAGCTCAGCTCCAGCATGCAGGCGCTTGCTGGCCAGCTGATTTTTGGGTCTTCTGGGCCCACCAAAAGGCGGCAAATGGGCTGTTTCTGGCCTCTGGGGGGAGGAGGCTGTTTTTGCCCTCCCCAGGCTCCTAGGAAGCCTCTGGAGCCTGAGGAGGGCAAAAAACAGGCCTACTGGGCCCACTGGGCCATCACATGCCAAAAATGAGCATGGGGGAGTTGCGCACACATGCATGGGGGGGCAGGCCACATAGAATTATGGGTGTGGGCACCCCGCACTCCCCCAGCTTTTGGCACACGATGGCAAAAAGATTAGCCATCACTGAGCTAGATGATTACAGGATGACAGCAAAGACTGAAAGAAAACTTTGCTGCTATCAAGGGATTGTCTGGATTTCTGCCGCTCAATTCTGGTAGAGCTAACCCCATAGCTTTCAACTGAGCTCCTTTCTTTCTGAATAAATTTATGGGAAAAAATCTCTTTTTTCTGCCACTGAGACCTTCAAAAGAGGGCTGTGTAGACTTAGCCTATCCATTTCTCTCAGCTTTCCCTTCTGTCTGTCTCCCTGACAGAGACTGGCTGTGCTCTCTATGTGAGGTTGTCTGGATTTTCTTCTAGCTCAGTTTGGAGATTGTTCTCTTGTCCAGGCACAGCCTTCATCAGTTTTCTCATGTCAGTCTAAATATGACTGGTACCAGAGAGCAAACATGTATCTTTTGTGGCTTTAGTCAACTGAAAGGAAATATTTCAAATAGACAGAGAATCCAGGATAATTCTCCGAGGTTAAAACTACTTTTTCCCCACTTGCAGGAGGCCTGCAGGGAAGGGGGCAAGAGGGGGAAGAACTTAATTACATATTCTTTTCCCAATGTTTGAATGTACTGCCTGATTCCAGAAAGAAGTCTTCCAAGAGCAAAACAAAAGGTACCTGTCAGTTTAATCTGAGCTTCCTGATAAAATTCCAGCAGAGTACTTTTTTTTAATAGATGAAATAAGAACCCTGGCAGGCCCTCTTGACTGGTCACATAAATCATTTGTGGTAATTGCTCTGAGAGGGAAAACTGCTTCATAGGCAGAGAAAAATAAAACATCCTTTTCTGACTGTGCACCACTTCAGGTGGCTCAGCTGCAGAAGTCGTTAGCCCCCTTCTACCTGTGAGGAAGAAAGGGAAAGACCAACAAAATAATACAAAAATAAAAGCAGCATTGCGCCAAGCATAAGCAACATGATTCTGTGATACCTGCGATTTTTTTCAACTGATTTGGTTTGAGTGGTAATCAAATTGTACTTTCCAAAAAGGAGAAAATGTGTGATTTGGGAGGAACCTGCAGAGAAAGGCTTAGATGAGTGACAAGGTTGGCAAGTTATGTAAAATGGCTACCATTTGAATGCTCAGATGACACCATCTCTATGGGCTATTATTTGTTTGTATCCCACCTTTATTAGTTTTGCAAATAATTCAAGATGGTGAACATATCCAAACATTTATTTATTTACTTATTTATTAAATTTTTATACTGCCCTTCTCCTTTCGGACTCAGGGCGGTGAACAGCCAACTAAAAACATAGTATACAAAAGTCAAAATAATTTTAAATGATTTAAATAGAGTTTGGCCCAAACCTACAAAAACATTTTGAATTAAAATCAATATCAAAACTTTAAAACCAACATGGGGTCAGGTCAGCCCAGCTAACCGAAAGAGATGAGTTTTAAGGGCCCGACGAAAAATCCGGAGGTCTGGGATCACTTGTATCTCTGGGGGGAGGTCGTTCCAGAGGGTAGGCGCCATGGGGGTCGCCAGCCGACATTGTCTGGCCGACAGCACCCTGAGGAGGCCCTCTCTGTGGGAGCGAACTGGCCGGTGGGAGACAATTGGTGGCAGAAGGCGGTCCCGTAAGTACCCCAGCCCTAAGCCATGGAGCGCTTTAAAGGTGGTCACCAATACCTTGAAGCGCACCTGGAAGTCCACTGGAAGCCAATGCAGCTCACGCAGGAGAGGTGTCACATGGGAGTGCCCCATCGCTTCCATAATCCCCCGCGCAGCTGCATTCTGCACCAGTTGGAGCCTCATGTAGAGAGTGTTACAATAGTCCAGATGAGAAGTGACGAGTGCTTGAGTGACCCTGCATAAGGAGTCCCGATCTAGAAAGGGGCGCAACTGGCATATCAGGCGAACCTGATAGAAAGTCCCCCTGGCCACGGCCGTTGTATGCTCTTCTAAAGACAGCCGTGAGTCCAGGAGGACACCCAAGTTGCAAGCCCTTTCCGGGGGGGCCAATGATTCACCCCCAATAACCAGCGATGGCACCAGCTGGCTATACCGGGACGCCGGCAGCCACAGCCACTCGGTCTTGGAAGGGTTGAGTCGAAGCCTGTTTCTCCCCATCCAGACCCGCACAGCTTCCAGGCACTGGGACATCACTTCCAAGGCATTGTTAGGATGGTCTGGGGTGGAGATGTACAGCTGGGTGTCATCAGCGTACTGATGGAACTCCACCCCAAAACCACGGATGATCTCACCCAGCGGCTTCACATAAATGTTGAACAAGAGGGGCGAGAGGACTGACCCTTGTGGCACCCCACAAACAAGGCACCTCGGGGTCAACCGCTGCCCCCCTGTCAACGCAGATTGCAACTGGTCGGAGAGATAGGAGGAGAACCACCGCAAAATGGTGCCTCCCACCCCTAATCCCTCCAACCGGCGCAACATGATACCATGGTCGATGGTATAAAAAGCTGCTGAGAGATCTAACAGGACCAGGATAGAGGAATGACCCCTACCCCGAGCCCTCCAAAGATCATCCACCAACACGACCAATGCCGTTTCCTTGCTGTACCCAGGCCTGAAACTGGAATAGAGCGGATCCAAATAGACATAGCTTCCTCCTTATATTTTCCCCATAACAACAACCCTTTGAGGTGGTTTGGGCTGATTGTACCTATTTAGCTCATAGCATTACTCGAAATCTTTCCCAATAGATGTGGAATTCCTGTTAAAGAGCCAAGCACTTAAGGCTTTTGATGTTTGCTTTGCTATAAGGATCCAGTAAGACAGTTGCATTTCAAAGCCACGCATGGCCTTAACGCTTTCACAAAAGAGAATGTGATAATAAAATAACAGTGTTCCAAGCAAGGCATACAGTAATTATGCTTCCAGCTACAAGCTACCAAGAGCAAAACCTTTCATTCTTTCCTTTACCTTTGAAATGTCAGCTCACAATATCTTTTCTTAAGACTGTGCAATGATTCCAAGAAGATGTTTTATGTAGCAGCCACAGAGAGCACCCATGCAATCTGAGGGAAAATATGAAGTTGCATACAAATATAAATTTGCTTGCATTCCCACATGCTCAGAATTTTTTGGGAATCAGATCGGAAGCCCTACATGTCTTTCAAGGAACGTAAATGATATGTTTATTTCTCTACAACCTGCAATGACCAAAGTTAATGCTTTAATGGAAATCAGCATTTATTAGAATTAACCTCAAGGTTAATTCTCAAGGTTAACCTCAAACTTATTATTGATTCTTGAAATGTAGGTTTTTTTACATTTGTTCATGATTTGCATATATTTTGGTACATATTTCTCCAGAATACAGCCTGGAGCTAACATTTGAGCAGACACAGGAATCTACTTGGCTGAATTTGCAACTGAATATGTAGAATTAGCCTTCCCTATTGAAAAATGCTACCTTTTAATGATACATACATGATACTATAGTTACTTTCATTTTAATGAAGAAACCTGTAGGAGATGACCAGGCTGAGCCCGAAGGAGGAGTCAAATGCATCATCAATCTCAAGTCCCTTTGCACAAACTTGGTATTATTTTATCATATGATGTCTGAATACTTATTTTACTAATTCTTATAATAATGCAGGCAGAGGCTCAACATATTTATTGGTAAAACCATCCAACCTTCTGTTTTATTCAGTCTTCTATCACCACCATTTTTAATCGTAAGATTTTATAGACTACACTAAAGTTTCATGTAGACAAGCATCCTGATACTCACAAATGTTCTTGCTTATGACTTTCTCATTATCCAATCCTTTTTCTAAATAGATAAAACTCATGTTGCAGCCTGTTCAGAAAGTTTTCCAGTCCCCGACCATTCTAGTTGCCTTTTCTGTATTTTTCCCTCTTCTGTAACATATTTTAAAAGACTGATTACAAGGTTTTATGAACCTTACCTCCCCTTCCAGCGTACCCAAAATGTGATTCCTTGCATATAGTTTATGATTTAAAAGACTGATTACAAGGTTTTATGAACCTTACCTCCCCTTCCAGCGTACCCAAAATGTGATTCCTTGCATATAGTTTATGATTTTTGATCCTATAACTCCTTGTCTGCAATGGAATGGGAAAATGACTTTGGAAGAGAATAAAATAATAGGAGGAAGAGTCCACAACTGAGTAAGGGGTAAAGAAAGTAACTACGAAAGAAACTTAGAAAGGATCCGCCTTCTCTTATCAAGCTGTAAAATGAGAAGTGAGGTTTGTACTTTTAGACTTGCAAGGTTTTTTAATATAGCCTTAGGATAAAATAGAATTAGGTCATTTTGTAGTTCCTGTTTGGTCTACTTGGAAATCTAACATTGTGAGAACTGATTCTCAGGTTGATAAGAAATGTAGAAGCTTTTTCCAAAATGATCAACAAAGGCAATCTGGTCCTCCTTCATAAAATACACACACACACACACACACACACACACACACACATCAAAACATAATAAGAAAAAGAATCAGAATATTCTTGCCCTCATTTCCGGAAGTATTATTGTTACTTTAAATGTTCGTCCCAATAAAATTTACTCATCAGAGTTTGGACAGATTTATTCTTGGAGGTAACTTTGTCCAATCCAGGCTGCTGCCAGAAGACTGACATCCCTAACCATTAGCAATCACTACTTTATCTTCCAATTTCAGAGCTCTTAGAATCATTGTAGAAGACATAGGTCTTCAGTAAATAGGAGTTGGGGAGGTTTAAAATATCATTTGTATAAAGGAAAGGCAAAATTGCCTGACAACCTTTTTCTGTCTCAAGGGAAATTAGAAAATAAAGTAGTACCTTTCAATCACTTGTGGACTTTACTAGTCTTCCAAAGATTCACGAAGCAAGACATCTATGCAGTTGTAAAAATGTTAGGAAAAAGTTGTGCTGGATTAAAATTGCAAAAGTTTAAGATGGGATTTCAACTTTTGTTAACTCACAATAAATCAAATGCTTTGAATGGCTTCTAGAATTCTATTCTTTTTTTTTCTTTTTACAACCCCGTAGTCCCTTTTATTGAGGTCAAGTCAGAGTGACTGAATGAAGCTGAGCATTTACTGGCCAGATGCTCTTCCTGGCACCTATGTGGAGTTCACAGCAGATATACTCTCTTTGCGCCCTGATAGAGAAACATCTATTGCTGCCTAGGATTGAAAACTCAACCTCCCAAGTGTGAGGCAAGCATTTTCACCTCTAGACTATCATGCCACCCTTCTAGAATTGTATTCTTGAATGCAATAACAATTTTCCAACTTGTTTTTTATATATATATATAGTTTTTAATAATATATTCTATGCATCAATACACAAGTGAAATATACAATCCTGCCACCATGGTGTAATGTAAGTACATTGTCCATAAATATAAAATCATTCCTTTATACATACATACTTGCCATCATATATATACATCATATATCTGTTCTATCCCACCTTTTCTGGACCCAATCGTACCATAATTTCCAACTGTTATAAAATTCTGAATCTTTTTTACCATTGATCAATCTAGTTAATCTATCTGATTCCGCACACTCATTAATTTTATATATTATTTTCAAATCCATCGGTAAATATTGATTTTTCCACTCCTGCGCAAATGCTAATCTTGCTGCCATAATAATATGAATCAACAAGAACCATATACCTGATTTAACATTCAAAGGTTTTGCCCCCAACAGGAAAATCTCGGGCCTTAATTCCAAATTGATTCTCCAACTTGTAATTGCATTCAAGAATAGAATTCTTGAATGCAATAACTAATGACTAATACATAGGAAGTGTTGTATGGTTTTATGCCAGGCAGATGATGTCCAGTCTGAATTTTTGTTCTTCAGCAGATTTGAAGGAATAATATGAAGTAAATGTATTATACATTTTTTGATTGAGAGTGAGTACACAATACAGTAAATGAATTTGAATTGTGCAGCTTTTTGTGCAAATATGGAATTGAAGGTTGATTTCAGAATGCAATAAGCACTATATGATATATATATAAAAAACAGAATGCTTAACAAATGGTTTAATATCAAGTAGGAAATAAGGCAAGGATATATGATGTAATATTGGTTTTTTAGTGTCTTTATTGATAAACTGCAAAGAATATAGAGTTATGCTTAGGAATATGAATATGTGGTTACTTCAACCACAAATTGAAGTAGTTGGATCTTGATCCCGCTATATTGCTAGCTGTGAACCTAAATGATTTTCAATAAATTTAGACAAATTGTAGAATGCATTGATCCAGTATAGATCTGAAAACCAATGTATCAAAGGGTAAAAGTAGCTCTGTTGGACATCGAAAATAGAATTGAAACAATTACAAATTATACTGTAGATAATAGTGCAGAACTAGAGCAAGTATATATGTGTATATTGACAGAATGTTCATTGAAGATGGAACATGGAAGGAGAAATTTTAAGACATGTAAATGCTGGTAGAAAGGTAAATGATAGGATGTGGTCTGCAGCAAGAAATTAATATTTGCCCAGCCAAATATTATATATTGGCTGTATATAAAAGTGTGGGTGGTGAAATAAGGATAAATATGATCAGAAATAAGTGAATTATTAATTAATTTGGACTGGATACAGGCATTTGTGAACAGTAGGAAATAAATAGAGATGTTTTGGTCATATAGAGAAAATGAATGAAGGTCAAATCATAAAACGAGTGCAGAAAGGAAGGATGAATTGGTTGGAAAAAAAGACACAGAATGATTGAATACATTTCATAAGTTCCTTGAAAAAAAAGACATGAAATGTAAAGAACAAAAAGGAATCAATATAGGAATCAATGAATGATGCAGTTAAAAGAAGGATGGTTTGTAGTGAAAAAATGTATGCAGTTGGCATAAAATACTTTTAGCTATGCTTTCCTTTCCTTTTTTTTTAATCTTAGTCCTGCTTTTTTCTTCTATGCATAATGTTCTTTATAATGGAAAAGAATTGCATAGTAGTGGATATATGTATATGGATGGATAGATAGATAGATAGATAGATAGATAGATAGATAGATAGATAGATAGATAGATAGA
>WNWU01000007.1:18666902-18683232 GCA_012654045.1 Ptyas mucosa | reverse complement strand
AGTTTGACACCCGTGATTTAGAACAAGGGTAGATAAGATATTTTGAAAATAAATCCCATCAGCCATCATGAATTAGATATAAGAGTAATTAGATATATAATATATTGTTCATAGTATTTGGAAGGCTCTAATTGCTACTCTCTGTCAAATTTGATCCTTGTGTTGTCTGTTTTCAAAATAAAATAATACAACAAAATGCCATCTCCCCCAAATTTAAATTCGTTGTAAGCTACACAGAGCTGTTGTGAATCGGCAATCATATAAATGGAATGAATCAATGAATTGTAACAGATTATTTTCTTCTTCTTGAGGTTGGATATGGTGATTCAATAACAGAAATGTAACTTGGGGTGGGGCATAAATTAATATGATTATATTAAAACTACTGTTTCCTATGATTAAGCAAAGGTGACACAGAAAATAAAAATATAGTCCAGTTTGTGTGTTGCGGAAGGCATATTGCATCTCTTCTGTCCACAAAGGACAGATTTCATGTTATTATCCCTGAATTGTACTTGATAGATGTGGGAAATAGACAGTTGAATCCCACAATATGATACATTCAATCTTATAAATCACTACGGAGGTAATGACATCATCAGTCAGGCAGTAAGATTGACTGACTGACTAACTAACTGACATCACTTTTGCTAATAGAATGGCTGGACTTTATTGTGTCATTGTTATTTGTTTAACAGGTTGCAAAGCATACTATATGTTTATCTTAAGAAGAAAATGATTAAGAATCCAAATATCCTGCTATGTATTTTTTCATGAAATGTGAGCAAAAAAAGAAAGTAGGAGGGAAATAAATGAAGCTTTCCAAGATAATTTGGTCAGGTATCTATCAAAGATGGTTATGATTCAATCAATTCTTTCTTAACTCAATGGAGTACACACAGAATGACTTTATCAGGGCAATTTGTGGAGGAACTCTTCAAAACTATTATTTTGGTGCATTTAATATGAATATTCAGTACTAAATATTGCCATATTTGCTGAATTCTGTAGATCTGATAGCCTACAGAAATTTAGCAAAGCTGAGTACTTAATTGTAGATGGTAGTTACTTTCATTGGGTTTTTGTTTATGTTGAGCAAGAATATTAGCCTGAAAATATGTTGCTATGTAATGTGCACTTATAAGTCAACAGTAGTTGAAAATTTTAAAGCTGGATTTAGTAGTTGAGAAATTTGTAGCTGGATTCTCTCTTAATCTTCTAATTATAGTATCATAGTATTCTATATTTGCTATTCATACTCATGCTCTGATTCAATTCGGTGCAGAATGGAGAGCCATGTTGTTTTCCATTGCAAGTAGAAATTGTTCTGTAGAAAAGAACACCACTGGGGTGTTTTAATCTATGAAAACTGAGAAATTTAAGCACACATGGTTGAAATGTTAATGAAAATTAAGTATACATGTGAAAGAGTCAGTTCAAGGTGCTTTCTAGTTATAATTAGTTAACTAAGAAGACGTAAAGTAAAATGAGTGCCTTGGGCATCCATCCATTCATGCATTTGGCAAATTTATATCTTATTGTAATCTCAGAACTGTCCCCAGCTATTATGAAAAATTAAATCTGTCATAACTTCATAAATCAATAAAAAATCTCAACAATTATAAAAGCAAAATATAGATAAATAATAAATAATAAATAATAAAAAATGGCATTAGGCACAAACTCAGCTGGAATGCTCTCTTAAATATTTCTGTGTTTAATATCTTTCGATGCTATGTTTTCTAGTCTTCATAAATATTTCTGTGTTTAATATCTTTCTATCCTATGTTTGGGACTTTTTCTAGTCTTCATATGTTCTCTGGAATGCCTGGAAGGCTAAAATGATGAAGAAAACATGTCCAGTCAAACCATTCTATTATTCTTCTGATATGGACAACTGGGAGATCAGAAAGACCTAATCCTAATCCTTGATTTAAGTGAAGGCATTGATTATAAACATAACAAATTTCTAAAATTTACAATAAAAGGAATCTTACATTTTCATGAAAGAAATTTTGTTAGTTAAGCTAAATTCATAGCAGTATCTGAAAATTTGGGGAAATAATCCATTCAAATTTTTGTGTAGCAGGAAATATTCTTAAAAGCATTACTAGATGGTGCCTAACAATTACATCCAAAGTGTACAAATATGCAGATCGCATCTGTAGTTGGAACGCCTATTGCCAATAATATTAATTATATATGGATTTCATCATTAACCATAGTTACTCAGGGAGCTAACACTTTAAGTGTTAGAGTTTGGAATTGCTTTGATTTGTATATTTTCATTTTTAAATAATAGCTGAGTATAAGTGAAGAGTAGGTCATTTGTCATTTCAGGTCAGTAATTGAGTTTACACAATTAATGAATACAGTTGCCAATACAGAACAATTATCTTCTCCCCTACTAATCAGAGAATATCCTGAGAACAGGCAGGGAACAACGTAAATCAATCATCACTCAGATTGAGCCAATCGCATCAGAAAGACATTATGTAGTATCACCCTTCTATAAACTATAGGTTTGGGTTTTTATTCTACTAACTAATCCTTAATTCTGCTTCTTTCCTAGTTCTATATTTAATGTTCTGTTTTCCTTCCACATTGCTGATGGCATCCACTGGTATCCTTATTATATCTAATAGCAGTGGTGAATCCAAATTTTTTTACTACCGGTTCTGTGGGCGTGGCTTGGTGGGCGTGTTGTGGCTTGGTGGGCATGGCTTGGTGGCATGACAGGGGGAGGATATTGCAAAATCTCCATTCCCACCCCACTCCTGGGGGAAGAATACTGCAAAATCTTCATTCCCAACCCAACTTCAGGGGAAGGATACTGCAAAATCTCCATTCCCACCCCACTCTGGGGGCAGCCAGAGGTGGTATTTGCCAGTTCTCTGAACTACTCAAAATTTATGCTACCTGTTCTCCAAACTGCTCAAAATTTCTGCTACTGGTTCTCCAGAACCTGTCAGAACTGCTGGATCTCATCCCTGTCTGGTAGCCCTCTTACCTATGTATATGCTATCCTTGGTAAGCCGTTAACCTGCAGTTTTCCGTTGTAGGAACAGTTCTCCAGAGGCTTGCGGTGCTGATTTACCTTCCAAATCTATATTCAGGTATGGCTGTAACAAGCTGTGGTCTAAAAGTAGCTGATTCCTATAAGATATTGGCATGTCTGCTTTCCTAAATGAGTATTACATCCAAGGGCACAGTTTCTACTTTCCTGGTGCTTAAAGATGAGATGGATCAACTGAGAAGTCTTTCTGTCCATAATGTTAGAGTTGTTTTCACTGAAAATTATGTTTATATAAAAATATATGAACTGGGAATACCATAAATAAAGTTAATTACAGAACTCTTTCTTTTTTTAAGATTTCATTAATATGAGTTAACATTTTCCCTTTAGTCAGAGTCCGCATGTAGCAACCATTTAAAACATTCTTACATTGTAGTGCTCTAGTACCCCTCCTCATCTCTGTCCAGCTATAGTCACTCAGGAGATTTTAAAGCTTACTTAGATTTGAAACATGCATGCATAACCACTTGGACATTTTGATAAACCGATTCAATCAAAACATGTAGTTCTACTTATGATTAACACTGTTCTCAATTATTTCTGTTATAAATTTCGCTCTCAAATCTGTCTTTTTGAAATTTATTTAAAAAGCCAGTTTTGGGAGAGTGCTGATTTAAAGCCAGTTTCGGGGATGCTGTAAATAAAGACTGAATTATTTTTCAATGACTCAGTAAACTTGAAGCCAAAGAAAGTTGTTTTCTCATGCCTTGTTTTTCTTTATATCATCTCTCTGTATTTTTTTTTATACCATTTGATCCCAAAGTACCCAACTTCTTCTATGAATTGTGGTTATATGTATATGTGAATTAGTTTTAGGAACTTTTCATTGATCTTATGTTCTCCAGCACGCTGCTTGGAGAATCCAAAGCGTGGGTTGTTCACTGCGAGTTAGTCAGAGACTGAGTGTGTATCCCTTTAAATTTTGCCTCGGTTCCGCCTCCTCTGCTCGGCTGATGTCAGTTTAGTTCACTCAGTCAAGTGGAAGAGACTGAACTTTGGCTTACTCTGGCTATTTTTCACAATTACTTTGCCCACGCTTTGGATTTTTCTCTTTGAATTGGGTTTTTCTGTTTTTCCCCTTTTTTTCTGGACTGCTTGCCTTGGAATTCTGCTGCATTACGTGGGGTGGTGAGTCATCCTGGGGCCCTTTGGCCCAGCCTTGGCTTCGTAGACCTGGTCAGCAACCCCCTCCGGTCGTTTGCCGCCTGTGGTGTGTCGGTTCGCTAGTGTGCCTGTACTACCGCCGCCACGATTTTTCACCTGTCTCTGTTGCTGACCATGATTGGCAGCCCCAGAGTCCCTGCTACCGGCCGGAGCATACTCTGCTGGCTTAGAGGTAACCACTGAGCTTGAAGCCTAGTGCCTTGCTCACGGGTCTTTGCGGCTATCCAGTCGTCGGATTGCGAGATATCCTGAGCGCAGAATCGCGTGCGCGACTGCCGGAGTGTGCCTCGCGGGCCTAGGAGTCGGCGCAACAACCTGCCTCGGCGTCTCCCTGACTATCCTCTGTGCCAGCCGCTAGTCCTGTCATTGGTGCTGCGGCGCTGCGGCGCTGCGGCGCTGCGGCGATTTTCCCGCCTGCCACCATCTTGAATTCCAACCGTCACTGCCGATAGTTGGAGGAAGTGCCTTTCTCTTTGGCAGCCATCCCGCCCTCACCGAAGAATTCTCTCGTGAGCATCGGCTTCCAACGCCGCCTGATCGTGCTTCCTGAGGCTCTGACCTGCGGGTACGGCGGCGATTCGCCACTCTGCGCCTCAGATCCTGCTGGACTTTAGACGCATGCGTGGAGGACTATTTCAGCTTTGTGCCATTTTTGACTCGGAGCGGATTGACAGTTTGCTTCGCCGCCTCACCGCTCCTGGAATCTTTGGTGCAGGCCCAGTAGGCTTGCTCATGTCTCGCGCCTTCCTGGGATTTGAACAGTTGGCCGGCTTATTCTTGCTCCAAGGACTGCACCGGCCGTAACGCTTCTCCTCGATCTGTGCTTCCCAGGCGAGGCGCTTCTCTTGGACACTCCTTTGCTGTCACTTACCCCTGCTGATTGGCAGGGTCAGCCCAGACTTGTGTACATAGTTTTTTCTCACTTTACTATATATATCGTTATACACTGCTTAGCCCCTGTTGGGTGAAAAGTTTTTTTAAAAAAACACTACTTCTATCTATTGCCAATTACTCACCGTTGTGACTGTTCCCATTACAATGGCGGACCCAGAATTATCTTTGGACCTGGAGCTGTCTGACTGTCAATCTGTTGTTAATACCGCCTTTTCGGGCTGATTCCGGCCCCAGCGGGTCCTATCAGTACCGTTCGAGTAATCAAGGATTCTTCAGACTGCCGGACAGGTCCTCCTTTCACGACAGAAGATGCCATCAGCCTTCCTTCAAGAAACTCTTCCGAGGTGCGGCCAGCCGTTCCTACCGGAGGGGGAAGTGACTACCCTCTCTCAGCTTCCATCGGTGGTCGGCTTCGCCTTTTCAGGGACCAATGGGAGCTGACCACTACAGATGCATGGGTCCGGCAGACTGTGCATCTTGGACTTATGCTGGAGTTCCACTCTCTCCCTCCTCCCCAGTTTATCCGATGTCCCATCCCCTCGAACCCAGAAAAGCGGAGTCTGATGGAAGAGGAAATCCAACATCTCTTAGACATCCAGGCCATAGAGCCGGTCCCTATACAACACCAAGGGACCGGCTTCTATTCCGTCTTTTTCCTGGTGGCCAAGAGTTCCGGCAGATGGAGAGGGATTCTGGATTTGAAAGCACTCAACAAGTTTATACAGTACCATCAGTTCAAGATGCAAACGCTGCGGTCGATACTAGATTGCATTCGTCCAGGGGACCTGATGACGTCCATCAACCTAAAGGAGGCGTATCTGCACATTCCCATCCGTGCGGCACACCGCCGCTTCCTTTGGTTCACCTATGACAATCAGCACTTCCAGTACCGGGCCATGCCGTTTGGCCTATCATCCGTCCCCCGGACATTTACAAAGATGTTGGCTGCAGTAGCCGCCTCACTCTGACTGATCCCTGTGCGGCTTTACTGCTACTTGGACGACATCCTCATCCTGTCATCATCGTACGTCCAGGCAGCGCGGGATCTCGAAGTGGTGACATCCTCCCTCCAGTCGCACGGATTCACGATCAACCTCAGAAAGAGTCATCTTCAACTGACCACCCGGATTCTGCACCTGGGGGCGGTTCTGGACTCTCAGCTATGCATGGTGTTTCTTTCAGAGGACCGTCGTCTCGGTATTTGGTCCTTGGTGTCCCAGATATTGTCGCTCCCATGAGTGCCATTGCTGCTTCTAGCCACTCTATTAGGAAAGATGATTTCGTGTATTTCAATCATTCCCTGGGCCAGATTCCATTCCCGGCCTCTGCAATGGTACCTCTTGCCATTTCAGAAGACATGTCGCAGCAACTCCAGGTTCTCGAGTTCGGATACCGCCGGGGGTACGTGATTCCCTACTTTGGTGGACCTCGCCATCCCTGCCTCCGGGTGCCTGTTTCAAGTCCCGCCCCGAGTGATGATCACCACGGACGCGAGCCTGTTGGGCTGGGGCGCCCACCTTCTGACTCACGTCGTGCAGGGCTGCTGGTCTCTGGCGGAAGCGGCCAACGACATCAATTAGTTCGAGCTTCGCGCGATACGGCTAGCCTCCTCCAATTTCAGCATCTTGTCGAGGACCAACATGTCCGAATCCTCACGGACAACGTTACGGCGAAGGCACATGTAAATAGGGAGGGAGGGACACGCTTGGCGCCGTTGATGAAGGAAGTGACCAGACTTCTGAATTGGGTGGAACATCACACTCGGTCGTTGACGGCGGAGCATATCTCCGGGACCGACACCTGTCAAGCGGATTGGCTCAGTTGGCAAAAACTTGACCACGTGGAATGGCGCCTCCACCTGACCCTCTTCCGAGAGCTCTCCGCTCAGTTTGGCTGGCCCGTTCTCGATCTGTTCGCGCATCCGACCAACTCTCAACTGCCGAGGTTTTTTTCCCGGTTCCAGTGTCCCACAGCAGAGGGTATCGATGCTCTCCTCTGTCCCTGGTCTTGGGTCTACTCTACGCCTTCCCTCCCCTCCTGCTCCTGCCGAGGGTAATCCAGAAGATTCTCCTGGAACAAGCGGAGGTCCTCCTTGTCGCTCCACACTGGCCATGCTGATCGTGGTTCGCCGACCTGGTGAGCTTCTCAGTTGTCTCCCCATGGCGGATCCGAGACCACAAGATCTCTCTCAGCCAGGGGGTCATACTGCATCCAGGGCCCCAATAGGTTGCAGTTGACCGTCTGGCACTTGAGAGGATCCGCCTGACCAAGGACAACCTCTTGGGAGGGGTTATCTCAATCATCCAGGCCTCAAGGCGGCCTTCTACGACAAGGATTTACAATGCAACCTGGCGCTCATTTTGCTCCTGGTGTGCCTCTAGGCATTCTGATCCTACTTCGGCCGTGGCATTCGATTTCTTGGACTTCCTACATGCGGGCTTTGATAAGGGTCTCGCAGCGAGCACGCTCCACAGACATGTCGCTGCTTTGGACACAGTTCTTCCTGCCGTCTCTGACGACTCTCTCTCTCGCAACCCGTGGATTTGGTCCTTCCTGAGGGGGGCGTCTAATCTCCGCTCTCCCAGAGTTCATCGCTACCCTACCTGGGACCTTCTGCTCATGCTCCAAGCTCTCACGTCCCCTCCTTTGAACCCTTGGGGTCTATCAGATTACGTCTCCTCACCCTCAATGTAGTGTTTCTAGTCGCAATCACATCAGCACAACGAATCTCAGAATTGGCAGCCCTGTCGGTTAGGGACGATTTGTGCATTTTCCACTCTAACAGAGTCGTTCTCCACCTGGACCCCTCCTTTCTACCAAAAGTAAATTCGCTGTTTCATCGTGTGCAGGAGCTAGTCCTTCCGGATTTTTGCCCTGATCCACGGCATCCGTTGGAGGGCCAGTAGCATACGCTTGACGTTCGGAGGGCTCTTTATCGATACATCAAGCGCACCTCATCCTTCCGTCGCTCCGAGGCCCTGTTCATCTCGTTTCTTCCAGCGTCTCTGAGCAAGAAAGTTTCCGCTACCACTATAGGTCGATGGTTGAAAGCCTGCATCTGTAAAGCTTACACCTTGGCGGGCAAGACTCTCCCGCGCAAGATCCTACCGCATTCTACTAGGAGCGCTTCTATGTCTGCTGCGTGGGCGACTCAGGCTTCGGTGACTGAAATCTGCAGAGCGGCCACATGGACGACCTTGTCTCCATTCATTAGGCATTATAAAGTTGACTCCTTCGCCGCGGCTGATGCCTCCTTCAGTCGCAGGGTGTTACAATCGGTCACTGCCCCTGTGACTGCTCCGGACAGTCGGATGGCCCCCCCAAATGAACTTGCTTGGGTAAATCCCACGCTTTGGATTCTCCAAGCAGCGTGCTGGAGAACGGACGTTGCTTACCTGAACGTCCCTTCTCGGCGCGCTGATGGAGAATCCAACCCACCCTTTCTTTGGCAGTTCCCGGTTCGGCTGGACTTCCGGCTTGCATCTGGACTCTCTATCTTTTCTCTTCGTGAACTAAACTGACATCAGCTGAGCAGAGGAGGCAGAACTGAAGCAAAATTTAAAGGGATACACACTCAGTCTCTGACTAACTCGCAGTGAACAACCCACGCTTTGGATTCTCCATCAGCGCGCTGAGAAGGGACATTCAGGTAAGCAACGTCCGTTCCATTGCAATTTAATATATGAATTGCTTTATCAGAATTTGAAGGTAACCTTTCAAGCTTATTGAGAAGTACTTCAAGAAATGTCGCTTGTCAGCAAATGATCTGTTCTGGAACAGAGATCTGATGCTTTGCAAAGGGGGAGAAAGAGGATTCCAGTTGAGGCATAGAAGGAATGCTGTTTGACCATTTTTTAATATTTTTTATGTAGGGAGAAATGTATAAAGAAGAAACAGAATGCAGCTGATAAAGATCAGTAGAATGGATCTGGATAGGCCAGAAGATAGAATGAAAACAGAATGGCCACTGGCTGCTTTTCCAACCCCAATAATAAGCATTTGAATGCTGCAAAGTACACTATAAATAGACATTAGTAACAACTGGTGTCCAAAGCAGATGGTGGAGCTTCATGCCCTGCTACCCTAGATAATCAGCTCCCACTATTGTGCTTGTAGTACCAGCTATAGTAATGAGCAAGGAGAGAAAGGGTCAAAATTAATGCTAGATAATAAATGGAGGGGGAGAAACACACTGGATTTTTTAAAAAAACTTCTATGTGGATTAATTTTATCATAAATCTCAGTTTTGTTCAGCTGATACAATTATTGGTGGTTGCTTGCTACTAATTAATGCCGTTAAAGGGACCAATATTCCAATTCACTTTGAATCTAACTCTTAAAATAATGTATCATATGTTCTTTCAAGGGAAAGGAGCCCATTTCAAAAGCAGAGATGTAATTAAAAACAGCTTACATCTGCCTTTGTAAATAAATGCTAACAATTTGTATTTGGCTGCTGAACTTTGGCTTGACAGCACTGTAGAATTTGCCATCTGACAATCATATTTATTTAAAGACCTTAGAACATTATAACCAGTGATTTAGGATGAGGACAAACATGTCTAATAAAATGAGTGGTCCTTTCATTCCATAATGTCCAGGGCAGAGATGGCTTTGTAAATAACACATTTGTTTGTTTTTGAAAAATGAACACCAAATGATCAACTGTTTCAGAGTAATAAACAAGCTTAACTTGCCTATTCAGGAGGATGAGTGTGATAGATACTTTTTATCCAAGACAAAGTTCCTAGAATTAAGCATCATCATCATTATAAGAGGAAAAATTAAGGCTAAATTATAGATCATGGATGAAGGTATATTACAAAAATTATCTGCTATTTCTAATATAGATCTTGTGAATCAGAAGCATTGTTAGGCAAAACATGCAAATTCCAAGTCCTTGAACAATGGAACCAGGAAGCTTTATAGTATCAAAATGTATATAACTATATCTTGGGTGTGGGTGTGCATAGTCACCTAATTTTTGACCAGTCCTGTGATGTGTGTGTGTATATGAGAAAATGCTTGTTTTGCAAATTTCTACTGGATTTTCCAAATTATGTATGGATTCTGTGTTCACTGCTAGAAACTTAATCTCTTTTGAAAAGATCAGGCTAAGTGATGAGCAATTGGAAATAACCATGTCCTAGATTACAAGGAAACACTTTCAAAGATCTAGTTTTTCAACTTTTCTAGAATTGATCTCTGTCCGCTGCAAATTTCATTGTCTATATATAGTATGAGAAGCATAAAACACAGTGACAATGCCATGTACTGAATAATCTTCCACTAAAGAAAAATGGCCTTAGTCTTTTTCTGTTCCTAGATATAAAGTGATACAATTTTTTAAAAGTTTATATTATTTGGTGGCAAGCTTTATAAGTACAGATAAATAGCAGAAGCAAAAAGATGGAGACCTGAACCAAAACAGTGGCGTTACATTCTATCTATGTGACATGTATTTTGGAGACTGTGGTTTGGTTGTCAGAAGCCATGAATCAGGTCATAAATTGGCAAATTGAATTATAAAGCACTAAATACAATTAGTTCCATATGGGACACTGAGTTTACTGAGCAGATCTGAGAAACTGGAATAAGACAAGATATTCCTAACATACAGATTTCAAATTATTAAAATTTGAAATTATTCAAATTATTTTTTTTTGTTATAAAGTTTTTATTGGTTAAAAATAAACAATATTATTGCTTACAATATGTGGAATTTTCATTATCCTTTTATAAAGATAATATATATTTTCTTTTTTTTCACATACAGCAGATCTTCCCTTATTAAAATTTCAAATTTAACAACCGGATTTATACAAAAATATCAGTTCGGTATCCAGAGTAATATTAAAGTTTACAAAAATAAGAGATATCATAAAAGGCACAAAGTAATAGATTCCTCCCACTTTGTCATTTCTTAATTCTAGATCTCAAGGTTCTGGCCTTAGCACCCCCCTCCTCCCGGACCGCCACGGCCTCGCCCGCCCCATTCCTTGATCTTCTGGTACCTCCCCTTCCTCGGTTCCTGTATCTTCCCCCTCTAGGAGGGTCTTATGTTGCTCCAGATAGGCCTGAGCCTCCGCCACACTATTAATTTTCTTCCTACTGCCCTCCCAGAAAATCATCAAACCTTCCGGCATCAACCACCTGAAGCCAATTCCCTTAAGGTACAATTTATTTGATAAAAAATAATAATTTCTTCTTAATTCTCGTACCTGTCTAGGGATCTGCTTCAGAATGGTGACCTCCTTGCCCCTGTATTTCAGCGCCCCCGATCTTTGAATTCTCAGTATTTCATCTCTCGTTTCCCTTCTCACAAATTTAATGTGGACCTCTCTTGGGACACTATGTAAAATTGCATATTGTGAGTTTACTCTATAAACTAGATCCATATCCCATCTCAAAAAGTCCAAACCTCTTTCAGTAAATTCGCCCAACAATTTAACCATCATTTCTCACAGATCTTCCTGGTCCACCTCTTCCACATTTTGAAACCTGAGAAAATAAGACATTTTATCCAGCTGCGAAGTTAAGATTACATTTCCTCTCATTTCTTCCCTCTTCTGGATTGCCCGCACCTCCCCCTCCAAACCTCCCACCTTTTTCTTATTCTCCTCTGCCACCTGTTGAACAGCAATTAAATCTTTTTTCATAACTACAATTTCAGATTTTATTTCCAGTTGCCCTTTTTGCAGGTCATCAAGTTTATCAAGTTTCTCATCCAATTTTGCCAATTTCTCCAAAAATGTTTCCATGTCACCTGCAGCTGGTCTTTGTCCTTTTGCCATCTTGCAGTAATAAAGAATGAGAGGTCCTCAGGTAGGCACAAGCATCCAGAGAGAAGATTCTCTTAAAAATCAGCACTATTTCCTCACGATCCACCAGAGGGCGCTCACAGGAGCAACGAGTCCGGCTTGTAGAGTAGGTCAAACAGGAAACCAGAGGTGGGTGATGTCATCAATAGTGCACAAAGAAGCAGGAAATCAGGCCCCGGCCATGACTCTCCAGCAAAGAGAGAGGCCTCCAGCCTCCCTTCCCAAATTCCGCCTCCACCATTCTCCATGAAAAATCAGCGAGGTAAGAGGTCTCCTTCTTTTTTCCTCCTCTTTCTTGTCAGCCACGGCGCCCTTCCCAGCTACAAGGGGGGGGGACTTCGCCCCCCCTCACTCGCAGGACGCCTCGTCGCTTTGCCAATCAAGGTCTCTCCTTTTCTACTTATTCTCCGGCCTGCATCCCTTCCTCTTCTGATCGCCTCTTTACCTGCTGCCTTAATTTCGATATACACCGGGTCCTACAGGCACATGGGCACGGAACGGCCTTGGGAATGGCCGCCGCGTGCCGCCCACACTCGCCGGAGCCTTGGGCGCGCCAGCATTGGCCGCCCAGCCCCTGCAATTGAGGCAGGGGACCCCTGGCGAGCCGCCCTTAACGGCGGATACCCCAAAACCAGGGCATCCGGCCCCGAGGGGCCTCCAGGCGGGGGGGTTCAGACGCTGGGGCAAGAGCTTACCCAGGCAGCGTCCGTTGCCATCCAGAACCGGAAGTGATCTCCCAAAATTATTCAAATTATTGAATAGTTCTATACTTCTTAAGTATTTGAGTATTTAATTATGCAGCCCAGACTTTCTTAAAACAGTTACAAAAGAAAACTTGAATGATATCTCAAAGGGCAGGATTTTCAGTGTTAAATAGATGGGGCACTGCATCAAAAAAGTAGAAGCAGCAACATGATAAAAAGTGGTGTGATGAAAAAAAAGCAATATCTAAGCTAATACCATTCTTAACTGACTCTTGACTAAATTATTTCAGTTTGCAACTGTAAATAAAACTAATTTAATACAAAGTGGTAAAGTCTTAGCATGTAACACTAAGTGTGACTTAACTGTGATTGAAAAGAAGAAAATGTAGATAATTGATGTAATACCAGGAGATAGTAGAAAAAAAGACAAAGAATTGAAGAAGGTCACCAAGTATTAAGATCTGAAAAGTTGAAAGATTATGACATAAACCAGCTTTGGTGGTTATCAGCAAACTGAGTGCCATACCAAAACGCCCTGGATGGTACTTAGAAAATCTGTGCATTGACAAAATTTTCATTGGTCAATTACAAAAAGTCACACTGCTTGCCTTAGCATATATACTACACCAATAAATTATGACACATTTGATTCTTGGGAAGAACTTGATATGTATGAAGGCCAACACCAGCTAAAGAACTGGCAGTTGTGATTTCACATTTTTATGTTTATAGTAATAATAAGTAGTAGTTGTTGTGAATGGAATATTGGTTCTTATTTGCATTACGAGGGCAGCACATATAGAGATATGTATGTATGTATGTATGTATGTATGTATGTATGTATGAATGAATGTATGTATACACATACACATACACACAAATCCAAATCCATTCAGCTCTTTCTGGTACACTATGTGTACATAGCAAAAATCATCATTATAACTAAATTATAACTAAAATTGTCCATACATTTGATAACTGCAATGGACTCCTTGATCTTGTTTTGATCAAATTGGCAATATAAAGCTCAGTACTTAAGTAAAGAGAAAAGGACTCTGACACAACTGGTGTTACTCTGATGCTCAGGTCTAATCTGCTTTACCAATAAACTCTGTCCATCTAGGACTCCTTCCACTGGCTACTGAAAGGATGCAGGAAGCAGCAGCCAGGTAATAACAAACTAGAGCAACCAGAGAGGATATGGGGAGGAGTGGGAGCCAAAGCCCCATACTTGGCTACAAGTGGGAAAGGAAAAATCTCAGGGGCCAGGGTAAGGTGCGAATTCTCACCAGGGAGATCAGTCTGCCCACCGTTGTAGAAGAAACTTTGTAATGCTGCCTCCCTCCTCGCCACACAAGTTCATGGTAATGTGAGTGGGAGGGCTTAATATTTACTTTGATGTCATTTTGTCATCAGAGGGAAGTCATGATTTAAACAGGGCCATAATGGTAGAACAAAAGGCTGAGCTAATTAAATAGGGAGAGGAAAGAATACTAAGTATGTTCGCCACCTTGAGTTACTTATAAAGTCATAAAGATGGGATAAACATTTAATAAACACACACACACAAACACAATTATTGTGCATAAACCTTTAAACATTGTTGTTGCTTTTTCAACTTTAAAATAGAAACAGGCTGCTACCAGAATTCCCTAATGTGATGAATATGGGTTCTGTGAGCATTGTGGAATCTATATGTGATCTTCAGATTATAGGTTCTACCTATAATGTTCCACCTAACACCTGGGGGTTAGCTGGATCATCTTGAATCATAGAAGTCACTATCCAATCAGCTTTTTCCTGCTGTTTCCAGCTTTGATATCTGAGAAGGCAGAATGAAGACCTAACACTATTTCATAATCAAATCAGACAACTTATTTTTTGGACTTACGTTTGGAAAACAAATGATGTATACAAATTTAATAATATAATTATTTCAGGAGAGAATTTTTTTTTTTGTAAATGTGAATGGTGAAAGCATGAATCAATCCCATCTTTATTATAAAACCAATGTTGAGGTGGAGAAGAATAAATTCATTGAGCCCCGGCCCAGATCTCATCCCAGCCGAAGCCATTCTAGCCCATAAGGACTGGTGGACCCCAGTTCTTACAGAGGTATTTAATGCAATCAACCAAACGGGCCTCATCCCCAAGCTCTGGAAGGATGCCATAATTATTCCAATACATAAGAAAGGCGCCCATTCTGATCCCGGCAACTTCCGTAACATCAGCCTTCTTTCAATGTTGGGGAAACTCTATGCCCGCTACCTCCTGTCCAAACTGGAGTGCTGGGTTGAAGAGGCCGACCTGCTCGGATATGAGCAGGCGGGATTCCGTCCAGACCACTCTACAATTGATCATGCTTTGATCCTTCATCATCTTGCCGTAAAATATTCCACTCCCAAGAAGGGTCGTCTCTGCGTCGCCTTTATAGATCTAAAGGCTGCCTTCGACAGCATCCCTAGAGCTAAGCTGTGGGCCAAACTTTCTGCCTGGGGTATTGACAAAAGATTACTCTGGCTTATCTCCCAATTGCATGACGGAACAGAAGCAAAAGTGCGCCTTACCCCGCAGGGGGACCTCTCTAACGCTATCCCCATTAACAAGGGGGTTAGGCAGGGATGTATACTGGCACCCCTTCTCTTTAACCTATATATCAGTGACTGGAGAAAGGCATTTTCGGATCACATGGCCCACATCCATGCCCCTAGACTAGCTGATTATAGATGCCCACTCCTGCTCTACGCTGATGATGCCGCAATACTTTCATTTTCCCGGGTGGGCCTACTTAGAGCCTTAAAAATCCTTTCTGCCTATTGCTCTACTAACCAACTGCATATAAACCACTCTAAGTCCAAAATCATGATTTTTACAAGAAGCAGGAAAATCTACCAATGGCACCTTGATGGCATCCCAGTGGAACAGGTCCACAGATTTCAATATTTAGGTATCCTCTTTCAATCCAATACCAAGTGGCCTGCGCAGATTAAGTCTCTCTGTAACAAGGCTAAGATTTCCACCCATGCCCTCCTGCATATTTTTCATACTGAGGGAGTTCATCACATCCCCTCAGCATTAAAAGTCTATAGGGCAAAGGTGATAGCAGCTATCACCTACGGCGCCTCCCTCTGGGTCCAATCCAACATTTCTTCTCTTGAGTCTGTCCACAGCCAGTTCCTACGCCGTCTGATGGGAGTCCCCCCCTGCGTAAGCAATGCCGCAATTCGTCTGGAACTGGGTATATCCTCACTCAATACAATCCTGTGGAAACGTGCAATTGGCTACTGGTTGTCCCTGTGGACTAGACTTCCAGGCTATTACCTAGGCCAATGCCTATGGCGGGACCCTTTTCTTAGTCCCTGGGCCCGTAATATCCATACAAAACTTTTGATGATCGGGATTTCCCCCATTGAAGCTTTTATCCTAGGCTCCGATGCTGCCAAATCATTGATCTTTCAACGGCTGGACAACATTGATAGACAATTAAATCTGGCACATGGATCAGGAACATGCTCACCGTTTTCCCTTGGCATTGTCCCCTCGTCTCACCCCCCGCCTTACCTCTCCGCGTTACATTCTATCAAACACAGGTTCGCATTTATGAAGGCACGTTTTAATGTGATCCCCTCAAACGTCCTCGATAGTAGGCTCTCGGGGGGGGGGGGGGGGGG
>WNWU01000007.1:18571098-18666802 GCA_012654045.1 Ptyas mucosa | reverse complement strand
TTTTGCCGCAGTCGTGGCTGGAAAAAAACGGGAGAAGAGACGGGCAAGCCCTACGGCAGAGGATTCCTAGTATTGATAGTACAGGTTGTATTTGAGGCAGTAGATGGTGCACTGTCACATGATCTACCTATATTTGTAAACCATACTCTCTTTTTATGTGTATATAATTTGGTCTTCAACCGCAATAAAAGCTTACTTCATTGAGAAAATTCCTATTGTTTGTACTAATAAGATATATCTTTTTATTAACAAGTGATAAGAGTGAATATGTGATTAAGAAGAAAATTGCCTTTCTATTTTTCCCTGTATGTATTACCAATGTGGCCTTCAAATAAGTTTAGAATGAAGTGCTGTCCAAACTTTTAAGAAAGAATTAATTTTATTGCAGTCACATTAGAAAACTGCAGAAGTATTCAGAGTTCATAGTCATTTTGAAAACACATCTGTATTTGAATATTGACAATGGTGGGCCATGTTCCTTCAATCTTATAGCAGTGAATGAACCTCATTATCCATCAGAATGCCATATATAGCAAGAAGAACCTAGATATGTGTCTCTTGGTGTGTAACACTCAAATTACACCTGATAAAAGATTGTCAGGGTGTCAGAGCACAAACATACACAGCTGTCAACTCCTACCAGCCATGCCAAATTCCCAGTTAAGTAGCTTTTTTATGCATGAATGAGAAAAGTAAACAAAAGACACCCCAGGAAAAAAAGGGCAAATAGGAGATACCTTGGTCATTAGAAAGCAAAACCGTATATTTCCCAGTTTGCTAACAAAACTGCCATTTTCAATTACAATGAATTTTTTCTTGCTAACAAACAGATTCAGTTGAGTTAGCAGAACTTTGTCTATTTTTTTCTGTTTCATAATTTATTTTAATTTGAAAGGAATATGGCTTTGCCAGCTTCCAAGATAATCAGACACAAAACTATTTAAAATGAAAAAGAATGTATATTTGTCTTTACGTACTGATGCAATATGTATTTTGCAGGACTTCTGCATATATTGCCTAACTTGCTACAACACAGAGAAAAACCATGTGGGATTAAACTGAAAGCCTGTAGAATCTACTTTCTCAACAGTAGCAAGCAGATGCCTTGGGGAGGTCTTAAACAAAACATTGCTACTGTGCTTCTCCCAAAATAAAACTCATCTGGAAAATAAGCCCTTTCATGATTTTTCAGGATGTTTGTAGTATAAACCCTACTCCAAAAATAAGCCCCAGTTGAGATTGTCAGCCAGATGGATGCATTTAGGTACCGTATTTCCCAAAAAACAAGACTTAACCAAAAAATAAGCCCTAATGCATCTTTTGGATCAAATATTAATATAAGACTCGGTCTTATTTTCAGGGGAACACAGTACTTCCAAGTATTTTAAGGCATAGAACTTCTGGTATTGGAGGTAATATATAGTTGTCATGATTTGTAACCGTTACCACCAAAACCTCAATTAGTGTATTTAGTCCCTTTTGACATCATTGATGTAATAGGTGGCCTTCAACTTACCCATGACAGCAAATTCATTAGTTCATATGATCATCAGTTGTAAATATGACCTAAACAAATTAGAAATTACTATATTTTATTCATTTTTTTGTTGTTGCTATGACTTCCTTTCATTTGTTTTCTGCTACGTTTTTCTGATATTCCCTGCCAAAAAAAGGGGGGAAAGATAAGAATGTGAGGTTCAATTTTGAACATGCATTCCGTCTATTTTAGTGTTCACAGGTTCCATTAATTCAGCAATGGAAAAATTGAACTGCATTTCTGCAGACAGAATTGTATTTTGGGTTTTAGTTTCAGCCGGAAAATTCTCACAAGACTTACATTGCTATCAACTGAACATCCTGTATCTTTTTGAAAGAGAATGAATTTTTGAATTTTATTTTATTACAAAGACAAAAAAAATATATCCATAAACCTATAGATCTGTTGCCCCTTCATGAACCACAAAATTAAAGATGTTGTTAGGCCATCTATATAAACTCTCTTCTGCATGCAGGAATCCAAATTAAAATCCCCACAATAAGTGACTATTTATTAGTGAAGTTATCCATCAGCTAAGAGGAGCTCATCACCTCTCTGAGTAATTGATTTTCATCCTAAAATTGCTCTTTTTTCTTAAGAGGATTTTTCTATCCATTGCAATCTGCCTTTTTGTAAGTTAGATCTATTCTTTTATGTCCTCCACTCAGGGACAATAGAGATTGCTCTGTATCTCCTCCTGTGTGACATCCTTTCAAGAATTTAAGGAGTGTTATTATATCCCTCTCAGTTTTCTCAAGGCTAAACATTCTTTACTCTTTCTTGATACGACTTTCCAGTCTGCTGATTATCTTCATTGCTGTTTTCTCAAACTGCTCAAGTTTTAATGAGTCCTTGCTGGGGCTGTTCCTTGTGGCTATGTTAACATGCATTTCTCCTTTCCTTCACTAGACAGAAAAGTATGTTGGCATAATTTGCACTGCCCTCAGGCTGAGCTCTAATCTGTGTCACTGATAAAGCTTGTAACTGGTGCCATCCTTAAAATTTTTAGATGAAATCATTTAAAACATTGGGAGATTCCTATAACTATGTTTTCCCTTCCAGGCAGCATCACCTGCTGACAGGAAAAGTATATCTCTGACCTTAACATATGGTGGGGTGGACTCGGACACCTCTGAGCACATGTCTGGCAGAAAAGCTTATGTTTCAAGTTGCACAAGTAACAAATCACTAACCCAAAATGGCAGTTATCTGCCACTTAGGCTTTTTCTGATTTTGGATTTAGGGATGTTCTGAAAGACTTACTAGATTTGAGTGTTTAAGTCTAGAACTACCAGTAGTAATTTTTTGGAGGCGCACTAAATACATGTCGCCAAATGACAATCACAGGCACAATCAAAGCATGAAAGGATTCTTATGAGACTTCTCTCCCAATTCACCTGCTCTCTTCCTCTTGCATGAAATGGATGTAAAGTTGAGTTTCATGGAACAGAATCCGTTGAAGTGCATTGTGATCCACAGAAACTTATATATGTTTAACATGCCCCAAAATTCCATAACCAGAGATCATCTTATCCAGAATATTGACCTCCATACTGCACAGTTGTACAGGTGCTGCCTCTTGAGGCAAAAGGGACATAGAACAGAAAACAGGGATTTCTCCCATTTTATGGAACACGCTGTCCCCGATTCCGAATTTGGCTGCTCATTTTAAAAAAATTTACATCAATATTTACTATACATTTATCCAAAAAATACCATCTGTGTTTACTCCCTTTAAGTCAGTGAAACTTAATTATACACACCCTTTCCATTTAAGTCATATTAAAGTCATTTAATATGTCTTTTAATTAAGTCATATTAAAATCAGTGTTTATGGGATTGAACTGTTTGTGCCTGCATTCTCTCTTTTCATCTCCCTATTCTTTCTCTTTTATATTTTTTTAAAAAAATTAAATACCTACAAAACTGCAGACCAAACAACCCCAGCAATACTGTTTCCCCAAAAATAAGACCCTGTCTTATAATTTTTTTTGAACCCTGAAATAAGCTCTTGGCCTTATTGCCATGCGCTCAAAAGCCCGATTGGGCTTATTATCAGGGGATGTCTTATTTTGGGGGAAACAGGGTAGTACTTAGATGGCAAAAGAGAACAGGGAGAGAGACTTTGAAAACCTGCAGCCAGAAATTCATTATCATTTGTAGATACATTTTACTTTAGCTTGTTGCTGAGAAAATCTGAAATACTTTTGACATCTTTCAATGCTCCATAAAATTGATTATTGATGGCATTTAATTATTACTAATAAATAAATGCTATCAATAATCAATTTTATATAATATATCTAATGCCATTGTATATTTCTGTTAATAAACTTGGGAGAGGTTTTTTGGTTATTGACATCTCCATTTTTTCTCATGTTATAGGAACCACTTCACATATTTCTCACTGCAACACCCTTAGTCAACTGCTAGAGTTGGTGCTGCCTTCTTGTTGATACATGATACATGTAACTGGAGGGCAGAGTATTTTCTGTTCGCACATGTTATAGACTTGATATAAATGTTTTACATCTATCTGTCAGTTGTAAAGCAGACCTTACTAAGATTTAGACATAAATTTAAATTGAGCCAGAGAATTAAAAAAAAACTAAATAAAAACTAAAAATGAAAACGTGACTTTACCTTTTCAGAACAGTAAATCAGATTTTCAGCTTCAGTGTATTAGTAGTACAGCATAACTCCACTTGTAACAGTTACAATCATGTAGTAAAACACAACATTACTAGTCATAACAACAGTCAGTTTTGTGGGATAAGCCAGTGTCAGTGTGCTACATGACTTTGGGACCAAATGAATACAGAGCTTTAATTTATATATAGTAAGAAAATCCTCATCCTTTGTTGGTCAAAATATTTTTAGCCTTGATAGTATAGTACTTCCATTCTTTCAAGAACAGGAAATGGAGTTCCAAGCACATTTGAACAGGAGGAAAACTTGAAACAAAACAAGTTCATACTTTCCTGCTCTGAGCAGCTGCAGCTGCTGATGGAAAAAATGAGAAAGGCATGAGTGAAAGATTGACTTGCCCTACGCAGCAGAGTTTTCTCTCAGAAAAAGCATTTTCTGTTTCATCTCTTTTAAGTAGAAACCATTCAATACTTCCACATTCTGCATAGCAATGAGCTCAAGCATTTTCCTTTTGCTGTTTGCCAGCTAAGTCAGTTTCCTTGATTCACAAAATGATTGGAACCCATTGAATCCTCAAAAAGTCTTTGAGGAGCAGGTATATCAAGACTGTAGCAACCTTCTATTACTTTGTGTAATAGAGGGTACTGAAGAAAGCGCCAGCTTTCAGAATTATGGGAGGAAGCAACTTTCCCATATTAAAAAATAATAGTTGAGCTGGTTTGTTCAGATCCCATTCTTGTGTCTCTTGATAAATATGACACCATCCCCAGAGTAGCCAGAAGTTCTATAAAACAGAGACTTTACTTACTCTATTCCCCAATGTATCCTTTCCTTCTCAATCTTTGATGTTCATACTTTATGTTTTTAAGTTTGTTAGTGTCTGTGTATCACTTCAAACAACAGAATAGCTTCTTCAATTGCTATTTTAAGTCTGGTCAAGTGTCCCTTGCCTGCCACAAATTCAAAATATTGGAGAGTTGAATTCAGTCTCCTCTCTCATTTGAAAAACCAGACTGCTCCAGTATTCTGACCACCACAGCAGCCCTTTTTACAGCTGGTCATAAATTTCCAAGCATGTCACAGTATCTTTAGCTTTGACTCCAGAGATTTCCTGTTGAGTTACAAGATGTAGGCCTGCAAAACACAGAGAAGCTAAATATACCCTTTTGTGCAGCACATGGCCAAATAAACAAGGACAGCATCAACAGAAGGGTGTTTTTAAACAAAAAAACCCTGTAAGGTTGCCTTTAAAAAATGTGATAATCAGATAATTAGTTTATCTTGGCAGAGAAACTAATCTGTCCGATTACAGCTGAACTTTCAGTCCAGCACAATTTTGATTCCGAATGTCAATTAACATGTTACTATAACTAGTAGCAGTTTGTATACTGGGGTGGAAGTGCAGTTACAGAAAAAAAAAATCCCCAAAGTGCAGAAATAGAATGAGGTGACTGCGTATTCAGAGCTTAACTTGGTTCCAGACTTGTTTTTAATGTTGATGGTGTTAATAGTTTGAATCCAGTTTTTATGTTGTTTTATTATGAATATTGTTTTAATTCTCTACTGGGAACTGCCCAGAGTTTGATATAAGATGGGTGGCTATATAATTTTTTTTAAATAAAGCAAGCGACCAAATATTTGGCAAATTGCATGTACAGTGAGTTTACAAGTCCCTCCCCCCCAATTTCAAACATGATTTGGTTTTTAGTTTGAGAAGCTAGTTGTTTATCTTACTTATCTTTCCTCCTCTTTCATTTTTTGGATACCAGGTTATATTAGATCTAGAGTACAGCACTAATATGAATATAGCTTAATGTTTGACTAGGTATGGCCAGTCTGTGCCATATGTATCTCATTTCAATTTAGCAGTATTCCATTAATAAGTTACTTATATAAATTGATGCTAGAATTTAGCCCAAAATCAGCTGAATGTTCTTAATTCCAGATTGGCAGGATGTAAGGGCTGGAAAGAACCTTAGAGATCATCTAGTCCAGGGGTGTCAAACTTGGTTTCATTGAGGGCCACATCAGGATTGTGTTTGACTTCTGAGGGTCTGGTGTGTGTGTGGGGGGGGCGGCTAGGGGGGCATGGCCATAGTGGGCATTTGACACAGGCTCAAGATGCATTTTTTCTCCCTTCTCTACTTTCTTTCCACCCTTCTTTACTATAACCATTTTCCTATCTCTTCTACCAGATATTACTGGCAAACATTTATTACTTATTCTTCATACTCAACTAAACTTTTTATTTCTAAATTTATACCCTATTGTTTAATAGTAAATTGCTTTTCCAGGCAGAAAAACTATTTATACTATTGTATTTTTATTACTCAACTAATAATAAAAATACAATAGCATAAATAACACGATAATACAAGATATAACAGCAGAGGTAAATTTCCAGGATAGTAAATAGAAATGGCTGTCAATTATAAATTGTTGATTGTAGATTAAATGGACCTAAAGTATGTAAAATCTGGCATTAAACTGTAGTATTAACATAGGATGTTGCTTGTTTTCTATCCAGATCAGGCACTTACCTGAGGCCACATAATTATAATCCAGTCCAATCCAGTCTTCCTGCAGCATTCTGCCAGCCTGCATTGTCAAATGTTTGGGCTGCTGAATGCTGGCCTGTATGCCTATTCAGTGCTGCAGGGGCCGAGCTACAGCTACGCCGAGCCAGTCGCTTTTTGGGCCCTGGCCCTGGTGGCCGCTGCAACTCTCGTGCCAGCTCTGCGCACAGCTGACCTGAGAGCTGCAGCACCCACCAGACCCAGGATTATAGCCTGGCACCTGCAGCACCAAGTAGGCGTGCAGGCTGGTGCACAGTAGCCCAAAGGAGACGCCTTCCTGCTGGAGTTCTGTGTCCAGCTGGGGAGCGGTTCCCAGGACTGCCTGATTCTCAATCAGCCAGCTGCATGGTAGGAGAAGGCTTCTTGCCCACCTGAAAGAGAGGCTGGGTTGCATAAAGGGGCTTTCCCCCCCCAAGCGCCGGGCTGCAGGCTCCAGCCCAGGGAGCCTCAATCAGGGCCAAGCTCTTGGCAACTGATTGAGGTAAGACTGTTCTTGAAGGGGGCGCGAGACACGTAGTGCCTCCTGCTGGTTTTGCAGCCTCAAAATCGGCTGCAAAAGCAGCTGTGATTCTTGCCATCTCTTCTCTCCTCCCCCCTCGGCGGGCATGGCAGGGCTTCCTCGCTTCTCCCCCACCCCACCCCACCTCTCCCCACCCCCAAATTGTGCCCCAAAATAATAATCCCCCCTGAAAATAAGGCCAAGCCCTTATTTCAGGGTTCACAAAAAATATAAGACAGGGTCTTATTTTCGGGAAAACATGGTATGTCAAAAAGGGGGTTGGCATAATTTATTCTTGGTAAACTCATTCTGGATCCTAGCAAGCAATCCATTCTTTTCTTCATGCTCATAAACAGACTACTTAAAATTTCTTACAGAATTTTGCTTAGTATTTCCATCAATCTGAGTGGTCTGTAATTGACTACTTCCTTTTTGTTTTAAAGAAAAGAATAATATTTGCTTTTCTCCATTTCTCTGCCACTACACCCATCCTCCATGACTTATCAGAGATTACAGAAAGAGCCTCTGAGGTAATATCTGTAAGCACCTTCAGGACTCTCAAATGTGATTGTTTTAGTCCTATAGAAGTTATCATTCTATCATGCCATACATAAAAACGTGTACCACTTTGATTACAAGCAGAAGTACTTAATATCAGAGCCTGAGTGTTTTCAAGCATATTTTTATTATTTTTCTCTTTGCCTTTCACAGAATTTTATGAGATCCAGACAGCAAAATTCTGGTACAAAAACTCTGAATTATGCTTATAATCTGTCATTCTAATTTTGTAATAAAATCCATTGAAATTAGTTACTGCACAATGTCTCTTGACTATAATAGCACCAGTTTTACAGTTTTTAATGCTCTTCCCTCATCCTGGGCTGTAGAAAATCATGCCATCTCAAATATTGCTGGCCCCACAGTAAATGTGATGTGGAATAGGTCATGATGCCTTGCAGTCTATACGCTCAAATAGTCATCATTCAAGATCCCTGATTGAAAAGAGGAGGTATAGTGGCCACTGGAAGGGAATTTTCCATCATGCAGTCTTTTGGAGCTGGGTCCTTTCAATTGCACTTTCAATTGTTAGGCCAAGGATGGGCTAGTCAATTTCAGCGCTTGCATTCAATGACAATTGATTGGCCAGTTCAGCAACCCATTTAATCTTAACCAAGTACAAATTAGGCTTTGAGCCTCATAGACAAGCCATCACTGTAAACCACACAATGCAGAGATCAGATGGAATGAAGGGTTCCCGCAGAAAATGTCAGAGAATTAAGGCTGAACAGATTGCTACCCAGACCACATCATCTTAAGCCTCCTTCTCCATCCACTATGGATTGTCCAAATGAAAGCTCTTGAGCCAATGTAGGAGGGAAAAATTGCTTCCAGAATGGAGCTTCTAAAGCTGTTTGGAGAATACAAGCTGACAATAAGACAGATGTCAGGGTTCGGACCAATGCCCTAATTAAATCCCCCTTGCCTATGGCAACTCGAGAGCAGGCCAGGGATGCTTTGAGAGTTGACAACAGAGATGCTGGCATGAGGACATATCCTGTGGAAATGATTACTGAGACATCTTTGCTAGAGAGCAGGAAGATTGTATGGATGTGAACTATGAGTTTTCTTTGCAGAAACATTATAGATTTTATTTTCTACACAGTTCTTGTCATTGGCTCATTCTCAGTCTTTGCAACATGTTTCTAAGAATATTCTCTAGGTGAGAATTGAGTTGCCTTTCTAAATTTCTTGGTGGAAGAATAAGTTAAAATGGAATAATAGATAGCAATAGCTAAGGGCAAAGTGGAATGATTTCTGGGGCATGAAGGTAGAGTAAACAAGATCCTATCAAATGTTCAACTTCCTAGAGAATGGCCTGACTAGCATGGTGAAAAACCCAGAACCTTTACAAAAAAGTGTAGTCAAACAGTTCTGTGAAGAACAATGCAACAACTGTTGCCACCTGAATCTTTGAGGGAATATAATGTGGAAAATATGTAATTTTCTCTGTGGGCAAAGAATGATGGATAAGAAATATCTCCTATGTTAAGTTAAAGGGCTGCTAATGCATTACAGCAATGAGACAGCAAGAGTCGATCAAATCTGTCAGCAGCTGAGAAACATGTAAAGGCCAACATTATATTGGTGACTGGGATTGTAAAAGAGTTATTGTCAGCCTGCCATTTATTGTTATTTTATCAAAGGGGGGCTGAGCATCCAGTGGCACTGCAGAGCATGGTCAATTTAGCTGGCTGTCACAGTGCAGTCACCTACTTTCCTATATTTACAAAAGAATTGTTGGTTTCTATCCTAACTGCTTCAACCAAACCTTTGTGAAGTTCAATAGGAGAGATACATGTAGCTCGGGGTTGAACTGTGGCGTTCTCGGTGCTCTCTGAGCTTGGTTATTTACTTACAGACATTTCATTATCCCACCACATTCCCAACAACACTTGGAGGGACAGCTACTATATATAAAACAGGGAGAAAACCCACATTTACTAGCACTGATGATGATTCTTAGTTGGGTAATGAAACTTCTGTGAGCAACCAACCTAAGAGAGTATCAAGAACTGCATTATTATGTTTCCCTTTGTTCATGAAGGCCTTTTTAACATGTAAAGATAACAGAATTATAGGAATAGAAGAAAATGGGCATCCTAACTCCTCTGAAACAACATCCACATGTTTTAAAAAACCGGGCTATTAATCATTGATGTTAGTGAGAATTCAGACCAGTTGTCACAATTTAATGGCAACTGTGCCAATTGGCATTGCTGCTGGATGTTTTTGCACTGCATGTAAAATGCAGAATTTTATCCAGAAGAGCTTATGCAACAAAAGTCTGCTCTCTTTTGTCAAGTTTGTTTCCTGAGGTTGAACCTCAGATCAACCTCTACTTGATAGCAACTTTAAGAAGTCTTCTTTGTGTTATTAGCAGGTTGTCTAAAGAACTGTGCAGGGAGAACTTGTTAGTTGTCCAGCAACTCAATACAGGTAGTCCTCGACTTACAACCACAATTGAGCCCAAAATTTAGGTTGCTAAATGAGACATTTGTTAAGTGAGTTTTGCCCCATTTTACAACCTTACTTGCCACAGTTGTTAAGTGAATCATTGTTGTTGTTAAATTAGTAACACGGTTGTTAAGCGAATCTGGTTTCCCATTGACTTTGCTTGACAGAAGATCGCAAAAGATGATCATATGACTCCAGGACAGTGCAAGCCTCATAAATATGAACCAATTGCCAAGCATCTGAATTTTGATCATGTGACCATGAGGATGCTGCAACGGTCGTAAGTGTGAAAAACAGTCATAAGTCACTTTTTCAATGCCGTTGTAAGTTTGAATGGTCACTAAATGAACTGTTGTGAATCGAGGACTACCCCTACATAATTGACTGTGATGCATGGCGATAAATACTTATAAAGAACTCTAAAGATAGCAAGGATTTGTTCCTTTCAATGTAAAACCTGGTCTTCTGTTCCCTTTTATTCCTGGCTCTTTATTGCCTGTTATGCTGATGATACTTTCAGCAAAGCAGCAAAAGAGCTTAGATTCGGTTACGTTTGGAGTCATAATGACATGATTTTTAATGTAAAAAATATTTCAAGGTCTAAAAACACACATCATTTGTTGAAAACTCATCAATGAATAGATGAAAATTATCAGATGCACAGAGCATAAATATATCCCATGTCCTCTCTAAAGTAGCCTTCTCATAAGATTGGAGATTCTTATTCTAGGCAGTATTCTGTATACTACAGATTGCAAAACTTTTAATCCAGGGGTCAGCAACCTGCGGCTGTGGAGCCGCATGCGGTTCTTTGGGCCCTCTGCTGTGGCTCCCTGTCAGGTGATCCCATCACTGGCTGGCCCCGCCCCTAACCCTCCCCTCCCAATCACTCCTCGCCTGGCCTGAGAAGGTAAGGGTGACAGCGGGGGATGGAGAAGCGGCCAGGGCAGAGACAGAGAGATACAGAAGGGGGGGAGAGAGGGAGACATAGAGAGATACAGAGACAGAGGGAGAGAGGGGGGGAGAGAGAGAGGAAGGGGAGAGAGAGATACATCAAAAGGATTTTGTGGTTCCCGGTGATTTTTTAATAACTGGTTCTCTGCCCTAATGACTGGCTGGGTAGGCGTGGCTAGGGGGGTGTCATGTGACTGATGGAACTGAGTGACATCAAGTTGGCCACGCCCACCCAGGTTTTGTGGCTCCTGGTGTTTTCTTTTCTGTGGGAAATGGGTCCAAATGGCTCTTTGAGTATTTAAGGTTGCAGACCCGTTTTAATCCATTCCATCACAATTCACTTTCAGATATCCTCTTTCACTCTTTCCATTTACACACAGCTAAAAATGGGCAAATTGCTAACTGATCCAATTTTTCTCTGGTGCTGTCCACATTCACATTTGCTCTTTGTCCTATCTACTGCCACATTATAGAACAATAAAATGAATACAATATGAGTCATTTGCTCTTTGAAAAGGTATAGTTAAAATATATTCTACATTCCCTGTAACATCCTTTACCTTTACATCTGAATAATTTCCAATTAGCACATGTGTGCCCCAGATTTAATGACATAATCTGCACAAAGTGGATTGTTTACTTTTGGTATAATATGAAATGGAAACTCGCCCATCTGCTAAAAAAGATCATGTTTTTCAAACCATAATCAATGAGGTCATGTATCATGCTAAGCTAAAATCAAATACTGTGCATGAAGGCTACTTATTCCTGATCTTTTTGGGAAAAAAGTTCATTTTGGGAAACAGATTGAAGAAAGCAATGTGGGAAAAAGATTTATTTACAAATAAGACAATAAGGCAGCAAAAGAAAATTTGATTTTAAAAATAACCAGGATTTTTTTTTTTATAAAAATCAGGTTGGTTGTAGCCAATTTGGAAATATTTCATTCTCACATTGATGCAAATATATAAAAGCTTGTTGATGCAAAATGCTGAATGCCATCAAATAGCCATTAATTCCATGTGATGGTGGATTATGACCAATTCCCAGGTCAGATCCCACAGATAGGAAAAAAATCCCACAAGCTGAGATAGTAGCTCTGACAACCAAAAACTCCATCCTGAGAATATTGAGAAATCTTCCTTCAATCTTGCATTGTTTCAAGGGTCTGTACTATTTGAGAATGTTGCAAAAAATTGTCTTGAATTCTTCCTACCACATCTCCTTATATTATTTATTTCCTGATTACTGATAGGTTGGAAGGCATCTGTTCCTTCTCCTGTTTTGTTTTGTTAGCTATTATTAGTGAACTCTTCAGGACTGGTTTTTCCTTGTAACTACAACAAACTCTTTCATCGGAAGCTTTATTGGATTTAACTCTTCTACTACAAGAATCTAGGGCATTTCAATGCTGTCTGATAAAGGTTCTTCTGATACATGTGGGACCCACACTGTCCTGCAAGATTGTATAGATTATGACCAAGTCATAATATTTTATAATTATGTCTCATTTCAAAAAAATTCCCTATATTACTATGGATTAAATACTATTATTTTCCATTAAAGAGATCCGAGATCCTAGGAATATCAACCACAAGATGATAAATTGATACCGTCACATATACCACCTGGTTTGATATTTTTTCTTTTAGGCCAAAGAGAAATAAAAATGGAAAAAGAAACTGTTTGGGGAAGCATTTCCCTACAATATCCATGTATAAGAAATCAGCTTTGTCATTATGGCAGTGTTTATTCTGCTAGTGGTACAGTCTGTTAATTTTAATCAGAATTCATGTATGGCTGTACTCACACTGTTTATATTTAGTACTAAACAACCCATGATCCATTGAGTCATCATTTCAGAGATATTTCCTTATCAGATCCCTCCAAATCTCCAATTAACTCCTGCCAGCTTTCCACAGGACTGAATAGAACCAGACACATAAGAAAAACAATGGCAGGGCTTCTAATGTTACTGCCTTCCCTGGAAAAGGTCTTTAAAGATTCAGGGAGATATTTAGAGATGTATCTGCCTTGAAAGTAGGCCACGCTGAAATGTATAGCACATACCAAGAATTGACCACAGGAAAATATTTTAAGACATTTTATATTATGTCATAAAATGTTTTATACAATTTGCCAAATTTCAATTCCACAGGAGTCATGGGTTCTGGATTTTAGATACCTTGGTTCAAAAAGTGTTTCCCCATAATGCATTGCTTCACCCAGTCAAAGAAAATGGAAGTAGTATGTGAATGATTTTTAGGTACTGTACTATATGCTTTTATTTCATAAGTCGCTGTGGGAAGAATGTTACATTAAAAAAAGTTTTTAAAGTAGATTATTTGAATACGTATTTTCTTCGGTGCTTTTCTGGCTCCCCCTTGTCACAAACTTGAGAATCCTTGACTGCAAATTTCAGTTTTTTCACAGAGGTTCAAAACAGAGGCTGCTAGAGAGGGAGGAGGCATAAAAAAGCCATTGAATGGGTGGGATTTCTTTACACTTCTCTGAAACAAACCCCTGTTTTCAATGAAGTGTTTTTAAACAGTAAAATAGGAACATTAAATTCTTAGTGATATTCTGAGCTGAAACACTTTCTGTAGATGAACTTAAAATACAAGTAAGCATGCTCCTCCATGATTTAGTTATACTAGCAATGATATTTTATTAATTCTAGCACCAATTACATTGAATATGAAATAATTTGACATAAGATCTAAAACGTTCTTGATGAGAGTTTAAATCAGTCCATCTTGGACTGATAAGCAAGTTCCTTAAATTTGTTAAGACATTCCTAAAGGTATACCCAGCAAAAGTTAGTGGTCCCATTTTTTTTTCCAACCAAGTTTGATTTTAATTGTCTTTGTCTTATTAATGTTGCTAATGATATATCACACATGGGACTTCCTACTGTTTGCATTCTCCAAACTATAAAAAGCAGTTTGGAGGCAAATTTTCTTGTTCTTAATGTTTGCCTTTAGAAATGCTGAGAACGTGAATTTAAAAAATCATTACCCTATTCCAACCTGCTACAAATCCTGAAGCAGCAAGAGTCTCACCTCCACTCCATTTGAAGAAAAGAGTTTTATATTTTTGCTATAGTATAGAACTAAAAGAGAAGAGAGAAACTGACAGAACTATTGTCAATTTATAGACATAGACATGAAATAGACATAGAGGGATGCAAAACTGTCATCCTAGCATTTCTCCTGCAGGGCTCTAAACTCCAGAGCAAGAAGAGCCTTGGTGGCGCAGCAGACTAAACTGCTGTTAAAGTAGCACTTAGCTGCCAGCTGCCTGCAATTACTGCAAGTTCAATTCTCACCAAGCTCAAGGTTGACGCAGCCTTCCATCTTTTCAAGGATATGTAAAATGAGGACCCGGTTTGTGGGGGCAATAAGCTGACTTTGTATGAAATAGAACATCGCTCAGGAGGTCCCAAAAAGCCCTACTGAGCAGATATATACAAAAGTATGAAGGCTATTGCTTAATGCATTGTAAGCCGCCCTGAGTCTCCAGAGAAGGGCGGCATATAAATCAAATAAATGAATGAATGAATGAATGAATGGACTGAGACAAGAGCTTCATCCAATGGAGAAAATGAGCCATATATTCTCTTGAAATATCAAGTTCTGCAAGTGGCTAGATACGTACTGTCTTGGGAAGTCGGGATGCTGAGTGAAGAGCTAATCTAGGCACAAAGCCATTAAATAATGTACATTATAAACGATGGTTTCCACCTGAATATGTTCAGATAACTTTTCTGCATTTGTGGCTGCAACCAAATTTTAGTTTGATGCGTCGAATTCTGCACTGCTTTATATATTTGTTGTTGTTCAATTTTTCAGTCACTTTGTGACTAGCGTTCATTTCCCCAGGATCTTTTTACTAGTAATTGTAATATTGCCTTCATGTAAGCTTCTGTTTGGATTACCAATATCTCTTTGTTTTCTTTCAGGTTCTTTTTCTACTGCCTTTGATTTTACAAGAGTCTTTTTCAGTGACTCCTACCTTAATTTTATATGCCAAAATATTTAAGCTTCAGCTTCATTATTGGTGCTTCCAGTGACTAGTCTGGTTTTATTTCAACTAGTGTTGAATTATCTATTCTCCCTAAGTATTTTCAGGGATTTTTTTCAGTATGACAGTTTAAAAGTACCAATTTTGCTAAACTGGAGCAACAGTGACTTTGACAGTATAAACCTGGCGCAACAATGGCCTTGACAATATAAACCTGTATTTTATTATTTGGTCTAGATCAATCATAACCTTTATACCAAGGAACAGACATCTCTTTACATTATGGCCATTATAATCATATGTAAATGTAATAATGTACTTTATTAACAAAAACAAAAGAATTGAATCCTACTTTGTATTTAGTAATTTTATTATTTATTTATTAAATTTATTTGCCACCTATCTCGCCGTGGGGCTATTCTAGGCAGAAGTTTGATAGAATGTCTTAACTTTGCAATGTTATATCCTTAACTCCAAATGTTTTTGCTGAGAAGTGATGCTAACGGCATGCCACAATAATGTTGTATTATGTGTATGTTTATGTATATATGTGGGGCGGGGAGGAGGGGAGACCATGCACATGTGTATTACGGGAGGGAATATACTCAAGCAAAAGAAATTGGCTGCATACAGAAAACTTCTGTCAAATACTCAAGACCATAGCAACTAGGGCTTCAGGAAAAGAAAGCCTGGTAGATTATGCAGAAGAACAGAACAAATAGTTAACATTTGACATAAAAGAGAGTTGATTTATACTGCAATTTATTTTAAAAATAAAAGAACAACAAAGGAATATAACACTTCATGAGGTTAGGTTCACAGAGCAATATTCACAGAAACAGAGAAGACATTCATTCATTCGTTTGTTTGTTTGTTTATATTTTTATGCCATCCATCTCCCCTATAAGGTAACTCTAGGCAGCTTACAGATAAATATGCAGAAGAACAGTGGAAAATTTGAGGAGTTCTAGCAGAAAGATATGAATGCACTAAGAGCAATAGTAATGTTTTTGTAAAAAAATGGAAAAGTTGGATTTTTGTTAGCGTGGAGTATGAGGATGATATACAATCATCCAATACAATAATATTTTGTTTAAATATGCACTGGATATTTTTAAAAGAGAAGCTGGAATCTATAGCATGTTTTATTAGCTCTATGTTTAAGATGGTTTACATTTAAGGTTAGTATAACATGAAGGACTATGTATAACATACAGGGCTATATTTAATTGTTTCTGGATTAGTTTGTTTAATGACCAAATGTTTAAGCAGTTAATATGTTCCAGGTATGATTGCTGGATCCTCCTGGATCTTGCTTCCATCCTTTGATCTGTGATTTAGCAATGGTTAAATGTGTTGGGTGAACATGAAACTTTGGGTAGAATACTTTAATTTTTAATGTTCTATTAGATAAATTAATTAATTTAATTGAAATTAATGTGTTGCAAACTTTACTTCAACTCTGTGGTTTGCAGCCATTAGAAATAGATGCGTCCTGTATTTGGAAAACATGATAAATCTACGGAGAGTAGTTTGGGAACTATACATCTTATACGCTCATTTGCATGATGTGCAAATACACTTCATATTTTGTGGCTTTTTAATAGAGCTGGATGTAGCCTAAGTTGGTGTTTAATAAAGGTATGAAGCACATACTCAGGTAAGCATGGATAAGATAAAGGCAAATATCGCTATGATTTTTGAGTAATTCACAACTAATTAGGTGTTTAATTAGCACTGGTAGAGTGAGCATTTTTTTCCTACAGATCCCTATGCCCTGCACATTGTCACTCATGCCTTTGTGATCTCCGGATTGGATATCTTACCCAATATAGCAGAAAAGGTACTGTCAGCTGGGGAGTATCAGCTGGCGGAATGCAGAAAGAAAGACACTTATGTAAAAAGAAATCCATTGTTATATCAATCGTGAATGGAGCCCTTAGAACAATACCTACCCTCCTGGTTAGTACTGGCTTCCCGGGAGGTTACACGAGGCTGGCTCCAGGGAATTATCAACGCTTCGCTGAGTGAGGGTTACTTCCCCGCTACCTTGAAAGAGGCGGTGGTGAGGCCTCTCCTCAAGAAGCCCTCCCTGGATCCGGCAGTACTGGCCAACTACCGTTCTGTCTCCAACTTCACTTTGTGGCGAAGGTTGTTGAGAGTGTGGTCACACGACAGTTTCCACAATTCCTGGAGGAAATGTCTTATCCAGATCCATTCCAGTCGGGTTTCAGGCCTGGGCACAGCATGGAAACGGCATTGGTCGCGTTGGTCGATGATCTCTGGAAGGCTTGGGACAGGGGTTGTTCCTCTGGGTAGCCAGGGGACCTTTTGTCAGGTTCGCCTGATTCGCCAGATACGCCCCTTTCTTGATCGGGATTCCATGTGCACAGTCACTCACGCCCTCATCACCTCTCGCCTGGACTACTGCAACGCTCTCTACATAGGGCTCCCCTTGAGGAGCACCCAGGGGCTCCAACTGGTCCAGAATGTGGCCGCACGGGTAATTACGGGAGCTGCATGGCGCTCCCACATAACACCGCTCCTGCACGAGCTGCACTGGCTCCCGGGTGCGCTTCAAGGTGTTAGTCACCACTTTTAAAGCGCTCCATGGCATAGGACCTAGCTACCTTCGAGACCGCCTTCTGCCATCAACGACCTCCCATCAACCCGTGCACTCCCACAGAGAGGGTCTCCTTGTGGTGCCGTCAGCCAAACAATGTAAGCTGCTGACCCCCGGGGGGGAGGGCCTTCTCTGTGGGGGCTCCTACCCTCTGGAATCAGCTGCCCCCAGAGATAAGGAAAATCCAAGACCTCCGTGCCTTCCACCGTGCCCTTAAAACTTTCTTCTTCCAGCAAGCCGGGCTGGCTTAACAAACCCTTTTAAACAATTTTAATTGGTTTGTCTTTTTAAATTTGGGGCGAAACTAAGATATTTCTTTTAACTGTTTTTAATGTTTGTATTGTATGTTTTTATTCGGCTGTACACCGCCCTGAGTCCCCAGGGAGAAGGGCAGTATATAAATTTAAAAATAAATAAATAAATAAATAAAATAAACTTCCTCAATATCTAGAAATATTGAATTTTTCAGGCCCAAACACTCTAATTTTACATAAAACCACCCTTTTTGGAACTGCCTAAATTCTTAAGACGTTACCTTAATAATTCTTGGGCCCTTGATTAGGACTTGAATTATTTTCCACAAGTCCTGGATTACGAATCTAACCATAGATTACCCACACATAATAAAATCCAAAAAGAATATTCAAATAGACCGAAGGAGCTCAGTACTCACTACTATCATACTATTTTAGGTAAAATCATTGGTACATACAGTACATACCACCACACACAGAAAAAGAATAATGCTATTATTTTGTTTACTATATTTCCTTAATATTTTTTTAAATTATGTAATTTCTGAGTGGTGCATAGTTTATCCTTTAGCCTAATTATGGGTTACTTGAATTGATGCAAATTAAGTTTCTTAGAGGAATTTTACAGATGCTTGCCAAATACAGCCCTGCAGCTGGAGGGTGAACTGCAGAATGTAGAAGAAGAGCTTAGCTTGTAATTGCCAACGACTGATGGAAGAAAACATTCTTCTCAATGAGTTAAACACATTCTTCATAGCTTTCAATTTTATTTCCACTAAATCCATGCTTTCACATTCTTTTTTTTAATATATACACAATAAGTTGTATACGTTACAAAGAAAAATAGCTTGATTAATATACACTAAGTAAATTTTTTTTTAAAAAACTAACAAAAACTAATAATAAAGAGAGAACAGAAAAGAAGTTAGAATGTACACAGAAATCGCAGATAGAGGTGCAAAATAATTAAAAATATAAAAAGAAACAAAAACATTAAAAAAGAATGTCTTCTTTTGCAGCAAATATAAAATAATATGTGAGTTCAGCTCTTGCTCTACAATTACAATGTAACCTCAGTTTTGTAATCATCTATAAATACTAATAATAATCCAAAGCATATGTCATGATTTCATTTTTTATTTCATGCAAAAAGTTCCAAAAGGGACCTCCAATTAGTATTAAATTTAGCCAATGTCTTTCTTCAAATAAGAGCAGTCACTTTCTACATTATAGCCAATTCCATCAGCTTTGTCAATCTCCGTTTGTCGAATTCTTTGAATATTGGGCCAAAGTCCTGTTGCTGTTGTCGTATATAAGAACAAAATATCATGCAATTTTTCCAGACTTTTGCTCATCAGCCCTAACAAAAATGTCTCTCGTCTGAATTGTATATTGATTGTTTGAATTAATATATATGATATATATTTCAGTTCAATAATTTTTAGCTTTTTTACTATTCCCCAAATGTGGTAAAATTTGGGTAAAACACCCTTGTTGGTGTTTATATTTCCAGCATATTATCAGGTCCATTATGCATTTTTGACAATCTCTGTGGTGATAAATGCCATCTATGCATCATTTTATAGAAATTATCTTTCAGATTGTAACATACTATAAATTTCAACTCCCTTTGTCCACATATTTTCCCATTGCTGTATTTGTATATCATTTGTAAATTTTTTAGCCCACCTTATCGTGCAATCTTTAACTTGTTTGTGAAAATATATCTGTGTACAGTTTTGAAACCATAGGTACGTATGATTGTATAGAAGAGACTGAAGCTTTAACTGACTGTACATGATAACAATGTCTACAAAATAGGGTTCAACCAAGTTAAATTATTTAGCTTGGTTCAAAACACTTTTCTTAGCAGTTCCTGAAATGTTCCAGATTTCTACTTTGGAGTCATACTTGATAGATGACTACAACATATCTCATGTGCAAGTAGGGAATTTCTGCTCAGTCTGCCCCCTTCCACTAAGCATGGGGTTCCCCCACTCCCATCCTAGGCAAAATACCTTTTGCTCTCCTAGGTGGGAATGGAAAGGGCAGTAAAATAGGTACAATTTCATCAGTGTTAACAATAAAAACTGAACAAAGTTAATGATCTTCTGTGACAAAAAAAAAAAGGAAACTCTTAGCTTCTATTTGTTCCCAGGCAAAACCAGAAAATGACTTAATTTTCACTAGCAACGGCAGAGGAAAAAAACTGTTTTATGCTTTTTCATGAGTCTAATAAAATCCTTTTCTTTCAATAGAACTGTTTATGAGTGCAGGATTGAGGAGGTTTTACAGGCATATGTAGCTACGATGTAGAAAGATAATACTATTTTGACACTCTGGCTTTTACATGATTTTTATTTTGGAAAGAATGCACCAGGACAAAAATTTGGGAAACTACTAGAATCAAGAATGGTGTCTGCAGTAAAAGATTAGAATTGCAGGTTTTATACTTTTCCTCCATTACCGTAATTAGACTAGGTGTGGGTAATTTTTGAACCCTAGAGCAGATCAGCCTTCGGGTCAGATCTGGTTAGGGGACACAGGAGACACCTTCCTGCAAACTCGTCTTCAAAGAGCAGTGTTTATATTATTATTTATTATTAAATTTGTCACCCATCTCCGCCACAAGGTGACTCTGGGCAGCTTATAAGGTTAATTATGTTGTGTATGTGTGTTCCAGGAGGTAGGGAAGATTAGGTTTATACTTTGTACACTGTTATGCATATAACAAACTGTAAATTTATAAAATCAAGGTATAGCTTTTTGAAAACATTTGGAACATTAGCGAAATTAGCAAATCAGGCTTCACTAGTAAATACAAAGAAAGTCAAAATACTGTGTGCTGTATAGGTATCTCAATATATATTGCCTCTGTCTTTCACAATATCCTGGAATTGCCATTGCTGCAGGAAGGATTGGTTTTGACTTTGAATACAGCCAGTAAGGCCAGGCTGGAATGCCAATTGTTGTTTAGAGCAGAAGCAGGAACCAATGTTAACCTAAACTTAGAGCAACAGCTACTTTTCCTTTGCTGGCTGGATAGTTATGATGTAGTTGTCTTGAGCTCTCTGAACCAGTGGTGGGTTCCTCCCGGTTCGGCCCGGTTCTGCCAAGCCGGTAGTGGTGACGATATGACATCACCAAACCAATTCTCCCCCCTGCCCCCCACCTCCCCAAGTTATTTTTACCTTTTATTTGGCCCCACCCCCAATCTATTGCTGCCTCCTGAGTCCCAGCTGATTGGCTATAAGGAAAAATACTGTTTAAACTCTTGCCGCGGGGCTTCAAAGGGCCGCCCTACGGCTGATCAGTGGTAAAAGGCAGTTTGGTGGTAGATCGGTGCCTCCAAAAATACATGAGTAGACCGGTGCCTGCAAAAATAAATGGGTCGACCAGTGCCTGGAAAAAATAAATGGGTAGACCGGTACAGCTCTGTAAGCAGTTAAAAGCCTGCTAGACCAGTATCTCTGCTAAATCCTAAAAAATTGTCACATGACCATCAAGCCACGCCCACAAAATAAGCCACGCCCACAGAACCAGTAGTAAAAAAAATTAGAACCCACCCCTGCTCTGAATGTGTACAGTGGACATCCCCCCCCCAAAAAAGATTTCAGATTGTTTTTCAATTGAATTATATAGCCTATACCAGTGATGGCTAACCTTTTTGCCATTGTGTGCCAAAAGCGGGGGGAGCACGGTGGGGTCACACACACGCGTGCCCACATCCATAATTCTATGCACCCCGCCCGCCCGTGTTCCCCCCTGCTTTTGGCACGTGATGGCACAGTGGGTCCGGTAGGCCCGTTTTTTGCTCCCTGCAGGCTCCAGAGCCTTTCTAGGAGCCTGGGGAGGGCAAAAACAGCCTTCCCCACCCCCCCCAGAGGCCCTCTGGAGGCCAGAAACAGTGTGTTTCCTGACATCTGGTGGGCCCAGAAGGCCCGAAAATCAGCTGGCTGGCGCATGCATGCGTGTCGGAGCTGAGCTCGCGTGCCCACCAATATGGCTCCGCGTGCCACCTGTGGCACCCGTGCCATAGGTTCGCCATCACAGGCCTATACGTTATATTAAAGGTGGAAAAAATTCTGAAGTGGTTTATCATGGTCTGATTTTGTTTTACATCTCAAAAACCTGGCATTTAAACACGGGTATGTAGATTTTCTATATCTGCTATTGTGTTCTTTTGAATTTTTGCATGAATTCCACCAACCGCACATAGCCCTAAGCACTAAGGTCCTAAGAAAGACCTGCAATTCCACAAGACAGGCTTCCACAAAACAAAGATTCTTGACCTAATTGCTAAGAAACATTCTAAATATGACATGTAGCACAAATATGAACTACATTGTTGAATGTGAATCAATGGTGAAATTCAGCCAGATCTGTCCGGATCACGTGATCCGGTAGCACCGGCGGCAGGAGGCTCCACCCACCCGCTTGGATGTCATCACATCCCATTTTTGACTTTCTGCACGTACGCAGAAGGCTCTGTGCATGTGTGGAGGCGGCGCGCAGGACTGTAGCGAGCGTGTGTGCACGCACGCTCATATTTGCGAGCCGGTAGGGAAAGGTAAGTGAATTTCACCCCTGATGTGAATGTTTGTCATCACTTTGGGCACAATCATTTTAAATGGAGGGAAAGACTGTATATGAACTATTGACTGTTGTGGAACAGTGTATATTTGCTTATATGGATCAGCCAGACGTCGGAGCCTATATTAAAGTAAACACCTTTGCAATGTGCTGACATTTAAGTTTACTGGTTTTCTTAAGGCATTACTTTTGCAGGATTCAGTCTGTTTTGATTTATTTTAAATCTTTAGAATTCTAAACGCAGACTATGGAAAGCCTTGGAGAGACTATATTCCTATTGATCTGATTAGCATTAACTTGATTGATGATATGATAGATTGTGCAGCAGCATACAGCTGTTCAAGGCAAAAGTGAGAGAGAGAGAAAAAGTGAGGGTGGGCAGAATGGCTGCTCTATATGAGTGCCTATGTGAGCTATATTTAGTTTGGCTTCAGGCTTCTGCCACAGAAGGTATTTGCTACATGGGATTGGACAGAAATGGGAAAGCTTTTGGTGATGTCACAATGCAGCATATCTTCTGATCCCTCTCTCTTTTGCCTCCCATTGCTTTTGTTCCTTATAGTGGCTGCCAAAAAAAATATTATCTGGCTGACTGATGGCACTTTGGTCTACAAATGGAGGCATTAAAAAGACAGTAGAGGGAATCAATTCATAAAGCAATTAAAAGATCATTAGAAGGTAGCATTTGACCAGAACAAAATGTCTGGAATTTGAAACAGCTATTTGGGGCTATTGTGACATATCTTTTCTGTCCTTGCTGATCACAAGGAAAAATAGAGCCTTTCCCCATATGCACCTAACTGTGATGTAAATATGCTCTGGCCCTATATTCTGTCTGCTATGTTCCCCCGGTATTGCTCTGGTATCATCCTCAGATTATGAATGAGACAGGCAAAAGTACCTTTAGCTGTTCCTGTGTTAAAATAGTGTTTTTTTCATATTCCAAAACCACTCAAGGACAACTTCAAGGTGTATTAAACCTGTTATGCTTTCTTACTTCTCTTTTGGAGGCAACAGAGACAGAACAAGAATTAGCAATAGTGACAGTATATGCTAGTCTAGTTTGTTGATGAATGAAGTTCATATTAAAAGCACATCAGTTCAAGCATCTAAGACATGTATTCAAATCCAGAAGCTCCAAGGTACATGCAGACCTTTCCCACAAAACAGTCTAATAATAATATTAGAATTTTCATGTATATCTACCTAAAGCAGGAGTCTGCAACCTTAAACACTCAAAGATCTATTTGGACCCATTTCCCACAGAAAAGAAAACACCAGGAGCCACAAAACCTGGGTGGGCGTGGCCAACTTGACATCACTCAATCCCACCCAGTCACATGACACCCCCCCCCAGCCACGCCTATCCAGGTTTTGTGGCTCAGTGTTTTCTTTTCTGTGGGAAATGGGGTCTCTCTCTCTCTCTCTCTCTCTCTCACACACACACACACACACACACACATCTCTCTCTCATCTCTCTCTGTCTCATTTCTCTCTTTCTCCCTCTTTCTTTCTCTCTCTCTCTCTCATCTCTCTCTCTCATCTCCCTCTCCCTTTCATCTCTGTCTTTGTTTTTTGTTTTGCTGATGTTGTTTCTTCTTCTTTGGGTGCTTTTTACCATATGATTTAAATCAAGAGTCATTTCAGGTTCCCCAATAAATGAAGCTCTTTCATTCCCCTGCTGTGGCTTCCTGCCGGCTGAACCTACCACTGGCTGGCCCCGCCCCTCACCCTCTCAGTCACTCCTCACCTGAGAAGGTAAGGGTGATGGCGGCAGATGGACACTTGCTCCATATTCCAGAGCAGGAGCGAAGCAGCCCTGTACTTGCCTCTTCTTCCACCTTTGTTGATGCTGCGTGTACCTTGGTTGCTCAGGCAGACACATGACTTTCTCTCCACACTTAAATTTAGCATGCTTCACAATGGGGAAGCCGGGCCAGACCAGTGTCGCAGGATAGAAATAAAGTCACGCATCTCCCTGACCGACCAATGCTCCTCGTCGAAATGGGCTCCAGGAGGAGCAGGGGATGCCTTCTCCCCCATTGTGAAATGCGATAAATTTAAGTGTGCTGTGAAAGGCGCTACAAGAGCAGCAAGCAGGCCATGGAGGTGGCAAGAGCACCGGCATCAGCCGCAGCTAGGCTGGGCCAGTGTCTCAGGGTGGAGAGACACTTGTGTGTCTCCCTGAGCGATGGAGGTGCATGCAGCACCAACAATGGCTGGAAGAAAAGGCAAGTACAGGGCCGCTTCGCTCCTGCTCTGGAATATGGAGCAAGTGTCCATCTGCCGCCATCATCCTTACCTTCTCAGGTGAGGAGTGACTGAGAGGGTGAGGGGCGGGGCCAGCCAGTGGTGGGATCCAGTTTGGCAGGGAGCCATAGCAAGGAGCCCAAAGAGTCACATGTGGCTCCAGAGCCATGGGTTGCCGGCACCCAACCTAAGGAGACCCAATTTGGTGTAATGATTAAGACACTAGGCTGGAAATGAGACTATGAATTCTAGCCCCACTTGTGGGTAACCTTGGGCCAGTCACTCTCAGGCAGTACTCAAATATTGCCAAGAAAACTACAGGCATTAGTCCAGGCAGTTATCAGGAGTCAATCCTGATTCAAAGGCGTGCCCTCTAAATAGTATACCAGAATGCAATATAAGCAGACAACAGTAACATCAGAATAATAAAAAGTGTTTATTTGTGTGTCAATTTAATAATTCCAATCAATTAATTTAATCAATCCTATCAATTTAATATTCATGATTCAATCTCAGCATGACTGCATTTTAAAATGATACTTGATACTGCAATCAAAATGAATACTTCTTGTACTTTCATTAATAATGTAAAAAAAAAGTTTCAAGACAATTTAAACTTAAGAAGCTCAAACTCCAAATGTAATTTTAGAAGAAATCTATTCCAAAAAGAAGGGGCTTAATAGGAAAAAGACTCTAAAACATATAAAAGCCATTCAACAGTGTCAGGAAGGCCTGCTAACAAACTGCTTCAGTAATCCAAACAATATACCACTATGGCACAGATTGCTTTAATAGTAAGAAAATTATTTCAATGTTTAGAAGATAAAAGCTGGAGGTTTTGTGGTTTTATCAATGAAAAGTTTTAAAGAATGTTTCTCCTTGAGAAGAACCCTTAATTCTTGTACCAGTGGTGAAATCAGAAGCTGAAAAGGAAAAGAAATGGAGGAGGAAAGAAAGGACAAATGGGATGAAGATCAGTAAATTTAATCTTGTCTGAATTTAATTTAGATTTGTGGAAACACATTTAACTTTGAAACGGAAGATCACCACACATATCCATGACCACAGCAGAGAAGAAAAATGTGAATTGAAAATATGATAGTTCAACTTAAAAGGGGAAATCAAAGAATTCAAAGACAAATTATAAAAGGCAAACAAAAGTGGACATAAAATCAAATATTGTAGCACATCTACAGATAAAGAAATGCAAAGACCCTTCCCTTCCATGTAAGGGGGGTGGATATGTGATGGGAATTATAAGACTGAAAGTAAAAAAATAAATAAAATCCAATGTTGTCAACACCTAATGAACATAAAGAAGATACTAAATGTGGTGATGAAGAATATCAAAATGGCACAGAGAAACCCAGCAGCTTTAATACTTATTTATTTATTTTATTTATTTATTTTATGCAATTTATATGCCACCCTATCTCTGAGCACTAAGACTTATGGCTTTCTTTAGTCACCAGAACATTAATGACAACCGGAGCCATACAAAATCCTGATGAAAATGGGTTGTTGAGAATATTTTCAAAATAAGAAATTGAGAGAGAACCATTTACTCAATAATCTTAAGGAAAAAGAGAAAATACTGAATGAAAATTAGAATAAACTAAAACATCGGTTTTTCCCCCCTGAAAAAAGATAGTTAAGAATGAGACAAAAAAGGTGTCTGTGTGTAAAGGAAAAGAATCCAAGGAGCACAGCAGATAAAAAATTTCTGAAGCTATTTTAGTTATTGCTACTTCATGTCTGAAGAAAATAAAAAATTGCACGAGGAGCAAAATGGGGAAAAAACAATTAATTCTGTGCTGTTTTTAACAGTGCTTACTCCCAAAACAAACAATGTGATGGGAATGCATGGATGGATGGATGTCACCCTTTTAAATTATATTTGTTATCTTTAAAACAAATTTAGTGGTTGCCCTAGCCCGCTACTCACTTATCTGTGCTGGTCTTGTTCACTTTTTAGGATGTACAGAATCACCCAATGTTCCATTTCAAGACCAAGTATAGTCCTCAGCTGACAAAAGGCCACATACCATAGATCTAAGATTTATGTGGCAATAATCAAGGCTGCAAGGGTTATCTGTATAAACCGCGGTGTTATATATGATAGCACATTGATCAAGTGTGTTGGAAAGGTCAGAGAACAACACATATATTATTTCATTATTAATTGGTGCACAGGACACCGTCTTGTACTGAAGAAGACTCTGGATTCATTTAGTCCAGTAATGTTTGTGACTAGTAGCTGCTTTCCAATATTTTCTCAGTCCTATGGAGGATTAGATAGGAAATTCTTTTATGCACAGGAATTATCTACTAAATTCAGTACAGGATTTTCAGTACATATCTAGTTTTAAAGTTTATATGCAAGCTAAAAGAAAAATGAGATTTGAATCAGGACTTGTCTGATTCAAGCTTTTATCTCTTGTGGGGTTTTTGGCTAAGAATGTTGTTTTTATTCACAAGGGAAAGAAGATTTGAATTTTCCTTTTCGCCACTTTTAATTGAAGGACATATTTGCATGATTGTTTTCCAGTGTAGGTAGTCCCTTGCTCTATTAATACCTCTTTACTCCTGGCAAGCAAGCAAAGGCCTGGAATAAAAGGAAATTGGATTTCAAACTGGTTTCTAGCTTGGACTAAATAGTTGGTGCTAACATTTAAGAGGCACAGATATCCCAGTGACCCCCTCTTTTGTTATTGCTGATAACTACATGATTATTTTTCTAAAAGCTAGGGGGTTTTTTGGGGGGGGGAATCAACTTTATTGCATTCTTTCTTTCTTGAAAAACAATATACCTATATTGTCCTTATCCAGCATTTTATGTAGCATGACATTTATTATAGGGATAAGGCTTGCTTTCCTCTCCATCCACATTAAAAAAAGGAAACTTAATTGTATCTTTAGGTTAAATCTAGCAGAATGCAATTTACTTATATTTTCAAAATTGTGATTAATAATTTCCATTTTTTTCATGTTTATTGTTGCTTGCCTTCTGTTTTATTTGTAATGTGTTTGCTTTCTTATTTTTATACTCGCCTAGACTTTTAAACAATACAACTGAACTGAAAGAAAGTAAGGTAATAGTCAATGTGTGAGATTCTGTGTATATGTTTTCTAGTTGATTGCCCATCCATTACATAGAACAAATATCATTATCTTGTGTCTGGAATATCATGCTAGAATTACTATCTAAATCTAAAAGTGAGCTGAAGCATGCTTTATCTCAGTGGCCCCCCCACCTTTTGGCTGCCAGGGACCAGTTCCAGAGAGAGGTTTTTCCACGGATGGGAGGGGGACATAGTTTCGCATGCTGCCTGCATCCCACGGATGTGGCTTTGCTTGTTTGCATGGCCTTGTTTCTGGCATGCCATGGCCTGGTGTCAGTCCACGGAACGGGAGTTGGAGACCCCTGCTTTATTTGTCAGCATAGAAAAACCACAAGTCCTCTGTTTAAGTTTCTTCTCGGCTTTACTCCCATGTTTCTTTCACTTTCCTATCTTGTCCTATAGTATGAACGACTCTCTCTCATGGGTTGAGATGTGCAAGGACTAAGATGTATTCTAGAGTGCAGAGTCCATAAGACTTTATATTGGAAAGGATTAAATTCTTTCGCCCTTGGAATTAAAAAAAGTGCTATGTTAGAAATGCCACAGTTAAATTAATTTTCAAGACAAGGCAGAACAACCTGTCATGAGACACCTCCATCCCTGACACCTGAGCTAACTTCAAAGGGAGACTCGGTGTCTTTCCTCTAATGTTTAAATTGTCTCATTTTATAACCTTCTGTAAAGATGCCAGTGTCGGTGATGCAAACCCTGTTTTTGTCAGCAAAGTGCTTACAAAGCAGCTTTTTTCAAGACTTTGCTTTGATCTGTGGTGGGCTTTCTGTCTTAATATTATTTGCATATTCTGACAATTCAAGTGTTTCCATCAGTTTTATCCTTCTAGGAATCCATGTTATTATTATTATTTCTGGGCAGCCTCTGGAATTATCTTATCTACAAACTGCAAACATTTAATATGCAGTTTATTTTGTGGCATTTTTTTCTACATTTCGTCATCCAATGATAAAAAGCATACCGTACTTTCCTATCCCTTTTTTTCAAGATGTTGCCACTGATTGTTTATTGCACAGGTAGAGTTATAGTCCTAAGGCAGAAATGATATTAAACACTGATGTAATTTTGAAAAAGCCAATAATAAAATAAATACCGCAAAGTCACAAAATAAAATAGCAACAATCCTTTCAAGCAGATAGTACAACCAAAATTTATTTTGCTAAAAAGTTAGCAGAAGTCCAGGAAAACAAAGACACTTTATTGTAAACTAGTAATGGAAAGGCAAAGGATCATTTTTGAACAGGTTTTGTCTCTGATCACCACTCATTTCAAAAGACAGACGAACCATGAGAAAATTCTCAGATAGCTATTTCTATAGATGGACAAGTTTTGCAAATAAAATTAACAGGTGCTTTGACGGTAACCTCATATGATCTTTGTATTTGTACTGCCGTGACCTGAAACAGGTCAACCTACCATACTTAATGAGTGATAAAAGCAAGTACACAATATCTCCTATTTTGTGTTATTTTATATTTATTTTTCTTAGATAGTTGATTTATCGAACTTATCTAGTTTTAAAACTTGAATACAGCCTGTCTACTATCTCCACCATGATTTTGATATGAGGTGCTTTCTGTTTTAAAATTTCAAAGGAAGCATGTGCTGTCCATGTACTAGTTTCTGTAGAAAAATATGTGATAAGGTTGTGCATAAAGGGATTTTTTTTACCATTAATCAATGCTGAATTGAATTTGATTTAGCTCACGGTGCACCTCACAAATCCTGCACTTAAAATATTTTTCTAAGTATCATTTGAGACTGCATTTGTACAGTTCAGTCTGTACTGTTCTGAAGAAGAATAAATGTTCCCTCTAAAGTGTGTTAGAATAAAAAATTATGGTGTGAACGTGGAAATGTGTCATTATGGCTGCTGTTTTTTGAAGACCAGACTGATCTATTCTAATGACCTCCTTCTCTCCTTCTCCACACCTCTGTCATTCAGGCAGGCATAAAAGGTAGCTGCAAAAGCATGAGAATCATTTTCAACCAGGTTCTTGGATGATGATTGACAGTTCTTTTTTCAGTTACACACATCCAGAACATGAGCATTTGTTCAGGTACAGCTTGGACATTTACCAAGTGAACCTGTGACTAAAAAGAGATCCAATCTCAAACTTCTAAAACCTAGTGCTACATATTGGATCACAGAGACAATAGAGAGAGATATCAAAAGGGTCTCTAATGACTCCTGATTTAAAAGTTATAGGATACGGATGTTATTCCTGAACTATCACAGGCACATGCAGACTACTGAATACAGAAGAAAGCTCCTTTTTTAAAAAAAATACAGGCAATGACAGACTGTGTTGCTACGTATCATTTTTTTCTGACCCCCCCCCCCCTCCCCCGTCCAAGCTTGCCTTGCAGGAACTCTGGAACTCTTTCCCAGGGTTTTTCTTGCAATGGTAGGTAGGCAAGGTAAGGTCTGACAGCTATCTCTGACCTTAGCATTGAAAATCCTATTTCCTCACCTATAAATCATTGCTTTGGGGGGGGGGAGGTGGGGCAGGTAGCTCTGGGGAATAAAACTGGGGAAAGGGAAGATGTGAGTGGACAGAAAGGTTAAATAATTCAACTGTGTATTCTTCTCATCATTCTGGAGTATAGATTTGCACATCTGAGAATACGGATGCTTTTGCTTTTGTAATAAAGCTCTTACATTCAGCCTTTGTAGCCCCTTCCTTTTCCTTACCTCCACCTCTTTCTTCTAGAAACATATCACTTCTTGCGCTTCTCTGCTCCTCCTTCCCAGTCCCACCACAGTCACAGATTATACATTGTTCAGGGTTAGAAATGTGACAGCCTGGCTACGTCTTAGCTTCCTGAGCTCATTAGTAAAGAGCAACATGCTCTCTGGAAGAAGTGTCAGGAGTCTCCTTAGCAAGCACTCTGTTGAATTGGGAAGCTGAGCCAGTGTAATGTGGCTTCAGTGGCGTGCCTGCAGCTCTCAACAGTGGCAGAAGAGTTGATTCTTTGTTTGGGAGGAAAATAAGGGGGAGAGATGTGGAAGCATTCAGAGCTAGCCCTTCCGTAACCAAAACATTCAGTGATTTTATGCTGCGAGCACTTCTGTTATAATCATGTGGGAATGAATGACCAGAGTGCTGCTCAGGAAAGAGTTGATGCATTGTACAATTTTCCCCAGCTGCCACCAGAAGAACACCCTCACACAAACATTCCCAAGTATGTTGTTCTGAGCAACCTTTCTCTGCCTATGCCTAACATAAGGTTTTATTAATTCACAATACCCTGAGTTTCGCCCTCCATCTGTCATCTCACCTGCCACCAGACTGCTGTCCCTTCCGTGCAGTTAGCAAAACAGAAATAATAAGAAATCATTTCAGTGGTTCAGTGTCGGATTGGAGGGAGAGGGTGGAAATTATCCCCAAAGCTGCTGGCAAGCACGTTTTTTGTATAAAGAGGCCTCAAACCACCGGAGAATTCCTGGATTGTCTCAGGCTGCTGTGTGTGATGTCCATCATGCTGTATGAACACCATCTGTTCGGTATTATACTCTCAGTTGCCAGGCTACCTGCTCTGTGCTGTAACACTTGACTGGCTGGCTGAATGTTAGCAGCATTATCCCAGAAGTACTAAGGGGGAGGAGGAGGGGGAGGGAACAGTAGTCATGATTAAGCCATCTGCAAGCACAGGGGAGGGTGGAAACGGGAAAAAAGGCAGAGCGCCCAGGGCAGCAATCAGTCACCAATAGGCTGACACAAGCCATCAAGAATTGGGCGCATGATGCCACCTGCTGGTGCATTGGAGAAACATTAGCCAAGTAGATGTTCTCGGGTTTCTCCTCTTAATCCAGAACTACCTGCCGTTTTGATAGATGTGTGGATTTAGAAGGAAAAGCCAAATACACTGGCATCCTATGTAGCGCATGACCATTACGAGGTGCTTAAGAAGCTTTTAGAAATACTCGGAGCCTTATGAGCTGTAATAGATGCCTCTCAAGTTCCACTTGAACCTTACAGGGCAAAAGAGAAAATGCCATGTTGAATATGTTTTCTGAAAGGCACATCTCTTCCTCTGACTTTCTCTTGCTTGGCTAATTAAGTTCTAACGTCCTGTTATGCATCTTTGCTGTATGATCATTGCTATTGGTCAAAGTGCTAATGAACTGGTTTGCTACAAAGATTTATTTCAGTCCCCTCTTAGGAGTTTTCTGGCCAAAGTCTGCAGGTAGATTGTTGGTTTGAGATAGGCAGACAAGCACTCACAAGAAATTTTTTTTAAAACTCATAAGGATTACTTTCTTGAATCCTGCGTTCAGTCATAACAAGCTTGCACTATTTAAATCTCATTGGAAGTTGAAAAACAGTCCACTTTTAATTATTCTTCTAATCATGATGAAACACAGTGGAATTTTTTTTGAAAAGTAACTACCTAGTAGGACAAGATTTTGCAGCTATACCTTTAATTGGAAAAGTATCATAATAATAACCTTTCCCTCAGCGAGTTTCTATGCTGAAGCCCTTTTCATCAACCTCATCTTACCTAGAGATGATTATGATGAGAATACAGAGACTGATTATATAGAGAGGAAGCAAAACCATCTGATACTGCTTTGCTACATTCATTCACAATGATTGCACAAATTAATATGAAATTAGTGAATTGACATCCAGAACTTACAAAAGAAGACTGAGCTTTGTTTGCAAGAGATTATCACTGTTTTTAATCCAACCTCTGTGCCATTCCTCATATATATCCTGCATTTATTTTATTTTGGTTTATTTTAAAAAAGGTATATGGCCACCCAGCTCAATCAAATATATGTGAGAGAGGGAAAATACTGGAGAAAGTCATGATTAACCTATTTAGAGTTCGTAAATCCAAGGCAGAAAAAACAAATCAAAATTTAGGTAGACTTCCAAATTCCTGTATCTGAATCTGAAAGCTGTTGATATCTAATTTCAGATTTATCTCTTAATCCCTTTGTCCTGCCTTTTCTAATTATTTTCTAAGGTTATGTATAAGAAATCTTCTTTTTCATTGGTAGACACTTATTGATGTAGTTAAAAAGAGAGAAATTCAGAATATAATGTGCTTTGCCTTGTAATGAATTATTCTGTATTCTACCAATTCAGAAAGTGGTGAAAAATTCACCAAGTTTGACACACATTCCATATTTTGCAAAACTGTTATCAGAGTAGTTAATGCAAGTGTTCACAAATTTTTAAAATCCAAAACATTGCAGAAACCGGTTTTGCTAAAGTTGTTTTTCCATAGCATGCAACTTTTTTAATTACAGACGTTTTACCAGTCCCTATTACTTCCAGGTTTAATTCAAAACATTGCACTAAAACTTATACTGCCTGGTCTCTTATCTAGTCAAATCTTTTGTAGAGACCCTATTTCATGAGTTTACATCATCAGAGATTCTACTGGCATTTGTGGCAGAAAACATTTTCTATAATGATGTCCAGATTTTATAATTCCTGGGGGACTCTCTCGGGTCTTTTTTGATATCAAACATGGAACTTAATGCAATGGGATACTGACTGGGATTTAGGTAAATAGTTATTCCAAGTCACAGGGAGAGCACTAAGTTGGTGACTGACTTTTGGCATTGCTCCTTCCATTTTCTGTTCCCTTCCTTATTATTCTTATTTTTGCAAAATAGAATATTTAATATTTTGATTTATAATGTACAGTATACCTGCATACTATCTAACTTATACCTTTATATATTTCATTGTTTAGGACCAGCACACTGTGGCATTGTCTCGATCCACCGGTCCCATGCAGTCCTCTGTACCCTCAGGACCCAGTAATGTGGGCACAAATCCTGGCAATGCCAATTTCCTGAGCAACCAACCTCAAGCAGCCATTATGAAGCAGATGCTGATTGAGCAAAGGGCTCAACTCCATATGATAGAGCAGCAGAAGCAGCAGTTTCTTCTAAGGGAGCAACGGCAGCAGCAGCACATCTTGGCGGAACAAGTACTGTATATCGTTTTGCTTAAATATTAATCTAAAGAAAAGAATTAGGGGTGCCATGACAGGAATATTCCAGTATTTGAGGGGCTGCCACAAAGAGGAGGGGGTCAGATTATTCTCCAAAGCACCAGAGGACAGGAAAACAAATAATGGTTGGAAACTAATTAAGGAGAGAAGCAACCTGGAATTAAGGAGAAACTTCCTAACAGTGAGGACAATTAACCAGTTGGCACTCCATCACTGGAAGTTTTTAAGAAGAGACTGGACAGTCACTTGTCTGAGATGGTATAGGTTCTCCTGCTTGAGCAGGGGGCTGGACTAGAAGACCTCCAAGGTCCCTTCCAGCTCTGTTCTTTTTAATCTATTATACTCTGCTCTGCTCTGCTCTACTCTACTCTACTCTACTCTACTCTACTCTACTCTACTCTACTCTAAATTCTACTCTTAATTCTAATTCTAATTCTATTCCTTCACAACTCTGACAGCATTGGGGTTCTGCAGCACTTTGAATTCTATCTCAAAAGTTCCTTTGAGGCAGGCAGAATTAAAGTACAGGTAATCCTCAATTTACAACAGTTAGTTTAGTGATCATTCAGTTACAACAGCACTGAAAAAGTGATTTATGACCATTTTTCACAAACTGTTGCAGCATCCCTGGGATCATGTGATCACTGTTTGTGACCTTCTGACAAGCAAAGTCAATTGGGAAGACAGATTCACTTAACAACCGTGTTACTAACATAACAACTGCAGTGATTCATTTAACAACTGTGGCAAGAAAGTTCGTAAAATGGGGCAAAATTTACTTAACAAATGTTTCACTTAGCAACATAAATTTTGGGCTCAATTGTCATACGTTAAGGACTGCTTGAAGTTCCATGTTTTTCTAGGATCACATGGCTTCTCTTTGCAGCTGCTTCTTTTTAGTATTCTATACAGATTCGTACTTCTATACTCTGAAGCACTTATGAGAAATCAGTTCAGAAACATAACAGATTCTTAAAATGGCAGTACGTTGATTAAAATAATTGTGACTGTAATGTACATGTACATGTCACCAGGCTAGAAAGCAGGAGACCATGATTTCAAGTTCCGCCTTAGCCATGAGAGCCAGCTACTATCTCTCCACCAAACTCACCTCACAGGGTTATTGTTGTTGTGGAGAAAATACAAGGAGCAGACATTTGCCACCTTGAGTTACTTGTAAAATAATAAAGGAGGAATACAAATAAATAAATAAAAACATTAGTCCTTTTGCAATACTTTTCCAACTGTCTCCCTCTGCTTACCAGATTTCTTCTTTCATCTCTCCACCATCCTGTTTACTCAGGTCTCTGGGAGAAGCTGGAGCCACATAATAAGTTTTAATAATGATACTGAGGCAATGAGATTTTAAAAAATGCAAGTTGTTCTAGATATAGCAGAATAGCTGTTCTCGATATTTGGCCCTTGGGAAACCATTAATCCTTTTGTTCACTTAGTGATTTTGAAAGACCATTGATCTCTTAATTTTTTTTTCCATATTAACAGTATTGTGTGGATTAACAAGATTATCATACAATTGTTTAGAAAATATATTTCAGTATTTCCTTATTAGCTGCTGGTATTTGATTCTTAGTTCTTAGACATTAAAAACACTTGAACTTTAACAAAGCTTTATTCAAAAGACTAAGAGTGATGGTTGGTGGTTATTAGACCACCATAGTTGTCACTACTTAATAAATTAGGAATAAGAAAGAAAGATAATGGGGAGGAAAGAGCCACAGTAAAAAAAAAGTTTACATTCTTCCAGCTTCTCTTTAAAGCTGGTGTACTTGCTGAAAGACCAGTTCTACTGAATATATGATATTTGTCTTAGGTCAATATTTTTTGGGTGTCTTAAAAAGGGACTAATTTTAGTAATTTCATAATTATTATATTTTTATCTCTAGGATTGCCTTTTTAATTTTCTCACTTAGATGCCAAAATAGCCATCTTTGGTATAATGCATTGTGATAAAATTACCTTATTTTTCCTCACATAGTTTATATTTTCTTTGACCTTTGAAATACTATGGCTAGCATATAAACTCTCTTTAAAGCAGGGTTGGGGAACTATGGCTCTTTTATGACTTATAACAAGGAATTCTGGGAATTGCAGTCCACAAGTCATAAAGGGGCCATAGTTCTCCCACTCTGATTTAAAGTAATAGAGTCCAAAGAAGAAGGGCAGGAAACTATCAATATTTTCATATGAGAAAAAACACTTTTGGTGCCAGTTTGTTTAAGGTATCTACATTCAATTGCATTAATATATTCAAATTCCCTGGAGGTTGGGGGGATTTCAAGAAGTTGCTTGATATATTGTACACCAACTGGAACCTCTTGCTCTAAAAGAAAAATTACTTTCATTAATAAGCAAATATTCAGTACAGCAATTGAATATATATAGGTTTTGAAATCTATCAAAGTACTTTTCATGCAGCTTATAAAGTGTGCCTCTAAATGTAAGTTATGAGTTGTTTTGCCAAGTGTCAGGGCAGTGATGTCCAGGCAATTGGTTCCTTTGGAACCAGAGACAATAAGCACACCAGTAAATAAAGGAATTTTAAGCTTAATTATTAGTTGACATAACAGATTGAAAAGTATGTCAGGCACAAAGGATCAGGACCGTATATTAAATTGCAGTAAATAAATTTATTCCAGGTTGTGTACAAGAATTTAGTCAACTAATGGTCAGCACTTAACTGGCACTAGATAGGGGTCAAAGGAATTAAAGGAGGTGTGAACATGGATCGTTTGTGGCAACGTAGGGATTCTAAGCTGATGGCATGTTTAACTCTGCCCCCCAGCTGTGCCTGCTCTTCTCCTATAGCATAACAGAAAAAGGATACATACCAAGCAAGATAACAGCCATAACTTATAAAAGTTGCCAGGAGCTGCTTAATAATAATAGCAGAGATACCCCCATGGCTGGCCGGTTTGCAGCCAGCATACAAAATAGAATATTGGAATAGACTCAGACCCCTTGATCTATGCAAGGCCTTCTACTGCTCACTTCACTAGCCACTTCCACATAAGCACTTATCTTTGGAAAGTATCAGTGCTCTGCTATTGGCTGTCATAGCAACCCAATGGGCGACTTTTCCTTCTTAACCCCTTTTCTTTTTGCTTTTCTAGCATTTACAGCAGCAGTCACATTTGCCTCGGCAGCACTTTCAGCAACAGCAGCGAAATCCTTATCCAGTTCAACCAGTCACTCAGTTTCCAGGTGAGAGCTAAATACTTTTTAGGTTCAGAAGCTGCTTATCCCTCTTTGATATTTACATGCTTATTTCTCTCTATAACGATTATCTATGTAAAACAGCCGCTACTTTGTTATTTTAGAAAGGCATCCTTGGGAGGAACAATCTTATCTAACACAAGTAGGCAGTAGCTACTAAGACTTTGCAGCAATCTGGATATAATGGAGAAAAAGGTGATAGGCACACATGAGTGGGCTCACATCACATCTATTTGTGATTTCTTTACTCCTTTCTATGCTCACATGGCTATTATTATCCAGGAAAAGATATCTTTGACTCAGGGGTGGGTTCTACTTAGCTTTAGTAATGGTTCGCAATGGGAGCGCTCGCTTCGCTCTCTCTCTCTTGCACGCACTTCTGCGCATGCGCAGATCATCCATGATGACCTCTGGGCAGGTGGGCAGAGCCTCCCGCTGCTTTTACTACCGGTTCGCAAGAACCGGACCAACCATCACTGCTTTGACTTAAGGAGTTGCTGACAGGTATAACAAGCATATCTGGGTGTGTTCTGAACCCCTATTCCAGGAGTGAAATCCAGCAGGTTCTGACAGGTTCTGGAGAACCGGTAGCGGAAATTTTGAGTAGCTCAGAGAACCGGCAAATACCACCTCTGGCTGGCCCCAGAGTGGGGTGGGAATGGAAATTTTGTAATATCCTTCCCCCAGGAGTGGGGAGGGAATGGGAATTTTGCAGTATCCTTCCCCTGGAGTGAGGTGGGAATGGAGATTTTGCAGTATCCTTCCCCTGCCACGCCCACCAAGCCACGCCCACAGAACCGGTGGTAAAAAAAAATTGGATTTCACCACTGCCCCATTCCCCTTTGAATCCAGGTCACATACAGCCCTAGATGCTGCTTCTTTCCTTCTTTCCTCTTCACTGTCAACAGGCACAAAAAAATACTTTTAAAAAAAATCTAAATTACAAGATTGGTTACAAAAATTATTTGCTGAAAAAATACAAACAATTCTGATTAGTGGAGTGATCCTCTTAGATATTATGCATACTGCATTAGAAATTTAACCATCTTGTAGTGCCAGATGGCAGGAAGAGACAGAAACAAGCAAGCATATTCATTACATGTAGTCTGCCCTACTGCAATCTGCAAGCCATTTAATGAGAGTAGAGACAGCCAGTTGGTGTAGCAGTTAAAGCACAGAGCTAGAAACTGGATGACCGAGTTCTAATCTTGCCTTAGGCAATGAAACCAACTGAATGACCTTGGGCCAGTTACACTCTGTCTGCCCCAGGAAGAAGGCAGTGGCGAACTACTTTGGAAAATCTTGCCAAAAAACCTGTAAGGACTAGTCCAGACATTTTCCAAGTCAAAAGGATGGCAGATTTCAAATGTAAATCTATCCATTCCCATTACAAGCAGAAAGTAGAGATACAATTGAGAGAATTTCTGGGTTTATGGTGATGTATTTGTTTGTTTACGGTATTATAAACTCCCCCAATCTCAAAAATTGGATGATGTACATCAACATAAGGGATAACATGTGATGCCAAACAGAAAGTATAGAACAAGCCTGAATAAAAATAATTAAATTAAGAAGATGGCTAAAAAGACCTAAGATAGTAAGGTGACCAATCGTCCTCCTTTAGGGAGGACAGCCCTTCTTTTGTAAGTTCTGTCCTCTCTCGAAAAGTGTCCTCCTACATGTCCTCCTTTTCGATATTTGAAGACTAATCTGTAAATCTCTGTATTGGATCGATGCCGAGCCAATCTGTTGCGTGTGATGTGACGTATTTGTATTTGACATGACGATTCATCAAGGCTCGGTACAGTGCAGCGACACATGATTATGATATCAATTCACAACAATTCTCTCAGGAGAATTGTTTTGAGAGAGTGTGCTGTGCGCAAGAGTGCACCACATGCAAGTGGCTTTGTTTACTTCTTACCGAAATACAACACGGCACACATACGCTTCTTTTTTTTCCTTCAATTTATTTGTGTCCTCCTCCTCCTCATTGTAAAAAAGTTGGTCACTTTAAAGATAGAGATCTACAGATCCGATCCAATCAGCTGAGGCTAAAGATTCCTTGGAAAAATAATTTCAATTGTTTATGAAATACTAGGAATATATGGGAGAATATACAGTACTTCTGGATGAAGGGTATCCCGAACAATGGGGGAAATGGATACTTTGGATGCCGGATAAAGCCTGATTAAAAAAGATTTCCAAGGGAAATTTAATAGCAGAAAAGTTCTTCTCCCCCCACCTCTTTTAAAATGTTTAAATATAGCAAATGCGCTTCAAACAAACCGAGTATTGACTAAGGATGGCTGGTTCTGAAGCCGTAAATACCCTGAAAGATGTCTAGTGTTTAAAAGCTTTGTAAGTCAGTTGTACAAACTCCAGCCTCACCCTATATAACCCTGATTAGCAGAATATTGTCGGAGAAATGTCAGTGCAGAATCAGAAAAATGGGGGAAACTCTGACCGTGCCTAATATCTTCACACAAATGCTGCTGTTTACTTACTTGCATCAGATGCCTGAGCTCAAGTACAAAATGGCAATAGCCACCTGATGACGTCATTTTGGAAGTATCGCAGTTGTGGAAACTACCAGTCCTATAATGCAAGGCTTTTGCTCTTATCCATCTTTTTCCTTTAAATAATTCTTTGGAAGGAAGACTGTATGAAAATTACATTTAGGAGTTATAGAATGCTATTAAAACAGTTGATTTTATGTACATTTAATATAATATTATTTTTCCTTAATCACTGCCCCCTGTAGCTCAAAACAAGTGTTTTTATTGTATGAATATTTTTACAACCTCTAGTTTATTTACAAGATAATTGTAAATAATTGTTAATTACAAAAGAAACATTTAATCTAATGGCATACCCCAGAATGCATCATTTGTTGTAGTCTTCTAGCCCTGTTTTACGTCAGGGATTGCATTTGATATCATTTTGATCAGTATGTATAATGATGTGGATTAGGTAAGAGTCTTCTGAGGGGGGTGTTTTTTTGAAGATTATCCTTCATTAAAGTATTGCGAGAATTTTCATTACATTATTTATCTATGTCCTTCAAAATGCTTGCAAAACTGTGGCACCTATTTGGAGCAGGTTTTTTTTAATTAGAGAAGGTTCTACAAATTTCAAAAAAGGGCTGTTGGAGCCATTGGAATCTGAGTCATCAGCTGCCTGAGCCTACCTGCTCAGTGAGTAAGAGACATAGATGTCGTTGTTTCCTTTTTAAATCAGACCTTGCCCAGTCTCTCTCCCTCCCTCTCCCTCTCTCCTCTCTCTCCCTCCCTCCCTCTCCCTCTCCCTCTCTCTCTGACTCTCTTTCTCCCTCTCTCCCTCTCCCTCTCTCTCCCTCTCTCTCTTTCTCCCTCCCTCCCTCTCCCTCTCCCTCCCTCTCTCCCTCTCCTTTCTCCCTCTCTCTCTTTCTCCCTCCCTCCCTCTCCCTCTCCCTCTCTCTCTCCCTCTCCCTCCCTCTCTCTCTCTCCCTCCCTCCCTCTCTCTCTCTCTCTCTCAGCCCAGCCAACCTCACAGAGTTGTTGTGAAGGAAAAGGAAAGAGGGAGTACTATATACCAGTATATGCTGCCTTTTTAAACAAAAGACAGGGTATTAACTAAGAAATACATGTTATACACGTATGCGCTGCATAGTCTTTTTACTGTAGCAAAAGTTGTAAATGAAAATATAGCAAGGAAATTGCACTTTCTTATATTCCAGAAATACACTGAACTCTTGACACAGTCAAAATTCTTATAACTATTTTTAAATAAGAGAGTATAAACGTAAGGGCATATTTGTTTTCCAGAAAACAATCGTGCCTCCCAGACAGTTCTGCCTCTGCATCCCTTTTCATCGGGGAGAGGCTAGAATTTAATAAAGGTTTTTCTGATTCCTCAACATTGGTTCAAGGTGGAGTAAAATGTGCTTACAGTATTGATTTGTCAATACACCATCTCTGTGTAAAATATCTAGGGGGTGGGGGAAGCATTTCTTCTCTTTTCTGTAGACATAACTAGAAACAATGCTATAGAATATCCATTCTCATATGACTCCTAAGCAATAACAAATTGATTAACCTCTCAGCAATTGACACGGTTTTCATTTTACAAGATAATAGGAATAGTTAAAGAGTTTCTTGGGTAGTTAATGGTCAGATCCTTGTTTACTTGTTCAATTCTTCATTTACAAACAGATCTCTAATGAATGCTTGCATAATTATAGTCCCGTGTAATCATGACCTTCAGCATTTGGCAGGCCGCTAAATAATGTAAAATCTGAATCAGGCTCTCAACCTCTGCTTCTTTGAAAACAGGGAAAACATTTATCCTCAAACTTTAAACACGATTGTAACATGATGATATAGCACAACAGCTGCGTAGCACTTCAGATTTGAAGGTCAAATGTTGCTTCTGAGTATGCAGGGATACAAGTATAGAATAACCTGCTATGGGTACATACTGTATCTGTGCACTAAAGCCTTTTTTGCCTTCTATTCCACAGCCCTAAATATTTAGTTATTGTAAAATCACCACATATTATTCTGTTCTCAGTCTGTAGCCGGCCACCCATTTTAAGCAACTCTGGGTATCAGAGTTGTATCAACAATATTTTGCTAGGAACCTCTCTGACCACAGAAAATCCCCCCAAATGCTGAAATTCTATTCTGGTTTCATCTTCTGCATATTCTCCCCGTGATCATAATGACCTCCTCTGGTTTTCTCCGAAGTAGAACTAAAATAATATATATATATGGTTTCTACAGACTGAGAACAGAATAATATGTGGTGGTTTTACAATAACTAAATATTTAGGGCTGTGGAATAGAAGGCAAAAAAGGCTTTAGTGCACAGATACAGTATGTACCCATAGCAGATTATTTAAACACATCAATAAATACATTTGGAGACAATTTGTTCATGTTTAATTTTAATTTGTTCTTGGTATTTCCAAGTAGGACGGAAAAGACCCCCTATGAGACACTGGAAAAAAAACCCCACCTCTGTAGCTTGGTTTTGTTTGTACTACATAAAGAAATTATCTGCTATGTAAAAGTCATATTACTACTTCTAACATGGTTGTAAAAGTGACTTTCTTGGTAGCATTTTCTAGAGACATGTAACCTTGTTTGTAAGTTAAGCTAACTACTGTTCTAACATGACGTTCTGTTTGGTCAAAATTTTGCAAGTCAGGGGTTACAACACATCTTAGGAGGTATTCATATATGTAAAAGGTCTGAATGTTAATATAAAAATGTCTAGGTTATTTCTTGCATATATTTTGCAAAAATATTTAGCCAACTTCTTCCAGCTGCTTGAATCATTTCTCCAAATTCTGTCAGTAGACTGAAGTTCACTCTTAACTTTTTTCCTTCTGCTGCTTTAGGTTCTCCACAAGACATAGCTGCAGTAAGAACTCAGACTGCCCTTCAGAGCATGAGGACTTCCCGAATGATACCTCAGAATGCTAGCATGATGTCTTTGGGGGCCTCTCAGAACACTGCAGCAATCTCTGCAACTGGTAGTCAGCCTGAGATGGGAATGTCTCCTTACAGCAGCTCAGTGACTGGCCAGCCAGGAATGTACAGTATGAACTCTGGAATGAGCCAAATGTTGCAGCACCCAAACCAAAATAGTATAAATATAACACACAATCCAAGTCAGGGGCCAAGGCAGCCCAGCTCAACACAGGGAGTTGGCCTAGTCAGCAGCTTTGGTCCAAATGTTTTAGTAAACTCTACTGTAGCTCAACAACATCAGCAAATGAAAGGACCCGTGGGACAAGTTTTGACCAGATCACAAGCCCCCAGGCTTCAAAATATGATGGGGCCAGTCCCACAAGGAACAGCGAACTGGCAGGCAAGAGGACTACAAGGTATTCCTGGAAGGACTAGCAATGAAATTGGATCTTTCAATAATGGATCTGCTTACTCAATGCAATCAAGTCAGCCAAGGCTGCCTAAGCAACATTTTCCTCAAAGTATTGGTCAATCTATTATGGACACAAATGGAGCAGTACGGACACTCAACTCAGGTGTAGGAAGACAGATGTTGCAACAACTCACTGGACAACAAGGAACCAATAACCAATCCAGATCAATGGTTATGCCTACAATAAGTCAGGCAGTTTCTTCTCTAACTGGTTTTAATCAGTCTCCTGCACAACAAATACCAGGAAGTAGCTTCAATCAGAGCAGCCAAGGTCAGATCTACGAGAGGAATCCCACTCAAGACATATCTTATAGCTATAGCAGTGAAGGAACTGGAGGGTCCTTTCCAAATATAAGTGAAAACACCGATCTTGTAGATTCCATCATTAAAAGTGGTCCAGGAGATGAATGGATACAAGAACTTGATGAACTGTTTGGAAATCCATAGCACATGGAGACGTTCAGTTCCAATATTTGTGGGGTCAAAAAAAGGAAAGCAGGATGATGTCCATCCTTGTTTCTTTGTTTTGTTTTTAAAGCTGTGCAAAGCTAGCTGATCTGTGAAGGCATAGATGGAATTTGAAGCAATGACAAAAAGTCCTTGCCAACTTCCCACAGCAGTCTCCATGCCATAGCGTATCTGCTGCAGGTCAGAATGAGAGAGAGAGAGAGAGAGAGACTGTGAGAGAGAGAGAGAGAGAAAGAGAGAAAAGCTCAAAAAGTGCTGCTTTCTGCCTATGGGCCACAGAAAGTGCCAGGCAGTTCCCATGTGCCAAAGCACTGGCTGTCCTATAACAATGCACTTTCTATGCAGTTCTCTGAGAGCTGTTGTAGTTTTCAGGATACAGCACAGGCAGCTTCTGAGATAAAGCAGGAGAGTCAAAGCTAGGCGACTGTACAAGTGACAAACACAAAGATCTTAACTCTGAATTTAATAAATACCAAGCTTTTCCATGCAATGTGTGTAATCTGATAGAGAATTACATAAAGGTTGTTTGAATGTGGTGATGACAATGATATCAGGGCTGAACGAGTTCAGTCAGTGCCCTATCAATGCTTCTCAAGGTGCATGATGGATTCTAGTGAAAGAGTTTATCTTTTCTCTATTGTCCATTTCCTGCATAATCAAGTGATTCCTGACTCATTATCTTTAAGTATGAGAAAAAACACAGCATAGGACAAGCAAGATTGTATAATAATTGTATTACTCACTGGCTGCTTCCAAAGATAGTGATGCAATACAAAAGTAATTGGAAAAAAGGGAGATAGGCCTAAGGAAATGAAAACATTGATATTGAGTGTGTTCTTTTTCTGAACATACAGGATCAAGTGAGGTTGGGCTATACAAACTGTTGGCTTGATCTTCCAAAGATGTTAGGAGAATCAAGGAACAACTGCTCTAAAGATCACACAGAGAAGGGCCAATAATTGTAAAGCACCCTTGACAGATTGAGAGTGAGTTTATGGTCTATGTTCTTCAAACACATGTCCTCTTTTCTACACATCCTACTTCCTACAAGCCCTAAGCTCTTGAAAGTGACTAAGCTGATCAATGAAAAACAAATTTTAAAAATTAAAAATCCATTGATGTAATTTTTAGTAGCAGTTGTACATAAGCATATGACATTGCAAATATTTTTTCATAGAGTTGTGCAATTTGAAGTACTAGAATTTAACGGCAATTCTTTTAGGTACTTTTAAGAGTTTAGATTGGCATTATTTGTAACATTGGAAATTGAATGTGTGACCACCTATCTGTATGTTGAACATGGGGTTCATGTTAAATACATCCACATCCAGAGCATTCTCAGGGTCTGATTTATATGTTTCTCTTACATACAGTTTTCCATCTAAGCTAATTTGTTTTTAGAGATAACATTTTTTGGTAGAGTAGCAGCAGACAGTGAGGGGACTTTGCTATTTCTGCAGCCGTTCATTCTCTGGTTCATGACTTTCTCTGATTGTATCTCTTACACATTTCCAGGATAAGATTACCAGGCATATTGGAAGAAATATTTTTAAAGCATGTAGAGAAGCACTGAACACCTCATTTATCCATAATTTTTCTCCTCTAGAAACAGATTTTCCTGAAAAATGAAGGAGGGGGCAGGGTTTTAGTTACGTGTTATACTTAAAGTATTTTTAGCCCATCAGACACTTTAGATTGGGATATAAGATTTAAATGGCATGGGTGTAAAATTCCTGTATACAGCCTGGCGTATAGCCTACTGAAATTATTGGCAGATTTTTTTTGCTGATTCTCATGAGAGTTAACTTCTTGTCAGTACTAAAATATAGATTGACCAATGCATTTCCACATTGGTAGATTTGACATTTGGCCAAAAAAAATTGTGTGCTTATAACAAATTTTATCATGCACCCAGTGCACAGTGTGCCAAATTGAGTTCTGATCATAGCACATACATAGGAGTGCATGCAAAGATCCAAAGAAGTTTTAATCCATGCATTTATTAAATTTATTTAATACAACTATACCACATTCAGATGAAAGAGAGAAAAGAAATGAAGAGTTTGTGTTCTACAGCAGTCAGATGAAGCTGAAAAATGTGACCAGTTAAGTATGCAAAAATTAGGAAAGAAGTTAAGTGAATTATCATCTCCCTCCAAAATAAAATTATTCTTTCCTGGGAAGATTGATAAGAGAGGACTTATGGCACAATCCTATGTATGTTTATTCAGAAATAGGTTCCATTGTCTTTGAGCTAAACCCAGGTAAGGGGCTATAGGATTTCAACATTAAAACATGAGCTTCATGTATACAAATTCCAGTAAGTTCCATTTTATTAGAATAATAGAGAAATTAACTTTGCGTCTGATAATGCACTCATAAAAAGTTTATTATATTTGTAAATTTTCCTCCAAATCCTTTAAACTGGGACCAAGTAATAAAAAATACTGTTTAATATTGGGGGAGGGCTCTTTTTAACTATGGTGCTGGTGTACATGAAATGGTTTTTTTAAAAAAAATATTTGTAAATATGTTTTTACAATCTGCTGATATCACTGGGTCTAGTCTGTAAAATAGAAACATATAAATAAATATTGTATTATATTATGCTATATATATGTGTATATAAATACAGTATATATATACATGCACACACAACATGCAAACAGACATATATATGTAATATGTTTGTTTAAAATAGAATTTTATTTCATATTCATTTATCTATACTGCAGTGATAACTGCACTTCAGATGTCCTGTTATCAGTTTGTACTGTATCCTAGCCAGCAACTTGTTCCATTTTATTCAAACTTTTTCTAATTTACTTTTTTTTCACTTTTCACATTAAACGTTGCTTATTTCATTTTGATAATTGTACAGAACTCTTAAAATGTAGAAATGAACTAATATACCAATTTTAAGGAAAAAAAATAAAAGATTATCTGAATCAACTCAGCTCTGTAACACAGTTCTTTATTCTTGCAGTACAATATGTGGCAGAACTGAGCCAGCCTTCACTAATCCACAGAAAAGCTAAGACAGAACTGGATATGGATAGAACTCAGGTGGGCAGCCACCAAAAAATTCAGGGCTTTGTCTAGACTGGGGAATTAGAAAATCTGGAAAAAAGCAATAATTAGAAACTATTTTTTCATATTACCAGGAAAACTGCACAAAAGTGTAGAAATAGTGGAGTCCTGCTCAAAATGAGGAAGTCATTAACTATTAAATCTTATATTATGTACCGTACACCTGCTATCAGCTGGACCTGTTAATACAGGTAGTCCTCGACTTACAACATTTCATTTAGTGAAGTTTGAAGTTACAACGGCAGTGAAAAAAGTGACTTATGACCATTTTTCACAGTTACAACTGTTGCGGCATCCCCACGGTCACATGATCAAAATTTAGACACTTGGCAACTGATTCATATTTATGACATTTGCAGTGTCTCTGGATCATGTGATCACTGCTTGTGACCTTCTGACAAGCAAAGTCAGAGGAGAAGCCAGATTAGTAACTGTGTTACTAATTTAACTGCAGTGATTCACTTAACAACTGTGTCAAGAAAGGTCGTAAATTGGACAAAACTCACTTAACAAATGTTTCACTTAGCAACAGAAATTTTGAGATCAATTATGGTCGTAAGTCAAGGAATACCTGTATTGGGGCAAACACTGAGTTCCTTTGATCCAATAAAATATTAAAACTGGGAAATAGCTTTATAAAGAGATAGTGGCTGTACCCCACTAATTAGCAATAGCTGTCCAGCATTTCAGGCAAATCTTTATCCATGATTGGTTGCATGCAAAGAATGTTGCACATCAAAAATTCAGACAACCTTGGTCATGTTGTATGTTCAAATGAACCCCTAAGTGATTTATTCATTCTATGTTTCAATGAGTCTCTAAGTGCCACTCCAGGGTGGGAGCAAAAGGCTAGAGAGATAATTGAATAAGTTTGATAGGTGCTAAGTGGTATCAAAAGCAGGGGTGAAATCGACTGGTTCAGACTGGTTTGAGGTGAACCAGTAGTGGACATTTGGCCTGGGTCACCGAACCAGTAGAGACTGTTGGCTGGCCACACCCCTGAATTGGTCTCCTGGTTGCCACTCATCACGTGGAAGGCAGGCAAGCATGTTGGGGTGCGGGCTGTGGGGAAGGGAGCTACCAGCCTAGTCCCTTCCACGCAGCCCTGTCATGCTTTTCTGCCTTCCACATGGTCTTCCTGGTGGTCCCCCCACACCCACTTGCCTTCCAAGGTCAGCATCCAACCCGGCCCAGCTAGTGGATGATGGGCGGCCCTTGGTGGAAACACAGACACTGCGCTGGGGCTGAAAGAGGCAGCAGTAGCAGTGCTCCGGGAGGGCAGGCAGATGTCCCAGGGTTGCTGCACATGCACCCGCTCCATTTCTGCAAAGGCAGAGCCCCCCCCCCTTGTAGGGCGATCCTAAGAGGGAAGTGGGAAGCCACAGAAAAGGCCACCTTTAACCCAGGTCCGCGTGCTTCCCATGCCAGCTCCAAAGCAGCCCACTGGCTTCCCACCCAGCCACCTGCCTGCACTCTTTGCAGATCAGCCCACCCGACCACCAGTGCCACTCTGGGAACTCAGCCCATGGAGTTTAGCACTCCGGGGGAAGGAGGCTTGGCCACGGCGCCACTTCCCGCCGGTGAAGAAGCGGAGCAAGAGGCACAGAAGCCACCGTGGAGTCTGTGGTGCTTTCCCTTTGGGCTGGCCGGCTGTGCTTACCCGGGCGTACCAGTGCAGGTATCCCTTCATGTTGGCGCTCCCTTGCCCACTGCCTCCATGCACTGCACATGGAAGGGGTCACTGGTCTCGCTGCAGCTGTTCACTTTCATTTCACAGCAGAAGAAGGAAGAAAGTGAATGGAGCACTGCCACAGCAGTGCTGTTCATTTTCATTTTGCGGCGGGAGAAGGAAGAAAATGAACAGCGGTGCTGCAGCAGTGCTCCAGGAGGGCAGGTGGTGCTCCCAGAGGGTGGTGAGAGTGGCGGCAGCGGCCCCCTCCAAGCGCAGTGCACGGAGGCGGCGGGCAAGGAAGAGTCAAGATGAAGGGCTATCTGCACTGGCCCACCCAGGTAAGCGCCGCCACCCAAGCCAAAGGGAAAGTGCCACGGATTCCGCGGTGGCACAGCTGGGACTGGCCATCTCCCCGCACGGGGGAGCTGTCACCCGCCCAGATGCAATGGCTTCCGTGCCTCTCGCTCTGCTTCACCGGCAGGAAGCAGTGCCACAGCCGAGCCTCCCCCCCAGAGTGCTAGACTCCGTGGGCCAAGTTCCCAGAGTGGTGCCAGCAGTCAGCCAGGCCGATCTGCAAAGAGAGCAGGCAGGTGGCTGTGTGGGAAGCCAGTGGGCTGCTTCGAAGCCCCAAGCCCTGCCGAGCCGGCATGTGAGTCACCAGGTGGAAGGTGGCCTTTTCTGCAGCATCCCCCTCCCCTCTTTGGATTGCCCTGTGGGGGGCTCTGCCTTTGCAGAAACAGGGCAGGCGGTGTCAAGATATATATATTGATGGTCGTGCTCATTTGGTTCTATGAGGAAGTTGTTTGGTCAATACAGCTTCAGGTTCAAAAGGTTGTTTTATTATTTACAAATATATACATGCATACAATAATGAACAGGGTGTCCTGTTGCATTTGTTACCCTAAGTGTATGAGTCAGATGTTGAGAGGAGAGAGAAGTTCACGTGTTGTCTTGCTGAGAGATAGATGAGAAGAAGAAGGGAAGATATCCAAGTGATTTCTGGGTAAGAGTCCAATAAGAGAGTCCATTGGCTGATATAGTCACATGTGACGTCTGTAAAGACTTAACCCCTTCTAGTCCCTGGTACATCATATGCAGGCAATATCTGACAGGCAGTTTGTACAGAGGATTGGTGGGGGGGGATGTGCAGCCCTCCGGGATGGAGGCAAAAGAAGGCTCCGAGGTTCACTTCGGCAGCCAAGCCAGATGGTGGAGGGAAACTCAAAGCATTGGGGGCTTCAGAAGGGCAGAATGATTTTCAGAATGTGCAGCTCCTGGCTCTAACAGTGAGTGATGTGAGTGATGTCAAGTTGGCCATGCCCACCCGGTCACATGACCAGCAAGCCATTCCCACCAAGCCACGCCCACAGAACCAGTAGGAAAAAAATGGATTTCACCACTGATCAGAGTAGGAGTTGCCTATCTATTGTTTAAGTTGGGCAGGATGAGTCTTGTACCTTACAGATAGGAGGAAATGTGAAAGTTGGTGGTGTAAGGAGGAAAAGAACAGGGAAAGGCATCGCATTGGTGCCAGGCATGTGGCAGTATGGTTGGAGACCGGATTGGCTTGATTGTGGTGGCTTATATCACCAAAACCTAGTTAAGCATAGGGGTTCTTCTCTCTGAATGTGCTGAATGGGTTTCAAGTGCAGCACCAGCTTTCATGCGAGCTCCCGTTGCGAACCGGTAGTAAAGGTAAGTAGAACCCACCCCTGGCCAGAACATGCCGCCAGTACTACACATTGGGGGTATCTTTCCCTGTAATGGCCTGCCCTCTCGCTCCTGTAGCAACCCATGCCTATCACAAATTTAATATGTTGTCCAGCCCTAAATCCTCAAGGTGATCTTCTCCCAATCTGACCTCCCTCCTTTTGGGACAGAGGATTCTACCATTCCACTTCAATGTTTCTCAATCACTCCCTTAAATATCCTGGAGAGACGGCTTCCGCTTCTCTGCTCCTCCCAGATACACAGAACCTACTTCCTCCTAAGATGGTCCCTCTCATTGGCCAGCCAGAGGGAGGGCAGACTCGCCCCCTCATGTCCGACTCTCATTCTGGATGGAGAGTGCCAAATATCCAACACCAACACAGTAGCTGCTCCCAGGCTTTTACAGTTGAAGCAGTTGATTCTGGATCGTTATGACTCCTCTAGCATAACCACCACTGTCTCCTCCATTTCACTTCAGGTGCCCACACTTGTCTTCAAGTTCTTTTCTAGTTTCTTATGGAGGCCACTGGGCATTGGCCATGGCTTCAAGTCAACCACTCTGGCTTTGGTTTTAGGTCTTACAAAATCTTTCCCAGTCTTGTGCTGTTCGCTCACCCATAATCCCCTTACGAGGGCCACTGGCCATATTGCAGAGGCCAATTTCAACATTCTCCACTTGACAGCTATGGTGGTCAAACCCTGTGGTCAGTGTTGCATCATGGCCACTTGGCCTCAGCCCTTGCAGAGTTGAGCCTTTCATTGCTATCACCCTCAGTCTCACCTGCGGGCTGCACTCTCAGTCCCAGAAGCAAGCACCACTGCTGTTGCCCTCAGTATCCATCACCCTCAGTCTCAACTGCGGGACTTCATTCTATAGTTCCAGAGCAATCCACCCTATGGAATTCTCTAGCTTAGATTATGGATTCATTCAAAAAATACCAAAAAGTTATTAGATGAAATAGCTTCCATCATCAAAACATAGAAAGGAACAATTGCGCCTTTCCATCAATGTATTTGGAGGGGTGGGGAAAGGGAGAAAGAGCGCAAGCAGATTTTATTAGCAATGCAACCTGGAAGAATAACTTTCCTCTAATAACATTTCAGTTTATGGAAATAGTAGTAAATTGGCTATATGTACCTTGTTACAACAAGGTACAAATCTCTTGTATTAAAAACTAATGTTTTGCAAAGACTCTTATACTATGTTGATTAATACATACAGTTGCAGGATTATGACAGCGTATTTTTTTTACTGATGTGAGTTCTTTCTTTTTTTCACTGATTGTGTTACAAGTCATACAAATTGTCTAATTCAGGTAAATGATCCTTGTACTGCTCCCCAAAACTCATTAAAAATTTTGCATCAGTAATTTGTTTTCTACTTTGTTATATTTAGAATCAATTGGCATTACCAGGCATGCTTTCAATCTGCTTTCCCCCCCCTCATTATTGTTATTCCTACCTGATTCTCAAAAGCATTTAGCCTATTGTTCAAACCCAGAACTTCAGAATGTCTTCAACAAATCACGGGTCAGCCTATTATCAGGTAGAACTTAAGCGGTACTTAAATGTCACTCACAGAGGATAACAGCCTTCCAACATAATTCCAGCACTCCAAGAATCCATAGACAGAAAAAAAAAATGAAAAGAAATATTAACAGGCAAGAGAGAGAGAGAGAGAGACCATGAATTTCCCTGCATATATTTACATGCATTTGTCTGTGGTTTTTGAAATCTTCACTGAGATTAATATACTTAATGTGAAACATGTAGATAGATTGGGAGAGAGATTGCTTTTGGGATCTATAAGGTAAAGGTAAAGGTTCCCCTCGTACATGTGCTAGTCGTTCCCGAATCTAAGGATGATGCTCATCTCCGTTTCAAAGCCGAAGAGCCAGCGCTGTCCAAAGACGTCTCCTTGGTCATGTGGTGGGGTGAGCTCCCATTATTTGGCCCAGCTTCTGCCAACCAAGCAGTTTGAAAGCACGTAAAAAATGCAAGTAGAAAAATAGGGACCACCTTTGGTGGGAAGTAACAGCATTCTGTATGCCTTTGGTGTTTGGGATCTATACTAAATGCTAAAAAGCCAAGAATTTCTCTTTTTGTTAGCAGATCTCACTGTTGGTGAAATGTTTTCTCTACAAATGTTGTGACAGGTGCATCACTCCATCCAAGCATAGCATCATCTAAGAGCCCATCTCCAGCCTTGGTTGAGAGAAATAAAAGGTAAGAGGTATTGGAGGGCATGATAAAATTGTCCAGTGAGAAAACTGGAATTCACAGACAGAAAGAATACACATTGACAAAAATAAGAATTCAAAAGATTTCATGTTTAAGTATATTACTATATTAATAAAACATAGTATAATAAAACCTTGATTTTAGAGGATCCCCCTTTTAGCAGACCATAAATACAGTAAGATTTCCCTCCAGACATCTTCCCAAATTAAAAATCCCATTTTAGCATTAATACTAGGAAAGACAAGATTTGACTTCAACAGGAAATACTTGTTGAATATTGAATAATGAATATAACTTGGCTGAGAAGTTGAAAATAATTTTTCAAGAATGTATTCATGAGGCTCAATCTGGGTTTTTAGCTAAAAGTGTTAAATGATAATAAAAGAAATGTGTTAGACATTTTGGAACACATAGTGACAAAAAGTCATGTTTATTTTCATAGGTATAGAGAAGGCCTTTGAATTAATTTGAATTAGCCTTTATACTATTTATTTTATTCTATACTATTTAAAGTTTTGGAAGATATTAATTCTGGACAGAATTTTATTAAATGGGTTAGATTGATTTGCACTTCACAGAAAGCTGTCAATTAGACAGTAAAAAAACCCATGAGATATAAAAAGGGACCAGACAGGGATGCCCATTGTCTCCTCTCCTGTCTATTTTAGTTCTTGAAATATCACATAGAGATACATGACAAAAAAATTGTGGCAGTAAACATTGAAAAATACGCTTTTAAATTAAGGGCATTTTTTCCATGATTTGGTGTTGATTTTGGAGGATCCATTAGAGCAGGGATCCTCAACCCCCAGGCTGTGGCCCACTGACGGGCAATGGGCTATTTGCAAGTATACCAGGAGTGGGTTCTAAATATTTTTACTACTGGTTCTGTGGGCGTGGCTTATTTTGTGGGCGTGGCTTGATGGTCATGTGACAATTCTTTAGGATTTAGCAGAGGTACTGGTCTACCAGGCTTTTAACTGCTTGCAGAGCTGTACCGGTCTACTCATTTGTTTTTGTAGGCACCGGTCTACCACTACACTGCCTTTTAACACTGATCAGCTGTAGGGTGGCCCTTTAAACAGTTTTTTTCCTTCTAGCCGATCAGCTGGTACTCGGGAGGCAGCAATAGATTGGGGGTGGGGACAAATCAAAGGTAAGAATAATGCCGGGGGGGGGGCAGGGGGCCCCAGCTCCCAAACAAAGAGAACCGGTTCGGTGACATCATATCATCACCGCTACCGGCTCGGCCAGACCGGACCAAAGCAGGAGGAACCCATCATTGGAGTATATGTGTACGCCAGCCCAATTGCGCTGCGAGGTTCCCCTCTTCCCCACTCCCAGCTGCATTAAGGGAATTATCCCAAAGGTGCTTTTTCAGTAGGCAACTGGACTTTCTTGTTTTTTCTTTTGAAGACGTTTCGCTTCTCATTCAAGAAGCTTCTTCAGCTCTGACAAGATAGTGCGGAATGGAAGGATTTATGTTCCTTGCAAATCCTTCCATTCCCCGCTATCCTGTCAGAGCTGAAAAAGCTTCTTGGATGAGAAGCGAAACGTCTTCAAAAGAGAAAACAAGAAAGTCCAGTTGCCTCCTGAAAAAGCACCTTTGGGGCAACCATGACCTGGATGACTGAGAATCTCTACAGACATTAAGGGAAATAGAAAAAAATAATGGTAAAATTAAAAGAATTTGGTACAGTAGCAGGTTTTAAGATTAAAATTCAGAGCTGAAGATGTTAATAATGAAAATGGAGGATCAAACAGAACTGATGAACAAAACAGGTTTTTCAATTGTCAAAAAGGTACGATGTGATTTTTTTTTTAAAAAAAGAATGAATAAACTAGAGGCTGTTAATATGAAGGGTGAGATTGTTCAGTGTTTGAGATAATAGAACTATGGAAATGTCCTTCAATTCTGCAGGGAATCAACAAAACTAAAGCACAGAATTGAAAAAGAAAAGAAGAATTGATGGGGACACAAGCAGTTGTTGTGGACCAGATAAATTATGAAAAGAAATGTATTACCTCATTGGCACAGATATAAATAATGGTATAATTATCAAGATGTTCAAATGGATGTTCTTATCCATATAGAAACAGTGCTAGAAGAAAATAAACATTACATAGGAATACAACTATAATAAAGCTCTGAGTAGGAAGGTGAAATAGCTGGAACTGTGACCATGTTCCCCATTGAGGGCTAAGAAGAAGCAAGATGCTAAAAATAAACAAATGACTGTCGGAAGAAATATCCAGTTCCACTTCCAATTCGGGAAAAGGCACTGGAGATAAAATGGAGGCTCGAGGCTGATTGGAAAGAAAGGTTCGCTTTATTGATGAAGCAGAACCACCAACCACATTTAATTCTGAGCAGCTGACAAAATGGAGTTGAGAGTGGGTGGGCTTTATACCTTCTTTGGGCTTTGTGTTTGAGCTTCCTGTTCCTGTGCAAGAACATGCCCTTTAATATTCTATTGGTTGTTGTCAGATTCCTAAAGGGTCATGCCTGGCTCTATAGGCAAAGGGGGAAATGCAAATCCTAGGTGCTTCTCTGAGCTAATCCCCTTAACCCTTTTAGTTTGCCTAATTGCTTCTTTGGAGTTTCCTCTCTGATCCAGTCTTTCTGAATGGATTACCAAATCTGCATTTCTAAAAGCTGGCCTCCTCAGTTTCTGCTTGGGGGCAGGGAAACTGGTGCTGGTTTCTAGCTCCCTTAAGATTTTTTCCCATTTCTCCTTTAGGGGAAATATAATATTCTGCCTTTTTAAAATATTTCCCAAAATATTTCATTCTTCTAGGAGCGGGGGATTTCTCACATGACTAAGAAATCAGTTTCATCAAGAAATATGTTGATTTGTAGACCGTGGCTACACCACCAATATAAGGGATTCTTAGAAAGAAATGGGATCATCTCAAGAGCAGATATAAATGTTTTTGGCAAGAGTCTTGCAGAGCTTATTAGAAGACAATGCAGGAAGTATGTGGCAGGAATAAATGTGTAAAATAGTCAATACATGGTAGTAGAGATAACACTGATATTCCTCAGATATCAGCATACAAAATATGGGTAATATACAGAAAGCTGACATGGAAAATTAAACATGAATCAATAGATATGAAACTTGGTGAGATGAGAACAATAGTTGTAATGTGGAACATGAAGGATATCTTTTGTTCGAAGTCATAAAAGTTCACCACAGAATATATACACAATGCCTTTCAGTTTATCGTCTTGGATGGACGGGCTATAGAATAATTGGAAACTTAAAATACCCTGGTATCTGCTGAATAACTAATCAGCTAAGAATGGAAAGTTGAAGAGATTTTTTTTAACTCTCTGGCTGACAATTTGATTTTTCAGATTGAAGAAAAAACAAGGACATCAGTTACACTGGATCTAATTGGTCAATTGGCTGAATGTGTCAGGCATCTCAGGAGAAAACACCCACCTTATTATGAAATTCAGTAGAACTGGAGGAGAAAAAACTAAGAGAAGTCAATTAGAAACCTTGGACTTCACGGAGGTAGATTTTAATGAATTCAAGTGAAAGGTGAACAGTACAACATGTTTTGAGTTCCTATAAGATAAACTTGTCAAAGACAGAAGAAAGACCTTGAACATGAGATAATGAAAATGTAGGAATAAGCAATCCCCACAAGAAGAAAAATATGAGTAAAGCTTCAAGAGGCCTGTATGAGTTAATAACAAGCTTACTGACAAGCGGAGAAGCACAAAGAAGCTATACTGGAAATGAAAGCAGAGGATGATGACTAAAGAAGAACACATAAACTGGTAGCTTGAGTCTATAGCAGGGGTCCTCAAACTACGCCCCATGGGCTGCATACGGCCCTCCGAAGCCATTAATCCAGCCCATGCAGGACCACGAGGATGTCCCGGCCACATCATCCTGCCTACCCGCTGGCTGCCACCTTCACCCGAGTGCAGGACTTATCTTCGTGAACCCCATGGGCTGGAACTGGAAGGTAAGGCCAACATTTTTGGCCTGCAAAGTGCTACTGGAGGCGGGGGAGGTGAAAAACTGAGCATGCTGACATCCCGGGAGGCCAAAAAAGGGCACATTTTTGGCTTCCCCCGCCTCCAGTAGCATTCTGCAAGCCAAAAATGGGGCACACGGAGGCCTCCCAGGGCGTCCACAAACCCCATTTTTGACCTCCCCGCCTCCAGAAGATAGACAGATAGAGAGAGAGAAAGAAAGAGAAACAGAGACAGAAACAGAAACAGAAACAGAGAGAAAGAAAGGGAGGGAGGGAGGGAGAGACAAGACACACACACACACACAGAGAGAGAGAGAGAGAGAGAGAGAGGGAGGGAGGGAGGGAGGGAGGGAGAGACGATTGTAAACTCCTTGGGGTTGAGAAGAATTGCTGCAAAACTGAGTTTCCTGAAGTGGACCACTAGACTCCTATACAACTGAAAAAACGATCTAGTAAAAAGAAAGGTCAACCAAAAGAGCAACATGCAAACAAAAGCAGGTAAAACACCCCCAGCAGCAAAACAAATTATAGTTTAATTTGTGTGCATTGTTTAATGGACTGCTAAATTGCCCAAGCCCACCTAGTCACATGACCTCCTAGCCACGCCCACTCAATCACATGACCACCTAGCCATGCCCACCCAGCCGGTTTAGCCCCCCAACAGTCTGAGGGACCGTGAATTGGCCCCCTGTTTAAAAGGTTTGAGGACTATAGGGATGGTGATAGGATCCCTAATACACAGCATGAGATCAGTCTGGTGATGAATACAAAGTGAAACCTCAATTTATTGGAGCTTGTTGCAACAAACTCTACAATGATTTATATACTTTGTGTAATGATGTCAGTGTTGAAATGATGTTAATCCTCATAATCCTACTTTTCAATTTGGTGAGCAATCCTAAAAGTCAGATCTCCCTCTACCAATTAATGTTTTAAAAAGGGGTTTAAGTATAATAAGAAGAGTTGGGGTGGATGTTATCAGAAATAAAAGAAGAATTCAGCTGTTGAACAGGGATGGTAGAAAACAAGAAAAAGTGAAGCTACTTCTCACCTTCTTCACATCTGTCTTCTCTTAGACAGGGGTGTCAAACTCAAGGCCTGCGGGCCAGATGATGCCCATGGGGTGCTTAGATCTGGCACACAGGGCTGCCCTGGAAACAGCGAAGGACTGGCCTGTGGTGCCTCTGCCAGTGAAAATGGAGCTCGGGAGGGTGGCAAGCGGCCCTCCCGAGCTCCATTTTTGCTGGCAGAGAGTTACAGGAGGCCGTCGCAGCCAAAAATGGAGCTCAGAAGCCTGTTTTCGCTGGCAGAGTGCTCGGGCCACCACAGGCGCCCCGACACAAGTAATGTTGAGTTGGCCATGCCCCCTGGCCACGCCCAACCCCCCCCGAGGTCAAACAGACCCCTCAATGCGGCCCTCAATGAAATCGAGTTTGACACCCCTGTCTTAGAGGAAAACACTTCCTCCCATGATTGAGGAAAGAATGCAGTGGGGAATACATTTCTGAACTGATAAAGATTTCTTCAGAACCAACTTTGTTACCTTAAATGAATTAAAATTTCCAGGTTGTAGGCAACTTGTCCATAAACACTTAGAAAGAATGATACCATTACTAGAAGCCACCACACATTTGTCAGGAACAAGCCATGTCAGACTACCCTTATGCCCTTTTTTAAAAAAATCTCAAAATGACTACTTTGGTAATCTATGGGTAGGCATGGTTGAAGGAGATGAGCATGTTCGATTTGCAAAACAAACAAACAAACCAAGAGCAATTATGATAGCCGCCTAAAAGCTATCTAAAAGACTGTCACATACAAAAGAAGACAAACGTGTTTCCTGTCAAAGAGGAGAGGAGGAATGAATCCATGCATTTAAGTTAAAAGAAACAAGGTTCTGTCTGAATGTTAGAAAAAAAATGGGATGGGCACTTTCAGGAATTGTTTAATGGATTCCTGCATTGAGCAAGAGTTGAATTCATTGGCCTGTAAGATGCCTTTTGTGATTGTCTTTTTCCCCTTCTAAAGATATGTGAATAGCATTTAACCTGCTTTTTCCTTATCACCTTTTTTTTGTGGTGAATGTATGCATGTATCCTCAGAAGTAAATCCCTCTTAATTGAACAGTGCTTACTCTCAAATTAAGACCGAGTAGGATTATAGCCTTTAAATTGGAGAAAACTATAGGACACACAATGCTAACTGTCCCACTGATAAAGTCTGTTAATATGGTATGTTTCTCCATAAAGCAACTTGCTCCAATTGAACTCATTACATAGTTCACTGAAGCAGCCACCTAGGATGGGATCCTTTGTGCATCACTTCCATTAGTTCTGCCTCAGACTATACCTATAATTATGTAAATGATAATTTCAGCTGTTTAAATTTAAAGCATCTTAAGAATAGGTTTTTAAATCTTTTTTTTGGAAAGATTTCTTCTAACCACAGATTCTAATTGTACAGCAAAACACAGAATAGCCATTTTTTATGATTAGTGGGAACACACATATTGCATTTATGTTGTTTCAGAAAAAATTCATTAGCCAAGTGACGTAATGAAGCTAACAAGGGAAAGACAAGGCAGGACTTTCAGCCTGATTATTTATTTTGTGAGTGGATTTTAATGTCTGTGGTACTTATTTCTAAGAAAAGAGACATAGCACTGATTTGTTAAATTATTATTAGTTTCATAGTCTTTTTCATTTCATCTATATTTTCTTTTCTCTAGCTTTGTGTCTCCTCTCTTCTTTCTTATTTTTGTCAGTTATCTAGTAACTCTACATTCTCTCTACAAAATTTTCTCTTGTACAATATCATTGCCTACCAACGTTTCCTTCACTGTGAATAATACTCACCCTTCCAGTCTCTGCTGCCTTATAAAATTATTGCATGTTTAAAATCTAGAGACCTGTCAAGCATGTCAGCTTTATGACATGGAGCAAGCCTCTCATCCAGGCTGCTGGGTTGCCTGGCAACCATTTCTCACTTCTCTGATGAGTCATTTGCCTGTTGCAAAGCCCTGCTGAGGTAAGCAGAACCAGTCAGGGAACAACTGCAGAGCAGTGGCTCTGCTTGGTTTATTAATTATTAACAAGAGGTTGGGTAGTACGAGATACCTGGGAGGACTGGACTCTGAAAAGGTGGAGGAATAGAAAAAAATTCCATCCAAGCCAGTGTTTCAAGGATTTTTGCTTTTTTCCTACAATAATAGTCTGTCTGCTAGACTGAGAAATCTCATATTCTGAAATGGCCTAGAGAATAAGTTTCCATTCAACTTATCAATAAAGGAAATTATTCGTAGCTCAAGGTTGAAATGAGGGGTCCTTAGTGCTCTCTGAGTTTGGTTGTTTTCTTGCAGATTACCCAAACTAGATAACATCATCAGTGCTAGTAAGGAGTGTGATTTGCTCTCCGTTTACTCACTTTTGTTGCCAGCAGTTTAGACATTAATGGCTGTGTGTTGCGTTACTTTGAGGGGACAGTACATTTACACGGTTATACAAGCTGTATACTCACTACTTTACATTGTAGCCAAGTGTCATTTCTTCAGCATTGTCACATGAAAAGATATACTTAAATATTTACAAAATGTGAGGGGGTGTACTCACTTCTGTGACATACTGTATATTCTAATGGTTGCCCTATCAGTGTTTTTTGGGTGGTCTCAGAGATTCTTTGGTTGGGCTATTTACTGTTTGCTTGTTTGGCATTTCCTTGATTGAGTTATTGTTTACTTGATTGTTGATCTGATGTTAATCTTGGAATTAATTTATGCTCATCTGGGTGCTAAGTATTGGTGGGGAGATGTTTTGGTCTTTTTGTTCCATTCTTAGCTTGTTGATTGTTTCTTTTACCTAGTTTTATATATTGTTTATGTGTGTATTTATGCTAATTTGTCAGAGTGCCAGGCTTCTAGAAATTCCCTAGCATTTTTGGACTTAGCTTGGTCTAGGATGGTCACTGTTTTCCAATTGAAACTATGGTTAAGCCTGTCCATATGTTGTGAAATTAAAGCCTTGGATAGTACAGTGGTCTAAAGCACCCTGTTATTAACACCAGCTGCCTGCAATTATTGCAGGTTCGAATCTCACCAAGGCCCAAGGTTGACTCAGCCTTCCATCCTTTCTAAGGTAGGTAAATTGAGGACCCAGTTTGTGGGGGCAATAAGCTGACTTTGTATAAATATACAAAAGTATGAAGGCTATTGCTTAGCGCATTGTAAACCGCCCTGAGTCTCCGGAGAAGGGCGGCATATAAATCAAATTAAAAAAAAAAAAAGAATTTTCATCATGTCTTCTGACTGCTAGATGGTATTCAGGGATGTATTTTGCCAGCCTTCTGCCTGTTTGCCCCACATAGTGACTGTTATAGTCATTACACTGTAAGTTCTAGATGGCTCCTGTTTTTTTCTTTGGGGCTGCTGGGTTTACTTAGGATGTTTTGGAGGGGGTTAGTTTGTGTGCTACACTGATTCCATGTGGTTGTAAGTAGTTTGTTGGTGGTTTCTGAGATGTTCTTGATGTATGTGTTATTCCCCACTCCTTACTAGCATTGATGTTGTTACATACTTTGGGTAATGAAAATATTATTAAAATATTATTTCTCTGTTGTGAGTTTTAATATGCTACTGTTTTTTGCAATTATTTTTTCAAGTGAAAGAACAATAACAATAACAAAAATCCAAAGGTAAACTGCCTGGTGCTTCTCAAGAGTCAGAAAGTTCTAAAAATCAAATAAATAAATAATAATTTTCAAAGAAACTTAGATATTATACTTGGGATAGTCATGTAAACTGAGAAAATTCTACCTCAGGATAATCCTCATGCAATTTGTAAGTTTTCTTCTGTTGTTCCTTTTCTTAAATCAAATAAGTATGACATGAATTATCTTGATTCCTTTGGAGCGACAATGTAAAAAATAATGTTATTTAGAAAATAACGCTTTCCGAAATAGAGGGAAAATTTTTTACTGGTTTTTTTTAAATTAAAAAAAAACAGTAATAATCTTTGTCTCATTGCTATTGCCTACTCCATTACTATTTAAGAAAAGAAAAAGCTATTTAAATAAAATATAATTTAGACCTTTGTTATTGTTAGTTGAGAAGTCATGTCCGACCCATCGCGACCCCATGGACAACATTCCTCCAGGCTTTCTTGTCCTCTACCATCCTCTGGAGTCCATTTAAACTCACGCCTACTGCTTCAGTGACTCCATCCAGCCACCTTATTCTCTGTCATCCCATTCTTCTTTTGCCCTCAATCTTTCCCAGCATTAAGCTCTTCTCCAGTGAGTCCTTCCTTCTCATTAGGTGGCCAAACTGTTTGAGTTTCATCTTCAGGATCTGGCCTTCTAAAGAGCAGTCAGGGTTGATCTCCTCTAGGATTGACCAGTTTGATTGCCTTGCAGTCCAAGGGACTCGCAGGAGTCTTCTCCAGCACCATAGTTCAAAGGCCTCAATTCTTTGGCGCTCAGCCTTTCTTATGGTCTAACTTTCACAGCCACACATTGCAACTGGGAAAACCATAGCCTTAACTATATGCATTTTTGTTAGCAGGGTGATGTCTCTGCTTTTTAGTATGCTGTCTAGATTTGCCATAGCTTTCCTCCCCAGGAGCAAGCGTCTTTTAATTTCTTGGCTGCAGTCCCCATCTGCGGTGATCTTGGAGCCCAGTAAAATAAAATCTGTCACTACCTCCATTTCTTCCCCATCTATTTGCCAGGAATTGAGAGGGCATTCTGGTCCTTAAGAGATGTAGTAAAAAAAACACACGACTATATCATTTAACTTCAGCAAACCCCTGAAAATGGACACAGTAATGGAGAGGAAAGGGAAAGAGGAGCAGAGGGACAGGTAGGAAGGAGAGGGGAGAAGGGAGGAAGAGAGAGAGAGAGAGAGAGAAGAAAGGGAAAAGGAGAGGAAGAAAGGGAGGGGAAATAAGAGTAGGAGAGAGGGTTAGAAAGAGAGAAAGAAGGGAGGAGTGGGGGAAAGGAAGGGGAAGGAGAGGAGGGGAAGGAGAGGAGAGGAGAGGAGGAAAGAAGAAAGTTGAAAAGAATAGAAGAAGGGAGGGAAGGGTAAGAGGGGAGAAGGAGAGGAATGGTTGCTGTGGAAGAAGGGAGATATAGAATGGTAGAAGAGCAACTCCGAATGTATTTTAAAGTTTTAGGATGAAGAATGAACCAATATGGAAACCAAAAGATAATATGTGTGATAAGAATGGTTAAAGAGATTGTACATTTATATATGTTTTGTGAGAAATATTTTTTTTAAAAAAACTTCAGCAAATCCCACAATCCTGATTGCTATCATCAAGTGAATCTCATGGTCATTAGGCAAAGCAGCTTCTTGCTGCTTTCCCACAATGAAAATCAGTGGGGAAACTGGCAGGAAGTTGCAAGTGCTAGACCACATGTTGAGTGGGAGAGAGAGTGACAGTAGGCACAGGGATGTTTGTGAGGCATGGCAAGGTAGCATGAGGAGGCAAGGGAGAGTTGGAGAGGATGCACAAGGTGCATGAGAGGTGCCCTGAGGGTCAGGGAAGGTGCACAGGGGTGCAGGAAGTGGGTGGTGCAGTGTGACCACAGAGGAGCTGAAGGAGGAAACTTACCCCAATGAGTTGTGACCTTCCCTGCCAGCTTTCCCATTGACTTTCTGGGGAAGGCAGCCAGTAAGGTTGCAAATGACAATCACATCATCATGAGATGCTTGGCAATGGGTTATAAATGCAAACTGGCTGCCAACCACCAAGATCATGGTCATGTAATGGCAGGGCTACCAGGAATTCTGAGGACTGTTCGAAACCACCATTAATTCAGTATTGTCATAACTTGGAATGGTCTCTGGCTGAATGGTCCTAAGTTAAGGACTACCTGTATATCCCCTGGATTCTTAGCAGAATATACAGAAATATAATATTTCACTCTGTACAATGAACAGTCTGACTTTATACATGTTTATTTTTTAACATTTTAGAACATTTTGTTTTAAAATTAAGTAAATTCTATTGATCTCAGCAAAATTTATCTCTTTGTATGATGGCCTGAATTTCAGCTTTAGCTTGCACTAAAGAGTTGGCGTGTTTTCTCAATAGTAAGTTACTCAACATTGGCAATACTTTATTCACTCAATTTTTTTCATGACATCCTTAACATATTATTATCTTCCTGTATTCTACACTTTGACAATTTTTTTAGATTACACAAATTATACTCCTTGGAAGGGAAAAAACACAAAGTGTAGGGTATATATGTGAAGTTAGATATCAATAAGTGGTACTGACTTATTGTCAGATTTTTTTCTCTGAATTTCAACTACTGTTTTTCTGTCAACATCTTGTTTCCTTTGCAATTTATGCTGAAACTTATTATTATTAGAAAATATATTATCAACAAAATGACAAATGCTATTTTATATAAATTTAAAACATTTATTTTAAACCTAGAGTTTTTCAGTGAATTTATGTTATCTTGCTCAGAACGCTTAAAACATTTTAATGTTATTGAAGCAAAACTAGCTGACAAACTGCACTCAATGTGTGGCCCTTAATGGAACTACATCTACATGGAGGGAAGTAGGCAGTGGGGTACTCCGAAGTTCCAAGTGGGGTACTATTCAATATCTTCATAAACGATTCAGATAATGGAATCAAAGGGGAATCAAATTTGCTGACAACACTAAACTGGCAGGAATAGTCAATACCCCAGAAGGTAGGTTTAAGATCCAGATCGATCTTGACAGACTTGAACACTGGATCTATCCTACAAAATGAAATTCAATGTAGGGAAAAGCAAGGTCTTACACTAGGAAAGAAAAACCAAAAATACAGGTATAGATTAGGTGAAAGCTGGATCAATAGCAGTAACTGCAAGAATGAGCTTTACATTTAGATTTAAATATGAGCCAGCAGTGTGGCAGCAGCCACAACAGACAATGCAATAGTAGGATCAGTGGTGGGTTGCCCCCGGTTCGTACCGGTTCTATAGAACCGGTAATAAAATCGGCGGGAGGCTCCGCCCACCGACCCCGACATCATAAAACAATTCTGCGCATGCGCAGAAGCTTCTGCGCATGGCCCCGTTGCGAACCGGTAGTAAAGGTAAATAGAACCCACCTCTGAGTAGGATGCATTAACAGAGGGGTAGAATCAAGACCATGTGAAGTACTAATACTACTTTACAATGTAAGACCACAACTGGAATACTGCATTCAGTTTTGATCACCACATTACAAAAAAGATATTGAGACTTTGGAAAAAGTGCAGAGAAGAACAGCAAAGATGATTAGGGACCTGGAGACTAAAACATATGATGAATGGTTGCAGGAATTGGTATGGCTAGTTTAGTGAAAAGAAGGACCCAGTGTTCTAATATTTGAAGGGCTGCCGCAAAGAAGAGGGAGTAAATAAATTTTCCAAATCACTGGAAGGCAAGACAAGAAACAACGGATGGAAACTAAGCAAAGAGAGATCCAAACCTAGAACTAAGGAGAAATTTCCTGACAGTGAGAACAATCAATCAGTGGAACAGCTTGCCTTCAGAAGTTTTGGGTGCTCCATCACTAGAGGCTTTTAAGAAGAGACCCTAACCTGTCTGAAATGGTATATGGTCTTCTGCTTGAAAAGGGGGTTGGACTAGAAGGCCTACAAGGTCCTTTCCAATTCTGATATTCTATGTTTTATGTTCTAATTATGTAATGATGGCCAAAGAACTGGAATTCATCAAGCTTGGCACCACCTTAGCAATGTACTGTATCTCTCTTTTCATCTTGTCTGTCATCTTATCTTTGAGGAGTTGAAGTGGTGACTTTCAAACTCTTCTGCCTATAGCCTCAACACACAAAGCATCTGTTTTACAAAATGAGATACTTCAAGGCTGTGACAACTCTCTCTTGGTGGGGGAGCTTGCCTTCCAGCCTTCCTTTTCCCCCCACAGTTACACAGACTCCATAGCACCCAACCCTCATTTCCTTGAGTTTTCTAAGTTCAGAACTGTTTTCTTACACATATGTGCCCCACATTTTAAAAAAAATCTGTGGCTAGCTTTTTAATAAATAATTTAATAGCAGCAGCAATAAAATTACTTTCCTATATCTGATAAAACATTCAAATGGCTGTTGCACTCTTAGGGATACAGAAGAGGCATAATTAACTTGAACTGTTTTCCTTCTAGCAAACTGAAGAATCAACATTTATGTATTTCAACCAATGAACTTGTTCAGTGGTCTGATTGTCTACATCCAGAGTCAGTAACCCGCGGCTCTGGAGCCGCATGTGGCTCTTTCATCCCTCTGCTGTGGCTCCCTGTAGCTCAAAATATGCATCACAACTGCCAATGTGCAACACCCACCGACACACAATTTATTAAGCTTTTCGACCCCCGCTAGGCCAACCATGGATAAATTCAAGAAAATAAAAGTTTCAGAAGAAATCAGAATCTTTAATTCAACTATATATGCTAGTTTTGTGGCGGCTCAGGAGATAGTCAGGCACGGGAAGAATTCTGTGACTCCCGGTGTTTTCTTTTCTGTGGGAAACGGGTTCAAATGGCTCTCTGAGTGTTTAAGGTTGCTGACCCCTGGTCTATACACTGTTTATAAAACTTGGGGATGTTGGAAAATACTATGACTTTGCTTTTTTGATGGCCAATGACAAGCTGCTGTTTGTTAAATCCTTAAGACCCTCATAAAACCAAGCTGCATTAGTGGCCAATTTGCATCCTAAGCTACATAAAATAGAAAAGGAAGTTAGTTCCCCATTAATTTCAGAGTGTGTAGATCTAGATTTTATAAATGCTTAATAAACATTTTTGTACAAATAATAAGCAAGAGTGGGGCTAAGATGAATTCTTGTTTCAGCCCGATGGCATTTATGATTGAAGAGTTATCCAGCAGATTTGTGTGCACCCGGTAACTCACGGTTTTGTATTAGCATGGAGTTTATATATGTACCAACAAAAATCAGTGAAACAATTCTTAAGTTTCTCCCATAAATAACATCTTACATGAAGTGAGTTATATTCAATGTACCTCATAGGTAAGATCTTTTTAAGGAATCATCATGATAAAAGCTCAGTACAATTGGTTTTTTAATTGGAGATGCCAGCAGGTGGAGACGTTGCACACAATTTTCCAGTTTTTAGCAGGCAAGTGTTGTCTCTGAAAGTATGCCACATGGTAGATGTCTGGTAAATAAAGTAACAATGTCAGGCCTATTAGCAACTTCAGGGAATTCCTCTTTTCTATAGTAAATTCCTACAAGCCTTTCATAAGCGCAACTACATAAGCACATAATTTCACAAATCATAATGATAATCATAATTTCAATTTCCTCTAATTCTGTAATCTAAAAATTGTGTAGTATAAGCTTTGTGTTCATACAAAGTTCATAGCCATGTCATTAACAAACATTTCTAGAACTTATTTTTTCTCTCTGTGATCCAGTAGATGATTTTCAGTTTTTTCACACATATATTTTTATTTTTAAATTAAGAGACTGGCTGGTCATGGGATCTGCAGCAAAACCATTTTTTAAAAAAATGTATGAGGTCTGGGTAAAACTTCAGAATTTATAAACACTTTGTTTGGTTTACAAATCACATGCAGTGCCATAGTTGGACTTAATATTTGTATTAGTGGCTACTTTTCTTTTTCTTAGAGATTTATTACAGAAAAGTATCTCTAATGCTTTGTGGATTTGATATGCAGAATAAGTTTGATGTTACCTACCATATAACTGAGTCAACATATAATATTGAATCATGGTCTCTTGAAAAACTGTAAATTCACATACAATACAAGAGTTGAACTTAGTGTTAAAGCTACCAGATCCAGACTGCAAATAAGAATCAGTATCAGAATAGAAGGGACCTTTGAAGTCTTCTAATCTAACTCTATGCAGATATATATTAATTAATTAATTCATTCATTCATTCAATTTATATGACTATTCATCTTACAACAGTGACTCTGGGCAGCTAACAATATTAAAAATTCAATAAGAATCAAGAACAGTAAAATTACATATAAAAATAGTGGTAGCCAAGGACAACAGTCATTAATAACACCCATCTCACAGGCTCATTCACCGCCTGTCCTTTACACCCAGAAAGAGTCCTGTTTTTAAGGAACATACTAGGACCAGCCAGGCTTTAGGGGATGTGGTGGTCCAGAAGGCAGGTGTGCCATTAATGGAAGCATGGCGTGTTCTGTATCTCTTTTCTGTTATCTATGGGTTGTCTTGATCTGTGCAGCTGAAATTTGGTAGCTCTACTTGGTGTACCATTGAAATACAAATCACAGATAAATTAAGTTAAGACAAAGAGACGTAGCCACAATCTAAACCCACTGTTTGTACTGTCTTATTTGATTTGGCCATAGCAATACAAGTAATCCTTGATTTACAACCACAATTGAGTCCCAAATTTCTGTTGCTCCATGAGACATTTTTAAAGTGAGTTTTGCCCCATTTAGTAACATAGTTGTTAAGTGAATCTGACTTCCCCATGGACTTCTCTTGTCAGAAGTTTGCAAAAATCTGATCATGTGACCCTAGGGCACTGCAACTGTCATGAGTCAGTCAGTGCCAAACTTCTGAATTTTGACCATATGACCTTAGGAATGGTTGTGTGAAAAACGTTCATAAGTCACTTTTTTCAGTGCCGTCGTTAACTTTGAACAGTCACTAAATGAACTATTGTAAGTCGAGGACTACCTGTATGTGGCATTTGAAAGGAAATTTATAGTTATGATTATACAGCTATTAATATAATTAAACAATGAGGTAGTGTGTGACAGTATCAGCACTTCAACCACTACAGCACATCTCTTATTTATTTATTTATTTATTTATTTATTTATTTATTTATTTATTTATTGTTTTGATTTATATGCCACCCTTCTCCGGAGACTCAGGGCGGCTTACAATGTGTTAAGCAACAGCCTTCATACTTTTGTATATACCTGCTTAGTAGGGCTTTCAGGCCCCCCCATGTGGTTTTTTTTTTTATACAAAGTCAGCTCATTGCCCCCACAATCTGGGTCCTCATTTTACCTACCTCGAAAGGATGGAAGGCTGAGTCAACCTTGAGCCTGGTGAGATTCGAACTTCCAGTAATTGCAGGTAGCTGGTGTTACTTAACAGCACTTTAAACTGCTGCGCCACCAAGGCTTCTTGGTGTTACTTTCTTTGAAAGTAATTGTTGGTGTTTCTAGAACATGGTCAACTCTCTGCTTTAGAAAGAAATATTTTGCTTTACAAATTGCAGAATGGCAACCTTAATATTCACTGATGGTCCAGTGGTAGTGGCGCATGTCTACAAAGAGGAGGAGAAGAAAGCAATTAGGTAATGTGAGGAAACGGACAGTTTCACCTAGCCAAGCCACACAAATATGACTTTATATCAGGCAGTAAGAAAGGCCTGGAAAACTGCTGATTGACTAGGTTACAGATCCAAAGTAATTTTTATTTTTAATGAATTAGCATGTCATTTAATCATACATATAGTAACCTGCTTCGTTTTTATATGGGTTTTGTTCACAAGAATAAACTCTGGATAATCTTGGCATCGACAGTCTATCTTCTCATGTCTTATACTGGACTCAAATGATTGTTTTCACCAAAATGATGAGATATAACATACTTATATACTTTTAATAGTTGATATAAAAGAAGAAATGCTTAACATCTGGGGATTATTATGTAACCTGTAGGTGCTGAAATGTTCTGTACTTCGCAGCCAGTTAAGATACAGCATCCTGCAGATTTGTTTTCTTTACCTACCTAACGGTTAGGTCCAGAGCATCAACTAAGAAAATTTTCAAGTAATTATTAGCCAGCATTTGTAGCCGCCTTCAAGAAGCAGCAGATCAAAACATGTGTCAGTATAATATTGTAGGTTTATTAGTTCTTCAACCAAAGGTTAGGGTTAATCTTCTAGAAATGACATAATTTTCATAAACAGCCATTACAGCTAATCTTTCCAGGAACATTTGATAAATGAGTCAGTAAGTGGATGAGTCATACTTATCAATTACCAGATGCCCTTGTTAGTGTTAAGTAAAATATGAATTTTTCAACCCCCTCAAGAAGAAAGTTTGAAAACCCCTGGAAATGGAGGGCCTTTGAATCCACCATTCTTACCCATCTGAACCAGTGTTGAAATTCAAATTTTTTTATTACCAGTTCTGTGGACATGGCTTGGTGGGCATGGTGTGGCTTGGTGGGCATAGCTTGGTTGGCATGGCAGGGGAAGGATACTGCAAAATCTTCATTCCCACCCCACTCCAGGGGAAGGATACTGCAAAATCCCCATTCCTACCCCATTCTGGGACCAGCTAGAGGTGGCATTTGCTGGTTCTCCGAACTACTCAAAATTTCCACTACCGATTCTCCAGAACCTGTCAGAACCTGCTGGATTTCACCCCTGATCTGAACCCTAACATGTTCCAATCACCAGAAAAGTCTTGACAGGATCAATTGATCAGTCAGATTGGGGATATACTGTATAACTGGCAAGTTGATGATGCCATGCTGACTGAGGAAATGTTTCCTTGGCTTTGGGAATGGTGAAGGAATGACTGAACCATTGTGTGTGCGTGTGCTGCGTATGTGTGTGTGTACTTTTAGAAAAGATTACTAGGTTTCAGAAAGAGGAAAATGTGAGAAAGATCAGATAACACCACCTTAATTGTTTGATAGACAAGGGGGCATACAGAAATGACAGATTTTCAAGATTCTGTTATTCTACCCTGAAACAATAAATAGCATCTCTGCTGTTCCCGTTTCTTAACCTTACCTACCTTAAAGGACTGATGCTGGCAGAAGAATCCCCTAATGCATTTAGAAACCTTATGTAGATAATAAACTGGAACAAGAAAAGCATCAAGCTTTGGGAAAATCTTCAGGATAATTGATTGATCTGTCTCCTGAAAAAAACAGATCCAATCTTTTTTTTTTAATTGAAAAAGTTTTTAAAAGTTTTACAAAAATTCCCCCCCTTCCCCAACCATCCCCCCCGACTTCCCAGAGCGAATACAAGATATAAAATACAACTTAATAAAAACAGCTAAGAAAACTATCTATAAATTCCACTCCATCTCTCACTTCTCATAATCTCTTAATCATAAAACAATTACATGAAAAGAAAGCAAATCTTCTTTCTCCATCTAATTTTATGCAATTAATATCCATTTATAACTGAAGCAATTAGTATAACAGTTCAATATTACATAATCCAACCTATCATTACACAATTTAACCAATACATACTTAGCAAGTTATTAACTCCATACAATTTAACAAAATATTTTATAAATTCCTAAATTTAAAGTAAGATATTATATAAACCCTTCCGTCCTCCACTTTTACCATTAAGGTCCAGTTATAATTAAAACACTTTAAAGAAAATATTTTCTAACTAAAAAAACAATAATCAAACCCCTATATTAGTTTAACAATATATATTAGCAAATCATCTAAAAATATTATTTAATAGCTATATCAAACATTTAAACCTTCTTCATACTAGATTAAACCAGTTCTTGATCTTCTTGATAGTTCACGTCTTCCAACAGTATTTAAGATGTCTTCATTTACGTCTACCCACCTAGATAAAAAATACTTCTTTATAAACCCCCCACCCCGAGCGACTTTATATTTGTATACCAAATAATATCCGTCAAATCCAGCCAAAAACGAAATTATTAAGTTCATCAGTCGTATTAGGGAAACCACCAGGTCAGCTGCAATTGCCCTAGGCCCATAGTCCTTTTGCCTTGTAATTATTACCTTCAAACAGAAAGCTCCAATTTGCTATATTCAATAAGACTTTTACAATTACAATTAAGTCCAGTTCTGTTACAGTCTTTAATAGAATGTTCCAAATCACTCAGGCCAAGGCTTGCTTCACAACCCAAAATATTAGCATTGCAGTGATCTGTTTATTCTTCTCAAAATATTCCGTTACAGCTATAAATTGCCTCTCGTCGTGGTTCATCACTTAGATAGCTGGCATTAAACTGTTGGTTGTTTGCTTCCAAAAATTCAAAGTCTTTAAACACTTAAACAATACTTTTTAAGGACCATCATCTCACCAAGAAGGGTTATTTTCCTCATCGCCAATCTCTCTTCTTGACTTTTTTTTTTACAAATTCTTTTCCTCACTCTAATTCCTCTGCCTTTTTTAACTCCAATGTAATCTTGAGTTTTTTGAAGTTGTTGTATACTACAAATTTTTTTCAAAATTGTAGCTTCCTCTGAAGATCGCTCTTTAACTGCAGATAGAAATTTATAAAAAAAAATTCATGTAGCCAAAATCTCAACAGCTCTCAAAAATTCTTGCTCCTTATTCTGCAAAGCCTCCATTTTACTTTCCAAGAACACTGTAGGCTGTTCTATTTTTTTTTCTCCCAGCTCTTCATTCAACACCTCACTACTAGATTGCAACTCAGTATTTACTTCTGTTTCATTGTTTCAGCTTGATAAGCTTGAAAAAAAGTATCAATTTTTTCCAGTAGAGCAGAGGTAATTGAGTTCAAAGCTTCTTCAAAATCAGACCATATATGAGGGTTAATTAACTCTTCCTTGTTTTCAAAAAAACCAGCCATCTTACCCCCCTTCTTCTTTCCCTTTCAAGAGGACAGGAAAAAAAAAGAAAAAGGAATATCAAAAAGAAAAAAAAACCCTTGCAGTTTGTAGTTTATATTGCTGCTTCAATTATTACAATTATTTCTTTCCTTGATTAATCCATTTTTCAAAATAGAGTCTTAGGTTTCAAACAGGGACTTTATCAATAATTACTTTTAACTTTCACTTCTTCACGCCCCGTTGAAACTCAAACGCCATCTTGCTTTCTCTTTCTCCCCATAAAGAAAATTTTTTAGGAAGAAGGTAAATCCTTGGAGTTAAAAAAAATAAAACTTGCTGTTTTTATTCTTGCTGCTTGTGCTCCGCCAGCTCGAGTCAAAGATATTTATTTAAAGTTGGTTGCTGGGATGGCCGCGATATCTGGCTCTGCATAGGCAGAGACATCCAGAGTCCGGAGTACTGACAGGCTTAGTGGGGAGCTCTCATCTTCGAGCACCGGATTATAAGTAAAATCCGGTGCTCTTAGGGAGCTCTACCCCACCCGTCTACTCACTTTCCTCCCTCTTACCGGGGGGAAAGTTTCCAAACTGCAAGACAGCTGATTGTCGCTGTTCTGCGGTTCACGGATTCCTGGGTCGGCGCTTCAAAAAGAAGCATCTAGCTATGTTGGCGGTCCCACCGGAAGACCAAAACAGATCCAATCTTGACTTCTGTCACCCATCTTTGCTATTTCCAAGGATCTTTTCCTATTATTTTTTGCCTTTGAATTATGTGTCAAAAATTAGTGCTTCCAATGAGTAGTCCAGTTTGTCTGTTCTTGTAGTTCAATCTGTCTTTAGATTTTTTCCCCCAGCACTATTATTCAAAAACATCATTTCAATTTATTCAGTCTTTCTGATGGTGCACTTATCATATGTTGCAACTGGGAAAACCATAGCCTTAACAAAGTGTACCTTGGTTGTCAGGCTGATGTTTCTGTACTTTAATATATATTCTTGCATAAAAGCACCTAGAGCTGTCTGTAGAACTCAAGAGAAAGGGAATAAATATGATCAAATCTCTCTTTTGAGTAAGTTCAAATATAAGGCTTCCAGAAAGGTTTCCATAATACTAAAATGATGTTACTATACACTATATAAATTAACTATCTTAACTTTTACATGCAACTTCTTCCTTTGGAGTACTTCTGTCCAGAAGAAAAGTGGACAGTCACTGCTAAATCAGAGTCACATTGAGGTTGTATTGTACTTGCAGTTCTTAATTTATTTGGTCACTTAGTTGATTCAATTGGTGATAGAGATCAACTAGGATCTTTCTCTGTTTTGTCCCTGTGGAGCAGATTCAGTCTAAGGTTTTTAGCACTGTTTTTCAGTTGTGTTTATGGATATCAAACTTTATGGTAACAAGTCATGGCTTGCTTGATCACAGCATATTAAGCCATAGTACACTGGATTTACACATCTTAGACAAATCAAGGAAGCTATATTTGGTATCCACAGAACTCTGTACTGCATATTAGCCAAAAGAATTTAGGCTACTTTCCAGGAGTGAAATTCAACAGGTTCTAACAGGTTCGGAGAACTGGTAGCAGAAATTTTGAGTAGTTCGGAGAACTGGCAAATACTATCTCTGGCTGGCCCCCGAGTGGGGTGGGAATGGAGATTTTGCAGTATCCTTCCCCTGCCACGCCCACCAAGCCACGCCCATAGAACCGGTAGTAAAAAAAATTGAATTTCACCACTGCTACTATCCTATGTAAATTTGCCCAGCGTGCTTAATTTATAGTTCCACTTGTTATGTGAGTCAAAATCAATTGACAATTAAATGAATTATGGGCAAACAGTTTGAATGAATGGGCCTTCTATTCTACAAAATAAATGTGGCAGGACTGTTCAGATTTCATTCTGTTTGTAGGCATACATGATTTTAGTAATTAGTAGACATGAAATACAACAAAGAGTACTGTTGGCATTCTTACAGTAATATTTCCTGACACATTTTATCGTACAATGACTGTATTTTTCTATGCCTCTGCTAGAATTGACTATTAAGGCTTCTTAATTAAGGGGTTCTTCTTAAGGGGTTCTTAGAATACTATTTGTATATTTATATACAAATTAATAGCCAGAATACCTGATACACGTATTAAAAACATCCTACCTACTAATTTGCATTTAAACTTTACCAGCATTGCTACAGGTCCTTACAGAAGAGGAGGGTTTAAAAAGGGAAGGCAATACCTATATGTGGCCCAGATTTACTGGTAAACGTGACAGTTCCCCACCTCCCAAGGCGCACAAACACACACACACACAAAGACAGACAGATAGACAGACACACACACAGACACACAGGGGGGGGGGATAAGATTCATTTATTTATTGCATTGGGAGCGAACTATTCGTCGTTATCCCCGCGGCTCATGGAAGTCCCAAGGCGCACCAGAGAACAGAGTCGTCCTCGCGCCGAAGCAGACCCCGACAAGAGCGCCGCCGCTGGGACAGCAACGTTGCCCGGCGGCGTTGGGACTCAAGGGCAGCCACGACCTCGGTTAGGGAGCTTCCGCTTTCGGGGCTGCGCGAGGAGCTGTCAGTCAGGGAAGAGCCCCATCCCAGGGTGATGTCAGCGGATCAGCTGCTCTATAACAAAGCGGGGAGAAGCCAAGCGTGCGAGTGGCCCTCGGGCAAAGCGAGCTCCGAGGGGCGGCTCTCTTCGGGTTGGGCGAGGCGGGAGCGTCACCGGCTCCCAGGCACACCTACCCAAGGCAAGGCGCCGCGGCCGAGCAAGCGGACTGCTTTTGCGCTCGGCGGGCTGAGCTATGGATAGTGACGAGGAGACGCTGGAAGAGACCGTCGAGGGTAATTGCGTGGCTTTGGGCCTAAGCCAGGGAGGGAGGAGTTTAGGCGAGTCGCTCGCGGGCGCCGAGCTGGGGGAAGTTGGTAGCCCGAGGCGGGGACAAGCCTGAGGTGTTTTTCTGTCCCCAAGCTCTGCGCATCTCCACATGGCGAAAATGGAAGAAGAGCTCCTCCGCCGCTGGGGATTGCGGGAGTAAACGTGGGGTCCTTCTTTACGCCTGGTAGCTTTCCGGAGGGGGGAATAGAGTCCCTCCCCCCATTGCGGTGCACTCAAAGGGGGGAAAAACCCACCGAAAGTTCCCACTCTTCTGTGGAATCACTGTTTGAAAGTTGATGTGGGGCGCGTGGTACAGCCTGGACTACACTTTGGGGGGAAAGTCGCTTGGGGTGAAGAAGAACTTTCTCCTCTTCAGTAAAACCCAAAAGGGATCGCTGCTTCCGTCCGCAGGGACGGTCGCGCTCCAGAGTTACTGCAAACCTTTTGTCTTTCTTTTCCCGGGCAGCAGCGTGGCGTGGAGGCGAGGGTGGAAATGTTTCCATGCGCTCAAAGCGTCCTTCGCAGTTACGCCTGAAATCTGCTCGCCTAAAGTTCCGCTACAATCTGGTACTTTCCCTTCCAGATTAATACGGTCGGGCGGTTGAGACCAAAGCGGTCTTAGACTCTCCGTCCGGTTCTAAAAACATATTGTTTGTGCCTTAGTTTCTCCTTGCACTGTCCTTAGGAGGCTCAGAATAATCGTACTGTCAAAAATGTTTCCAGGGACCGTGAGGTCTGGGAGAAGTTGAACATAGTTTGAGACTTTCAACATTTTACATATTATTATTGCTTGAATAATTTGGAAAAATCATGTGGCTAAAATTGCAAATCTGTTGAGCTGCTTAAATGTCCTGCATTGTTTGAGGATGCAACCCGGAAGTCCACACCCCACAAATTTTCTCCAGTAATTTTTAATGTGACTGTATGTTTCTGATGAAAAATATTAAAATGTGTAGTATTTGGAGATGTTAAAGTGAAGATTTGGTCTTTAAAAGTTCCTAAACAGAGACATAAGGTTTTTAACCCGAATCTAAATATTCATTTTCATTTTTTTTTACTATTGCTCCTGGAAGTTTCTAGCAAGATTTTTAGAATTGACACATGTCAAATTGGTTAATTCTGATCTGCAGAATAATAACTATGTTGCAATCCTGGCACCCTATAATTTGGAAACAATAACTGTATTGTCAGTGGAAGGTTCTGCCTTTTGAACTAATACAAATTACATTTAATTGCTGACTTAATGTTTAGAGTGACTGCATTTAAAATCTGAAATGTATTTTAAGTTCATTAAATATGGAATTCTATTCCTAGTTGTATACAAATTAAGGGTGTGCGAGCATGGTTGTTGACTGGATTTTTTATGTGTTGACTTAGATCTATGGCAGTACTAAACATTTTTTTCTTTCAAGACAACGAAAAATCAAAACTAATTAAGTACAGTATTCTAATGTGGGGCTACACTTTAAAGTCATTTGGGCTCATCTGGGTGTACTGTAATCTGTAACAGAATGGCACATAAATTGAAGAGAATGAGAGACTAGAGGAAGCAAGAGGAAATATTTTACTAATACTGGATAACTGAAAAATTGATCTGAGCTTTGATTCTCATATGAGTCATTAGGACACATCACTATTTACTGTATTCAATCATTTATGAACACATCCTGGCTTATATTAGACAAGTACCAGTAATTATATGTGCTATAAGTATAATTAGTAAGTGTATACTAACTTATAATTGAGTTATCAGCAGTTTTAATGAACAATGTCACCAGTCAAATCCATATAGTACAAATGTCACTAAGCCATAAACCTATTAGTATTGATACATCATTTAATCCCATCAGGAAAGGCTAGTTGCCAACCTTAAAGTTAATGATTTAGCATAAATATGGCCCAAACAGTTTTTTTTAAAGTTTGTAGAATTGTTTAAATCAACACCTTAAATGGAAGAAAAAAAAATTGTTAACGCCATAGCCTTTTTTTAGCCTGTTTTATTTTTGCAATCCTCCAGCAAACAATGAAGGAATAAACATAGTGAGCAAACCCTATTTCCAGCCTTTTTGGATAAAATGACAGGTAACAAAAAACAAACACACCTGTGTGCAGAATATTTATCTACACTCTGCAACTGAGCATTCTAATGACTGCAGACATGTACTTCCTGCAACACGAGTTATGTTATGTGTCTGGGCATGTTCAACACAAGTACTTGATGTGCACAAATTATGTCTTACAGGAGGAGGTTGTTACATGTCCATCCTTAGGCTCTTTGGATTATCATAAATATTTTCAGAAACCCGGATAAATTATATTTCATGTAAGATACTTTTGTTGAGATGGCAACTTTCATTTAGTAAAACACTGATCTAAACACTCTGTTTTAAAACAGAGCCTATAGTACAGTGGTTTAAAGCACCCTGTTATTAACATCTATTAACATCTGCTGCTTGAAATTACTGCAAGTTCGAATCCCACCAGGCTCAAGGTTGACTCAGCCTTCCATCCTTTCTAAGGTGGGTAAAATGAGGACCCAGATTGTGGGGGCAATAAGCTGACTTTGTATAAATATACAAAAGTATGAAGGCTATTGCTTAACGCACTGTAAGCCGCCCTGAGTCTCTGGAGAAGGGCGGCATATAAATCAAATAAAAATAAAAAATAAATAAATAATGTCAGGTATCGGGGGCTGAATTGACTGTTCGTCTGAAAAGGGCAGTATATCAGACTTGCTCCTGATAACAAGATATTGGTATGCCTCTATTGAATTTTATGATAAAATAGATTTACATACAAGGCAAAACCTGTTTTATTTCTTCTTCTATTTCCTTAATCATGTCACACTATTAAACAGAGAGATACAATTTAATCAATGTAAAGTATCCAAATCAGACTTCTTAGAGTAGTTTTGCAAAGATTTTAAGAACTTAGGTCTGATGCAATTGGTTTATCACGTTAACATGAGGTGTATAACGGCAGTAGCATATGTGACTATGAGGGTTTAAAAAAATTTTTGTACCATTTCATAGCTAAGAAGACATTTTTTGAGAATGAACGCAACTAAATGCATATTATTATTATTTCTTTGAGAAGTAGTCTTGTTAGAGGTAAAGTCAGGGGTGGGCTGCTGGGGATTCGCAGGGGTTCAGGAGAACCTCTAGCTAAGATTCTGTGCAGTTTGGAGAACCCCCAAATCCCACTCTTGGCTGGCCCCACCCACCCTGCCCCTCCCAGGAGTCCCCACGTGGCCCGTTTTGGATGCAGGTAAGTGCAGGGTGCACACGAGCCTCAGTGAGAGTGAAAAATGGGCCTACCGGAAGTTCAGGAAGGCCTCTGGAGCCTGGGGAAGCCATTTTTGCCCTCCCAGAGGCTCGAGGAAAGCCTCCTGAGCCCAGGGAGGGCAAAAACGCCCCCCACTGCCATGGTGCAGGAGGCTGACTAGGCCATGCCCACCCAGCAGTGGGGCAGAGAACCCCTTGCTAAAATTTTTGAAGCCTACCCCTAGGTAAAATAGCATTTGGGAACTTTCTCTTTTTTCCTTTAAAATTAAACATCAGGCTCATAATGTTAGATTATATGAATTATCCATTTTCACATAAACATTGGTAGAATTTCAGTTTTCTTTCAAGAATTCCTGCAGCAATTCTGACTTCTGTTAGGTCACTTTTTTTTTTTAGGTTGGTTGGATGATCAAATCTTTGTAGTAGAATATGGTCGTCATCACCAATGTGACTTGACTTCTTTGAGTGGCCAGGAGTTTACACCTGGTTACCTAGCTTTGAAAAAGGTGGTAATGACCCTTTCTTGTGAGGCCATCTCTTGGTCTAGCACAGAGGTCTTCAAACTTGGCAGCTTTAAGACTTGTGGACTTCAACTCCCAGAATTGAAGCCACAGCTGGCTAGAGAATTCTGGGAGTTGAAGTCCACAAGTCTTAAAGCTACCAAGTTTGAAGACCTCTGTGCTAGCAATTCTGGAAAGTTTTCACCCATCTCTTTTAGATAAGGTTTTTGGTAAGAATCACACCTGAATGAAGTCAGTACTAATAGGGGAAAAGTGTTAAGCCCATAGTAGTTCCAGTGCTGATTACCACAATGCTAGTCTTTCCCCCAAATTATAAAACTCTGGGAAAGATTATCAGTTGGTTTGAGGTTAAGTATCATTGGTATGGTAATGATACTGAGCTGTACCTTACCTCTTTAGACCAAGTCAGGGATGCTGTAAAGGTATTAAATAGATGTTAGGAACTTCTTGTGAAGAAAAAGCTCTGATTAAACCCTAGTAGAGCTATGGTTCACCCATAAAAAATCTTCTGCTTTCCTGAAACCTTAGTTCTAGCTGTGGCTATGAGTTCAGTTGGACTAGAATAGTCTTTTCTCAACAGCTAATATGCCAATTATAACCTTACCTGGACTCAGGCACAGTAATGATTCATGATCTTATTACAGTGAATTAATGCAATATATTCTACTTTAAGGATAATGTAGAAGTACCGCTAAGAAGTACTCTACAGAGAGCAGGAACCCAGGCTGCTGTGAATAGATCCCAGCATTGCAAAATAAAAATTATTTTATGGTTGATACCCTGATTGGTAGGAGTCATTTGGGCCCAATTCAAAATGTTGATTATTTACCTATGAAACCCTACAGAACAAAGCGCTGGGTTACTTTAGCAACTACATTGTCCAACATTATTTTGCCCATCCTGGCTGATAATTAAGAGTAGCCTGTTTAAGATCCTGCACCCAGGTAAGGTGAGGTGGGTATGGGCCTGAAGATAGGCTTAAGTAGCGGCTCTAATTTTGTGGAATATGTTGAGCCTAAAAGCATATTTATCCATCTTATTCCCAGCATTTAGGAAGCTTCTTAAAATCTTCCATTTTAAATAGCCCTTTGAGGATGCTGATAAGTGGAAGAAGGGTGGTCATTTTATTTTTTATTAGTTGGTGTTTACATGGAATTCTTGTACTTAAACAACAAAAACAAATTATAGTAACACGTCTGCGGATTTTAACACATTTCCTTGGAATAGGAGATCTTGGATGATGGAGATTTCTTGCTTGTCTCAGGGTCACTTTATCCCAGATAAAAATGTTACACGAAAAATGATATATTTGAAAATCCCATTCACCAATTTTCATAGTGCTACAAACATAGAAATCTGTTACTCAAGTATAAAATATGCTGTAATGGGACTGTCTACATTATTACTTTTAGTATTGTTATTAGAAGAGGTGAGATAATAAAGATCCCTGATTGTTTTGTTCACCTTTATTTCATTTGAACAATTTCTACATTTATTTCCACTGAAAGAACTTCCCAGTGTCTCTACCCTCCTTTGTTCTATCTAATCTAATCAATCCAAATATTGCCAGTGCTTCTACGTCTCTCTCAACTTTGAAAGTTTAGCAAAATGTGATCATCCTTTGAATGTGTTTCTCACTTCACATGTTGATTCCAAAGAAGTAAAACTGTAAGATCAATAGTTCATTGTCAACTTCTATAGAGATGCGGTGGAACAAATGTCAACTATAGTTAGCTGATACAATTACAAGTCAGCTTTGTCTGAAAACTGACAGTAATAAAATCTATGTTTTCTTGGGCAGCTGATGCAGTTTTCATTCTTGCAGATAACCAGGTAAGTGGCAGTATCTGCAATACACATTTTTAAAAAAAACAGTTTGTTTGAACTGAGTCAGAACTGGGAGAACAAATATTTCAATAGATTAAATATTATAATGTCAAGAAATAAAACATTGGAAACAATATAAGAATTGTTGCAAGTGCAAGACAAGATACAGTAAAAGATACATTTGAATCAAAACACATATCTTGTGTATCTAAAAATGTCCAGCTGTTTGAACTGAATCTATATGTCTTTGTATGCCTAAATCTGTAGAGAATGGAGTAAAATAAAACCTATGACTCCATGCAAATTTGGTACAGTATGCATTAAATTTGCTGCAACATTCCTGCTGTCAAAATGATGCCCTTTATAATTTTGGGATATAATGGAATAAACTATGAGTAGTGTTGACTACAGTCGGTCATATATATCTCACTGAGTCATGCTTCAAAATGTTTTCACTTGTCTACTTCATATATCAAAAATGAGGTTTGTCCATGGAATACAGACCATGCAGATATAAAATAACAAAGTTTGAAAATATATCACCCATGACTTATTGGAATGTGAGTTATTTTATTTGCTTGGCGTAAAGGTCATTTTACATCAATGAATTGGTCAGTAGCACTTGTCTGACAACTACAGTATGTTTGCACAGTTTATTCATTCTTACATCTCTACATGCATAGATTTCCTTAATAGAATGTAATCTCTCCCATAATATACCTGTTTTGCAGAATGCTGGTCATTTGGCCCTTATGCTGTTCTTTCATTCTCCACTCAAAACCTATATCAGACTCTGAAAGAGGAGAGAAATGTATTTATCAGTGAATTAAATAATAGTTTAAGTGGATAAATACTACACTTGTACTAAATTTATAAATACTTAAACTAGTTTGTGTGGCTGGATAAAATCACCATCCAATGCTGTTTCTTGTAAGAACAGATTGTTTGTGTAAGTCCCACTGGTTTTCAAAATAGTTTTTTATTGTTATTTTTTTAGGAACACTTGATGATGATGGTATGCCCCATGGGTTTTGTATAGTCACATATTCTTCCACAGACAGATTTGAAGGGAACTTTGTGCATGGAGAAAAGAATGGTCATGGAAAATTCTTCTTCTTTGATGGAAGGTAGACATCACAGTGTCTTGAGTTCTTTCACTTGATTCCAAATTCATGTTTAGCCATGGTGTTTTAGACACAAATATATGTTGTACCAGAATTAGTGGGTAGGCATAACATACTAAACTAGTAGCCATGGTTTAAAAATCATAGTGTTTGGAAACATAAAGCATGTTGGTCTATGAAATAAATAAGAGTATGACTTAGTATATTATAGATAGTCCTTGACTTACAACCATTGACTGTTCGATGTTACAACAGCACTGAAAAATCTGTACAAAGTACAATGGGTAGTTATACTTACAACTGTTGCAAAATCCGGATGATCATATGATTGACATTCAGCTGATTGGCAATTGGCATATATTTATGAGGGTCGCAGCATCCCAGGGTCACATGATTGCCATTTGCAATATTTACCCGATTAGCTTCCAACAAGCAAAGTCAATGAGAAAAGCTAAATTTGCTTAAAGATCATGTGATTCACTTAATCGTAAAAAAAAGTCATAAAATTGGGCATAACTCACTTAACAACCGGTTTGTTTAACAGTCCAAACCAATTCTGGTCCAACTGTGGTCCTGAGTCAAGAACTACCTGTATATAAAGCCTGACTATTTTACTATTTTACTTAAAAAAACCCTATCAGATAAAATGACATGTTACAAACTCCATTGGCTTTATACAGTTATTTATTTATTTGTTTTAAAAATTATTTTTTAAAAAATGGTAGGATAATACTTTATAATGTTGAGATAATCATTGATAAAGCAAAATAACAAATTACTTGCACTGTAGAACTTACGATTGGCCCTGCATTCTTTGACTTCTGTTCTATATTATATGGAACAAAAATAATTATTAAGTTCTTAGAAAAAATAAGTTATAAATAGTTGACATGTTCTTGGTTTTCTCTAAGTTCTTTGGTTCATGTTCTTTTCTCTGAAGTCATTTCAGTGCCTTTATAGTGTGTATATGATTTGAAGCCTCAAATATCATTGTCTCTTTAAGCTCATTGACCCAAAGTGCTGAAAATGGAACTAGGATTCAGTCACTTTCCCCCTTGCCACAACTTTGCAATAATTTCCCGATTCCTTTAAATGGAAAAGAACAATAATATATCATAAGGTTAGAATGTATAGGAAATATTACAAAGTATCAGTCTTCACTATATAAAGTTTATTGTCATTCCTGACCTGACATTTATCAGAAAAACAAGGCAGATTATTAAAAACCTTCTTTAAATAAACTAAAGCTGTGATTTACATCATAAAAAACCAGAAACATATTGATCATAATAAAACCTTGGACATGAACAGTCTGTCCAATAGGACGGGTCTTTTTTTCTCTGTAAATGAGATAAAATAATAGTCATTTCTACACTATTCTTTTTTCCTTTGCTAGCACACTAGAAGGCTTTTATGTTGATGATGGTTTGCAAGGCCAGGGAACATACACCTATGAGGATGGAGGCGTACTTCATGGCACTTACATTGATGGTGAATTGAATGGGCCAGCTCAGGAATATGATGCTGATGGACGATTAGCCTTCAAAGGGCAATACAAAGATAATATTCGGCATGGATTTTGTTGGATTTACTATTCAGTAAGTTGGCTTATTTTCTCATGTATTTTACCATGTAACAATAACAGTTATACTGAGGAATCTGCAGGGGTCAAGGGAGAGTGTCACATCAATACAATGCAGGCTTCATCTCTTGTATATAATGTGATGTAAAAACCATTACAAAAGTGGCAGAAATTGTTACCCAGCAATACAATGCTGTTTTCATTATTTTGTTCACTTCTTCACAGCTAAATGGAGATAGGTTGTTACAGTTTGGGTGCAAATTAGTATCTTATTTTATTACAGTTGTGTATAGCCAAATCTGGAGTGATTAATGGAAGTTTACAACAAGAATAATATACATAATATAAATTATACAAGTATACATGTACACTACAAGCATATAACTAAAACGAAAAATAAATAAAAATAAGAAAAATAAATGAACATAGTTGAATATAGTTGTTCATAACTCTACCAAATTTAAATGCAGAAAAGTTCCACCTTAGCAGCTTTATAGAATGACTCCAGGGTTATGTTACAAGTAACACAACATAAACTTTCTGTCATATGTAAATTTTCTGCATGTGAACAAATGCATGAACTGTCTTGTGTGGCTTGGATAAAGGTTGTAATAAAGATAAAAAGTCCAGAAAGTCCAGTTGCCTCTTGAAAAAAAAGCACCTTTGGGACAACCTGGATGACTGAGAATCTCCATAGATGTAATAAATACCTTTGAGATAATCTTAACTAATTTTGATATAGAATAACTACAGCAGAATTGTGGTTGTTTTCATAAATGAATGAATGGCTCTATTCAGGATGCTCAAGCTAGTGCCTTGTCTGAACTGGTTCTGTAGAGTCTCTGTCCTTCCTGTATACAACCTTCCATTGGTAACAAAATGTTCTCAATTATATAACTTGAAGAACAAAGCATGGTATTGGATCCCTATACATTTTTCCTGTCTTCCCCCAAAACAGGTTTGAAGGCAGTATTAAGCTATGGAAGAAGACTGAATAATAGCCCTTTGCACTCAGTTCTGAATTGTCACTAGGAAAGTAAGACAAGAAAATACCTTGCTTTGTAGCCATAATTAGCAAAAAAACCCCATATTACTAAAGTATTTTATATGCAATGTTCTTCACTATGATACCCTTTATGGCTACTGGGACTACAATTCCTAGATTTACTTGTCAACACAGGAGTAGCAGTTGCATGATATCTGAAGATTGCCAACTTGGAAAAAACTGAATGAAAGTTTGGCAAAATTAATGAACTCAAATGCAGCATAATCCTTTCTCCAAGTTATGCTAGCTGAGAAGCACAGGATGAAGCACGTAACATTTCTGTCTATGGAAAGAACTTTCTGTCATCTGAAAGTTGACAGAACTATTTTTAAATGTTTTATTTAAATATTTTAAAATTATGAGCTATCAAAACTCTCTTTTGATAACCTAATAAACCCACCAGCAGAATTGTTCTGTTGATTAAGATATACTAAGTTGAAAATAGAGAAACAGAGAGAAAAATTGAAAGGAGAAGAGCTGAATTACATTGCATTCAAATGAGAAAAAAATGCCAATAAAAGCTAGTCATGGAATTAGATCTGTTCTAATTAACAACATATGAAATCCAATGAGAGCAAAAATATAGTCCTTTGTATCCTAACCCATCCTTTCGGGCATAATCACCCTGAAGTTTGGATACAGCATATTTTCCAAACTCAGTGGTGTCTTAGCTCTGTTAGAATCTGTTAAGCTTTGGAAGCAGAATAGAGTAAAACTGATTATTTTATGCATGTAATTTATTTTGTAAATTGAACCTCTCACTCAAATAATTTTCAACTAGAGCTAGACAGCTTGAGAATCCCTTGTGAGACAGCTTTCTTTTTCCTTAGGATCTACTTTTTAAATTTTAAATGTATATGCTGCCTTTTTCATCCTTATAAATCCAGCATTTTATATTAATAGGACTGAAATGATGAGTGCAGAGGTACAAAAGCCAGAGTAAATGAAAAAACAGGAAATGAAAGAATAACGTTCTAACTAGCACTTTTATTATCCAGATGAAAGTTTTTCACACTTTGTTCCCTGGAACTCTAAGGTTCTGTGAGAAATTAAGTACACTTAAAAAAATAATCACTCAGAGCCAGTTGTCTAACCCCAGAGTTTTGCCTTTTTATCAGAGTACTGGAAATTTAATTTAACTTTTTAATTTTGGGTTGAAAAAGCTTGAAAACCCCTCATCTCAATATTGAGACTAAGATTTTCGTCAATAATAATCTTCATTAAATTTAAAAACAGCATTCAATGTTTCCCCTTAATTTTTGGAAACAGTTTTATTGCTTCTTTTTCAGGATGGTGGGTATCTGGTTGGAGAAGTTAATGAAGAAGGAGAGATGACTGGAGAAAAGCTAGCCTATGTATACCCTGATGGGAAGATGGCATATTATGGGCACTTCATAGATGGTGAAATGATAGAAGCAAGATTGGCCAATGTTATACTGACAGAGGAAGAAAAACTACAATTTGATGTTATACCAGGCAGTAAGTTGTCACTCATGTATTTTTCTCATAATATGTGAATGTCTAGGCCCTCTTAAAGATTTGACTACTTTATGAAGTTATTGTTGCCTTTAGGGCCAGATTCTTGCAATAGCTAATTCTATGTCTTTTACCAAGTAATGTAGCAATGTGAACCTATAGCTGATGTTAATAATTAGGTTGCCTTTTTATATTTGAATGTAGATCCCCATTTACAACAGCTGAATATACAAAGGAAAGAAGAGATTCTCAGAACATATATAATTATTGTTCCTCAGTGTTTCTTTTTCAGTCAAGCTGAGGAATTTAATTTTACATGGACAGCAGACAAAATAAATATAAATATTATAATCTATACTGTCATTTCAGATCAAGAAATACAGCAGTATTTGTCAACACTGTTTGACTTCCGGTTACTCTTCTAAACATTGTCTATTTTCTGGGGTCTCCCAAGCACAATGTCAGCTTCCTGTCTAGTAGCCATTTCTTGACTCCTTTCTCAGAGTAATGCTTTTGAATTCCAGATTATAAACTCCTTTGCTCCAGTTCTGTGTATCTAGGGCATAGTAGCTGGAAGGAAGAGAAAATGATGAAAAAAAGAGAAAAATCTTGTGCTTTTCGGGGCAGGTGAATATTGCTACTATCATGGGGTTACTTTGTCAGTTTATGCCTTATCTAAAGCTATTTGGTGTTCTTTCAAAGAGCAGGTATATAAGGCTAAAATAGTGAGATGGTAGCATATACTTTTAATAAATAAAAACATGAAGAAATGTATTTTTTTAAAAAAAGACTTAGATGTGATGTGGTGGCTGCTGTTAACTCCTTTGGAACAAAATTTAAATTATAATTTATGCTTTGACAGCAGGATATATTACAACTCTATACATTGATGGCATTCAGGAACAGATCCATTTTTAGAATTTGTTTACCAAGTAAAATATTTCCTAATAGATTTTAGACACCTAATATTTTAGCCACTTGTCTGATGTGTAATTTTTAAGTTTTTAAGAGGCATGCAAAAATATTGTTTAAAGAACACTTAAAAAGTAATCCATTTGTATACCTAGTGTATGCAAATAGATCTAATTCAGAATTGATTTACAATTAGTCAAGAAGCATTATTTTTGGGTGAAGCTAAACTCCTATAGAATTACTTACAGTTGGAAAGAACATCAAAATGTATATGCAAAATTCTATAAAATAATGGTATTTTTAAAAAAATATTAAATTTGTGTAACATACATGGTACATTTTTATCCTATATATTATTTTCTGTGCTGATTTATTATAGGCCCAGTTTACAGTTTTGATAAATCTACTTCATCCTGCATTTCTACGAGTCCACTTCTTCCTGACCCTTATGAAACAGAGAGGTAGAATGTTTTATTAAAGTTTTATCTTTCCATGCAAATATTTGCAAATAATATTTCACTGGGTTACACACATTAGTATACTATCCATTTACTTCCTTTCCACTCCCAAATATTAATCCTTTATGAGAACATAGAGGTTGTCACATTTGACATCAATCTAGTCATGTTTTTTTCAAACTGTGCATTGAGCCACATAAGGCTACCCCAGTGAATTCACAATGGTGCTGTGGGATCATAAACTCCTAGCTTGAAGTAGTTCACAGTTTTGCATAGGAGCACCATGAAAAAATTACCAAAGTATTTTTTTTAAAAAAAATTGATTTATATGCTGCCCTTTTCCGGAGACTCAGGGCGGTTTACAATGCATTAAGCAATAGCCTTCATACTTTTGTATATTTTATACAAAGTCAGCTTATTGCCCCCACAATCTGGGTCCTCATTTTACCTATCTTAGAAAAGATGGAAGGCTGAGTCAACTTTGAGCCTGGTGGGATTTGAACTTGCAGTAATTGCAGGCAGCTGATCTTAATAACAGTTAATGACACTGCTTTAGTCTGCTGAGCCACCAGAGCTCAATTCAGGATGATGTTGTGAACTGAGAAACTTTGAGAATCTCTGGTCTAGTCTGTTTTTCCATGAGCTGGTTTTGGCTCTAGTCTGTCTACTGAGTATTTGTCTATTTGAGTATATTCCATGTGTGTGTGTGTGTATAGGTGCATGCACATGCACAGTGTCAGGTGAGATAAAATCAGGATAGCAGTCATGAACACACAATCAAATCCTTGTTGCTTTTTATATGTATGCAACACATATTAAAATAGGTGGAACTTTGATCATACACTCATAACTGTTCTCTTGGGTTTTTTTTATTACCCTCCACAAAGTTCCCTTACAGCAGGAGTGTCAAATTCAAGGCCCGGGGGCCAGATTCAGCCTACAGGGTCCTTAGATCTGGCCTGCTGTGCCACCCTGGAAACAGCGAAGGACCAGCCTGTGGTGCCTCTGCCAGCAAAAATGGTGCTCAGGAGGGCTGCACACGGACCTTGCGAACTCCATTTTTGCTGGCAGAGGGTTGTAGGCTGTTGCAACAGGAGGCTGTTGCAGCCGAAATCAGAGCTTGGAAGCCCGTTTTCGCTGGCAGAGCACTCGGGCCACTATAGGTGCCCCTGACACGAGTGACCGAGCTGGCCACGCCCATTCTGGCCATGTCTACCCCGGCCCCCTGAGGTCAAACACAAACCTGATGTGGCCCTCAATGTAATTGAGTTTGACACCCCTGCCTTACAGCATAATTTCATATGGTTATACTCTGAAATATGTGTTGTGTATTAAATTCCAAGACTGATTTCAAAGGATTGCAGTTGGTATAACCTAAAAATCCTTTTTGAAATAAATTGTATATTGGAATTCATTTTTAATTATCCACAGATATCCAGAACTAAGGATAATATGGAATGTGTAATTTTAATTTTTTAAAAAACATGTGATTGGTATGAACGACTAGCTTATTCCCTTAAAAGTTCTTTAAACTATTTGTTTCTTTTGATATATTCCAAAATTAACACTTAGCAATATGAGCTTCACTTCTAGATTCTCATGTGTGCTCTAATAAGATCTGTCCTAGAAACCTTACTGCAATGCATGAAGTTGTAGATCAGATACTATTTTTATTCATTGCTTTAATTTAGGGTCTTTGTAGATGCATCTCTTATTTCCAATGCTGGAGAAGGTTTATTTACTAAACTAGCTGCTGAAGCTGGCACAGTTTTATCTTTTTACAATGGTATAAGAATTACACATCAAGAGGTAAAGTACAAAGAAACTTTTTCATTGCTTCTGTAACAACTTCCACATTGCTTATTAATATTTCAGTAGTATTTTCATGGTAACATTTCATTAAATAGAAAGATGGGGTGTATGTTTATGCCATTTGTACTACTAACTTTTGTGCTAATTCACATCTGTTATTTCAGATGTATAAAGCAGCAGCCCCCAACCTTTTGGGCATCAGGGACCAGTTCCGTGGAGAGACGGTTTTCTGCGGACTGGAAGGGGCATGGTTTCACATGCTGCCTGTATCTTTCTGGCATGACCGGGGGTTGAGGGCCCCTGATATAAAGATCTCCTAGTAGCTATATAGGTAGTCCTTGACTTATGACCACAGTTGACCCCAAAATTTATGCTGCTAAAGTAAGAAATTTGTAAAGTGAGTTTTGCCCCATTTTACAACTTTTTTGTCACCTTTCTTAACTGAATCAATGCAGTTGTTAAATTAGTAACATAGTTAAGTGAATCTGGTTTCCCCATTGACTTTGCTTGTCAGAAGGTTGCAAAAGATGATCACGTTACCCCACAACACTGCAACCGTCATAAATGTGAGTCGGTTGTCAAGCAGCCAAACATAAATCATGTGACCATGGGGATGATGCAATGCCCGTAAGTTTGAAAAATGGTCATAGGTCACTTTTTTCAGTGCCGTTGTAACTTTGAACAGGCAATGTTGTAAGTTGAGGACTACCTGGTACAGCATTTATTCTTGGCAATAATAAATGCCATCTCCTCCTTTCCATGATATGATTTTGTTAAATACTAAGAATAAATTTGAATGTTCTCTAGTAACAAAAAATTTACACTAGTCTGCTTTTTGAGAGAGAAAGAGAGAGAAAGATTGCATCAACAATGAGTTGGGGGCACACACACACAAAGTCTGCTTTTGTGTAAAATTAATGAAAAGGAGAAATGTGAAAAATATGTACGCAAGGTTGCAGGTACAAAAATTTTCATGAATAGTTATATTGGAGTGGAATACCCTTTCCCCCCCTCTAAGCTCTGACTTTATGTGGCAGATTTGCGAAACAGTTTATACATCTGGTTCCTTCAAACTCAAAAAAGTGCATGTGAGTTTTGACTTGAGAAAAATAAATATTTGTCATAGCAGTATTGTTTTCAATGCCAGGTGGACAGCAGGGACTGGTCTTTGAATGGAAACACGATATCCCTTGATGATGAAACTGTCATAGATGTACCAGAACCTTACAGTCACGTAACCAAATACTGTGCCTCTTTGGGGCACAAGGCAAACCACTCATTCACCCCAAATTCTGTTTACGACTCGTAAGTATTTAACTTCTGCTCATGTCTTGAACTGTCATGATTATACACAATGATGCACTGATTTTGTGATTGTGTGTGTGTAAAGACAAACGCTAAATCATACACATGACAAATTGCCTTACTTAAAAATGAAACTAAGGAAAACATTTCTGGAAAAATGTGCCAACTTGTTAGAACAGACACCTTTAAATGAAACACAAGCATTAATCCTGGCCCACTATGTGTAACTTCATTAGTTTTTCATATTGTATGATTGATACCTGAAAAACATTATGGGTAGCCTAGCACTGCAAATGTGTTGTTATATAGCAGTGATGGCTAACCTTTTTGCCATCGCGTGCCAGGAGAGGGGGAGGCGGGGGCGGGTCATGCGCGCACGTGCCCACACGCATGCACGCGCAACCCCCTCCCCCCCACTCCTGGCACATGAGGGCCTGGTAGGCCCGTTTTTCTTTCTTACCTGGCTCCAGATCCTGCCTATTTATCTGGGAAGGGCGAAAACAGCCTTTTCCACTCCCTTGGAGGCCCTACGGAGGCTGAAAGGGCCCATTTCCTGACTCCCGGTAGGACAGGAAGTGACTTTTTTGCTGTCCCCAGCCTCCAGAACCTCTCTAGGAGTCTCTAGGAGCCTCTCTAGGAATCTCTAGGAGCCTCTCTAGGAGTCCTTGGAGGCCAGGGACAGCAAAAAACGTCACTTCCTGTCCCACCGGGAGTCAGGAAATGGGCCCTTTCAGCCTCCGTAGGGCCTCCAAGGGAGTGGGAAAGGCTGTTTTCGTCCTTCCCAGATAAATAGGCAGGATCTGGAGCCAGGTAAGAAAGAAAAATGGGCCTTCCCCACCCACCCCGTCCCTCCAGAGGCAGGAAACAGAAGGCCGAAAATCAGCTGAGCTGGCGTGCCCACTAATATGGCTCCGCGTGCCACCTGTGGCACGCGTGCCATAGGTTCGCCATCACGGTTATATAGCATGACACACCAAGAAATTTATGGTAGACTCAAATAAGTTAACTGAGTTACTTATATATAGGGGGGAGGGAGAAATTTTGCTACTTTTGCAGTGCTTGAATCAGAGTTTCCATTGGAATGGGGTAGAGTTTTAAAATTTCTTTTAAATAAAATCCCAAGGCCTTATTTTTATTGTATTTATTTATTGTTTTTATTTGTATCCCACCTTTATTATTTTTACAAATAGCTCAAAGTGGCAAACATATCCAACACACCTTCCTCCTGTTATTTCGACAGTAAGATTTAGTACTATTTTTTGTCGGTAAGAATATAGAGTAAATGTAATACCGTAGTGATTATTGTTAATAGCTCACATTTTTCATATTGTTTTCCTGACTCCGTATGCCTATTTGTTTTCTAGATTTGTTCACCCTCGCTTCGGACTGATAAAATGTATTCGGACAATTCAAGCAGTGGAGAAGGATGAAGAACTAACGGTGGCTTATGGCTACGATCACAGTTCCACTGGACAAAACGGGCCAGAAGCACCAGAGTGGTATCTGGCAGAACTAAGAGCCTTCCAAGCTTCCCTGAAAAAATGAAATGCAGGCAGTTTCCCTATTCAATACATTGAATCTATGCACTATCTTTGATGCTGGAATCGGAACAGCCTGTGGTTGATCATGCTGTGATTCTTCACTACTTTTCCCTACATTAGAAAGAGTGGGAGCCTTTTTTTTTGTTCCTTGCAGACTAATGTGTTTTAGCCACTCCCTTAAAATAATCTTTACATTTTAGCTAATAGTGCAAAATGAATTATTTAATATGCTACACAAGGGAGTGTGGCCTTTTTTTTTTTTTGGCAACTAGTCTGCGTCAGCAGCTGTCAAAATATAGAAAGAGAGCATTTTTAAAACCAAGGTTTTATCTGTACTGTGGTTTCTCTGATTCTGCGCAACTACATTTTGTATTTGCCATATTGTGATGATAATAGAATTGTACTAAGTGTAGTATTCTAAAAAGGCAAGTATAATTTCAGAATACTGCTTTAGGGTGTTTTCTGGTTTTTTGGTGCACAAGAAACCTCTCTTTACATTATCTTCTTCTTAAAGTCAGCACAAAAGTTTAAACTGCAAAAGGTCGGTAAAATAGGACCCAGATTTTGGGGGGCAATATGCTGACTCTAGAAACCACCTAGAGAGGGCTGTAAAGCATTGTGAAGTAGCATGTAAGTCTTAAGTGCTATTGCTACATGTCGGTTTTTTAAGGCTCTGAGGATATGTGCCTGGAAGACCAGAGCTGCTATAACTTTAATCATGATAATCACATTTGAGTGACTTCTACTTGTCCATATGAACATTTTCTACTGCTTGTTTTTGGTTTCTTACACTGGAGAGCATAATGTCAGTTTATATAGAACAAATGAATCAAGGATATACCAATAAATTCCTTGTTTGCTAAATTTATCTTTTTCTTGCCTTTAATTGGTAACTTACAAATCCTGGAAGCTACCAATACTCATCAAAGGCAGATTTCTGTAGAGGTAGGAAAGTAGTAGAGAAATCCTACATTGCAAACCTTTCTTAAAAAGCAAACAAACTGCAAAGTAATTCAGAAAACTCAACATTTTTACTATGAAGCGAATTATACTTGAGATTGTCAGTTTTACTGGAATAATGAAAGCACATTTTACTAATCCTAGCTAACATTTAATAATATCATGACAAAAAAATAAAACTTTCAGGGGTCTGACATAGCCAGTTACTGGCATTTCTTAAACATATTTTCAAATATGTGCAATATATGTTTACAGAATATTTGCTCTGTATTATACAAGTAGAAATGTCTATTTGCAATGTGCTTATTTATTTAAAAATAAATAACTACTGAATTCAGTGGGACTTTCTTCAAATGTAGAGGATCGCATTGCTGGTTTCTTATGCAGAAAAAGGACTCTGAATATGATCCTTATCAACAGGATGATGATTCTGTTGATAAAACTCTGATTTGCTTATTTCACTATTTTAAATATGTAATACTGTAGTCCCTAATTACAGTCTTTATACCATGCATATTTTAATTTTCAGGTTAAAAAAAGCCATTTTACTGCCAAAATAGTTTATGGAATTTATGCAACAATTTTGAACTATTGTTCAGATTATAAATTAGCATTACAGTAATAAACTACTATTCTGTTGTAAGTAACAAAGCTAGAACCTACATATTGCAGCCTCATAAGGATTTAAATCTAGGATACTGCATAGAGTAGAAGGCATATAGAAACTGGTCATGTAAAATGTCAAGAAAAAGTCTCCTAAACATTTTATTTACCAAGGGAAAATCTGCAAAGCCTGTATTTAAGCACAGAGAAAAATATGGGCCATAAGATCTGGGATGGTGGTGGAAATAGATTTGTTATTAGATTTAGGCAGCATCTCTTCCTTTATCCCACATACTATTACATGGATAAGGTGGCATCACCCCAAAGAGACCCAGTGTATACTCTAGGGGTCTTTTTGGACCCTTGGCTCCTGCCTGTGGCAGCTGTGACCAGCAGGTGCTGACAGTCACTAATACTCTTGTGACTTCCTATCTGGAGTATTGCAAAGTACTCCACATGGGACTCTCCTTGAGGAAGCTTCAACTGGTAGAGAATGGGGGTGCACGAGTAGTAAATAGTATTGGAAATTCGACACACATAACACCATTGCTTCGTGAATTGTGCTAGTGGCCAATGTGTTTCCAGATGCAACTCAAGAGAGCTAAATTTAGAGTTTATTATTAAGAATTCAGCCCTTTATCTGTTTATCTACGGGAAGTTTTACTAACATTTCTTTTTACAAAACTGCATTTGATTTCTACGTCAAGAGAATAATGGACATTTTAAATGGACACTGATAACATGACTTTGAGATTCACAGAGTTCAGTCTGTTGTACAGTCTTCTTTATTTTCCATAACATTGTTTCATATCCTAAAAGCAATCTTATAGTAATGATGAAGCCAAGCAATTAACTCAGAAAGTGCATGGCCAACATTTGCCAGTAGATTATTTAAAATCAGCTATTATTGGGGATTGTTGAAAAATATAGTTATTGTCCATGAATTGAGAAATATTTGGAAACTTATTTATCGGAACTAATATGATCACTGTCTTCATGGATGATAACATGTAGACATCCATTTGTCATGCTTATGCTGTGTGCTTGCAAGAGGGTGCAGAATCAAGCCCAATCCAGAAGGCAATCACAATTACTGTATGCTCTGAACCTCTGAAACTACAAAGGATGGTAGTGAAATGGATTTGTCATTTTTAAAACACTTCATGGTTAACATTTTTGGAATACATTAAAATAGTTTCACCTTTTTAATGTAGATATTTGCCACTGTACATTATATTCTAATTTAGATTTCAATATGTTCATTACATTCTAATTCACATAGCCCTTGTAGTGATTTATAGTGATCAAAATTATTTAGTGTATAATCCTCTTATCTACGGCCCCCATGGAATTCAACAGAGGTTATTTGCAACTGAATTTTCCCAAATCTGTAGCCATTTTCATTTGTTCAAAATGCTCAGCAAGTGATGCTAACTGGAAATCCTAGGTTCTAAGTATCAAAAATACGGAAGCCATCAGATGGTGAATATGATGCATTGTGAGCTTATTTGCATAAAATTTGCATCTATTGAAGTCTAGGTTCTGTCTCTTCATCCATTTTTAATGGGCATGCTGTGCCATTTTTTATAATTTCAAACTATATAATTATATCTAGAATACTTGCATATTCAATATTGAAATATTTAGCTGTTTAGAAACAAACTGCTCCTTTACATAATTGTCACAGGCAAATCTATGCAGTTCAGAAGGACTCCATATTTTAACAAAAACTTTCATAAAATGGGCATATGATGTTTCAATTAAAAACCTGACTGATAAAGGAGAATATTTGTAGCTTGGGGTTGAAATGAGGGGTCCTTGGTCCTCTCTGAACTTGGTTGTTTTCTTGCAGACATTTCATTACCCAAACTAGGTAACATCATCAGTGCTCATCAGCTCATCAATTATAGTATTACCTAGTTGGGTAATGAAATGTCTGCAAGAAAACAACCAAGCTCAGGGAGCACTAAGGACCCCTCAAAAATCTGACTACATTTTTAAAAAAGTTTGCATTCTCGCTACTGCTTTTTTCTCTTTTAGAACTTTCTGTGAAACTTCCATATTGTAACCTATGTAAGCTTCTTACAGAAAACTACTTCCTTGAGTTAGAAAAAAAATCCCCTTAGCCTAGTGGAATGAGTCCTTTGCTCCTCAAATGAGACTTATTTTGTGTTGGGTTAGGTCTGTGTATGTACAAAACATTCAATAATATATTAAATACTAGCTGAATACCTGTGCTCCACTATGAAACTATGTGATCGGCTTGATAAATCGACACTTACAGCTTGAAAATTAATGAGTAGTTAAGATCAGCCTCTCCTCTCCCCTTCTCTCCCTCAGCCTTGCCCCACAGAATCCT
>WNWU01000007.1:18488244-18571088 GCA_012654045.1 Ptyas mucosa | reverse complement strand
GAATCTTCCCCTATCCTATCTCCTTCTCTCCCTCAGCCTTGCCCCACTGAAGCCTCCCCTATCCTATCTCCTTCTCTCCCTCAGACTTGCCCCACAGAAACATCTCCTATCCCCTTCTTTCCCTCAGGCTTTCTATCCCCTTCTCTCCCTCAGGCGTGCCCCAAAGAAGCCTGTCCTATGCTATCCCGTTCTCTCCAGAGTTATTTTCAAGTCGAGGGGGCAGTAGAACGTCTAATTAGCATCAGAGCATGTTATAATAATATAGGAAATACTAATGCTCTGATGTTCATTTCAAAAAAATCCTTTCTTAGTGAGCACCTAGAAGCCAAGAGGCAACTTGGCAATACAATACATGGCAAATTTCAAGTTTGTAGGCTTTACGGTTCTGGAGATTTTGTGATTATGGTGTGAATGGTTTTCGTTTTTATATATATAGATTATTCAGTGACCTAAAGCAACTACTTTACTAAGGTGAAGAGCCTTATCGACATCCATAGGTATTACTTATGATTTCTAAAACTCTGGGTAAAAGAAAAAATAATTGTACTTTATTTATAGACTTTGTTTACTATACACTGAACACATTGAACACATTGTGAAAGAAATAGAAAATGTCTCTAGGGAAAATTGCTTTATTCTGCATTGTGAAAATAAAGCATTACATGAATTGTCTTGACACAATTTTTGTCCCATTTCTTACATTGTGCATGGTAGTAAGTGTTAAATTGATAGCTTGGTTTACATCTGACCAAAATTGGACATTGATGAAAAGCAAAAAAAGGGCAGATTTTTCATGCTGTTTCAATCTCCATTTCAATATGTATCATATTGTATTATTTTGTATTAACTTTATAGCTTTTTGCCCTTTATCAATATTTTAAAATTTAGTTATGTGTTATTAAACATCATTGATTCTGACCAAAATAATTCTAGAAGACATATATAGAAGCTTCGATTTCTGGACCAACTCAAGAAGAATTTAGTGCAGTTGCAATATAAGATGATTACCTCTATTAAAATATGTATCTTGACCTACATAGTCTGGGAAATAGGTGATAAGTTAACTACAATGCTGAAAAAGTGGACTCAAATACATTTATGCTATGGTGAATGTATATAGCCTTAGTGCAATATAATTCCAAGATCAATTTATCATGAGCCTTCTTTGTCTAATCCCTTAGGTTTTCCTTTCACTCGATTTCATTGAGGGCCACATCAGGGTTTTGTTTGACCCGGGGGGGGGGGGCATGGCCAGGGGACAAGGCCAGCTTAATATGACTTGTGTTGGGGACACCTGTGGTGGCCTGGGTGGTGCTGGGAGGATCCATTGTCTCCAGTGGACGAAGGTGAGACCAGGGAGAGCGCCAAACCCTTATCCTCCAGAGGAGCTTCACCGTCCCTCTCAGGCCATGCAGAGAACTCCTGGATGGTGGCGTAGGCTGTCCAGAGCCCTAGCCAGGGGAGGGCAAGTGCCCATCCCAGCCCTCTAGCTCCCAGGGTACCAGGACCTCACAGCCCAGTCCAGTTCCCCGAGGGAGTGCCCAGCTGTGCTTACCTCTTCTGTTGCTGCTATGCTCATTCTCTTGGTCAGGTTGCTCATGATGTGTGCGGGAGGGCAAAGTGTGTGGGTTAGAGGGAGGCCCACTCCTTCTCCACGTGAGGAGACCCAGCTTTTTAACCAAAGCTTCCTCAGCAGTAGGATGGGAGACCACAAGGAGAGGTCAGGAGACAACAAGGGGATGGTGAAAAGGCAGCAGAGCTGCTAGTGGCCCAGTGCTAAGGCAAGACTTCCCTCAGGCCCTTCCTCCCTCTCATAATCCATCCATCCTTCCTTCCTTCTTTCCTTCCTTCTTTCCTTCCTTCCTTCCTTCCTTCCTTCCTTCCTTCCTTCCTTATTACTTACTTACTTTTTCTCTTCTTTTTCCTTTCATTTTCATTTTCCTTTCCTCTTCCTTCCCCTTTCTTTTCCTTCCTTGCTCTCTTCTCATCTTTTCTTTTTCTTTCCTCTTTCCATTTCTCCTTTCCTGTCCCTTCTTGGGTGCTCAAATGCAAAAGGGGAAACACTTCTCAATGCCTCCTTGTTTTGGTAGCATGCTGCCAGAAAAAACAGAGCTTGGGAGGGGCGTATGTGGCCCTCCCAAGCTATGTTTTTGCCTGCAACGTCCTGCAGCTCTCTGCCAACAAAAATGGTAGCCACCAGGTTGTAGATCAGCGTCAGGTCAGCCAGGCCAAGGCACTGTGGGCCAGTCCTTTGCTATTTCCAGGGCAGCCCCGTGGACCAGATCTAAGCACCCCGTGGGCCAGATCCAGACAGCGGGCCTTGAGTTTGACACCGCTGCACTATATGGAGCAAGTGCTAGGGAGGCCAATAACTCTCCCAACCCCCCAATTTTTGAAAAGAATATGTTGAATACATTCAGGAAGTAATGGAAAGCAAACTGCAGAAGCAAAGATGCTACTGCCCTTCTACCCCCCCAAAAAATTGTGCCTACACCCACCTCTTACTCTGTTTCCAGTTTATATGCTGTGGGAAACTAAAGCTATTAAGTGGTTGTGGCCATGGACTGTAATTAAAACTTTATCTTCAACTTCATCATAGCTCTGTACCCATATCTGGACATTCTCAAAGAATAAGCACATTGCATCCTGCATATAGTAGTTGAGGATAGACCTTATTTCCAGAAAGTGGCTTCTGCTGCTACCAGTCTCCAAGTTTCTTTTTCAGAACCCAGATATACAGGTAGTCCTTGACTTACAATAGTTAGTTTAGTGATTGTTCAAAGTTACAACAGCCCTGAAAGAAGTGACTTATGACCGTTTTTTTACACTTAAGACCATTGCAGCGGCCTCATGGTCACATGATCAAAATTCACACCCCTGACAACTGGTTCATATTTATGATGGCTGCAGTATCCCAGGGTCATGTGATCCCCTTTTGAGACTTTCTCATAAGCAAAGTCAGTGGGAAGTCAGATTCATTTAACAACTGAGTTACTAACTGAACAACTGCAGTAATTCACTTAACAACTAGGGCAAGAAAGATCATAAAATGGGGCAAAACCCACTTAACAAATGTTAGCAGCAGAAATTTTGGGATCAATTCAGTGGTGGGTTGCTCCCGGTTCAGTCCGGTTCTATAGAACCGGTAGTAAAACCGGTGGGAGGGTCTGCCCAACCGCCATGATGTCATCATGGGTGATCTGTGCATGTGCAGAAGCGCGCACGCTCCTGTTGCAAACCGGTAGTAAAGGTAAGTGGAATCCACCCCTGGATCAATTGTGGTTGTAAGTTGAGGACTACCTATATTTTCTCTACTTTCATGAATATCCCTTCTTGGGGCTTCAGAACTCGCATAACAACTTTCTAAAGAATTATTTCCCTCCATATTGTGGAAGAACATATACATGTATTCATATTTACAAAATAGAGGATGACATGCAAATTACCTCTCATTTGTATTTCCACACCTTTTTCTCCCTGCTTGTTATGTTTACATGGAACAGTACATTTCCAAAGGCCAATCTCCTGCACAGATGTTGCCTCAGGGCAAGATTCTACATTTGAACTCTGATGGGAAACATTGCAATACAAGCTATTTGCACCAAATGAAAAAAAAAGCATTTCTTGTTGAGTCATTTAAAATGTCAAGCTGAAATATTAAGGTATGATAAACACTGTTTTCCTGCATGCTACTTTACATCAGAGTTGGGGAGTCTTGTGTCATAAAATAAGTTTCAGAGCACAGATTCCATTAACCTTTTATCGCTACAATAGTTAAGCTGCCTAGGATACTGGGAGTTGTACATCAACTTAACCAGAGGGCACAAGAATCAGGAAGACTATGTCTCTTCTCCACATGCATAATGTGAGGATTAATTCTTTATGGGAAGCCCTGGTACCTGTTCACTCAGCAATTGTTTATGTCCACTTAAGTAGCTGTACGCTGGAGGATGGAGTGTTATTAATACTTCTTAACAGATTAAACTCCGAACTTCTACAGGAAATGCATTTTTTAAATTGTACGCAATGGGTTAAATCCAGAGATAGAAGGAAAGGCAACAAGAGAAAGTACTACTTGCAAAAGGGAAGGGCAGGTAAACGCATTATGTGGGCGGAGCAAGGTTTTATTCTGATTGCAGGAAGAAAAGAGTGGGGCTTGGCAGCCAGAGCCAGTCCCTGGATGACCAAGTCATTCCCATTGGACTTTAGCTGCTGGCCTAGGCTGGTGAACTTCTCAAGCTTTTTTTGAGTAAGGATCTTAAACCTGGTTGAGGTAAGGCAATGCTGAGCATACACACCTTATTCCCACCCATGGAGTTTAGCTGAGTTTCTCTTTTGCTTTGGCAGAAGGTGCAAAGGCTTTGTGCTGTCTGTTTTTCCCCAACTTCCTGTAATTGCTCCTTTTCTTTGTTGGCACAGTGGGAGAAAGGAGAACGTTCAGAGGTGAGTTCAATTTTGAGTATTGCCTATGACAAAGCAAATATGTGCTTGAGAGATGGAAAGTGTCTTTCTCTGCTTTTCCAGCATTAAAATCTTTTGCCTTTTTGTCTCACATGCTTTTGTTTGGTCTTCTATACGGAGCTTCTGATCACTGGTTATTTTAACCTTCCCAAATTCTTTCAGAAAATGATCCATAGCTGGCAGGGGAAGAACTACCTGACTACTTTGAGATATTTCAGGCTTGTTGACTTACAGCATTACCAGCACAACCTAAATATTTGAATTTTAATCCTTGCTTCCATGATATTGGCTTTGTCCAAAGCATTGCTTTATTCAGCTCTTACAACCATTTGTTTAGCAACTGGTATAGCCAGCATAGTCATACTCCAGTCAGAATCAAGGATGCAGCTGTAGAGGGGGTCAACAGTATTAAGTATCTGGGGGTGCAGATTACTAATAATCTGAATTGATCTCTTCACATGTCATCCTTAGTAAAGCGTGCAAACCAGCATCTGCATTATCTGTGTCAGAGGAAGAGAGCACATCTTTCTCCTCCTGTCCTGGACACCTTTTACAAAGACACAATTGAGAGCATTTTAACAAATTGCATCACTGTTTGGTTTGATGGTAGCAGTGCCTCAGAGAGAAAGTCCATACAGAGAGTGGTAAGGACAGCGGAGAAGATTATAGGAACCTCACTTCCCGTTATTCAGGATACTGCTTATAAGCTCTATGTGCTTAGAGCACAAAGGGTGTGAGATCCCACACACCCACTTTACGGTCTGTTTCTGTTGCTCCCCTCTGGGAGGAGGTTTCGAAGTATTTCTAGCAGGACTACCAGATTCTGTAACAGCTTTGTTCCCTATGCCATCCGTCTGGTAAACTCACAAGATTCGTTTTTCTCGCCATGTACATGTATACATCCGAACTAGACGGTGTTGTTTCTCTGCGTCATATAATATATGTGGGTATATGCATATTTATTTGTTTGTTTGTTTTATATTTTTGTCATGTTTATGCAGTGTATATTGGAAGTGGTGACCCCTTGAGAGTTGTATGCAAGAAAATTTTATTTTAATGTATGCTGATCAGTATACATTTAAAGTGACAATAAAGTTATTCCAAATCTAACTGTTTGAAGTTACGGCAGCCCTGAAAAAAGTGATTTATAAACAGCCTTTGCACTTACAACTGGTGCAGCATCCCCACAGTCATATGACCAAAATCTGGATGCTTGGCAACCAGTATGTATTTACAACAGATGCAGCATCCTGGAGTTACATGATTGCCATTTGTGACTTTCCCTAACAAACTAAGTTGATGGGGGAAGCTAGATTCACTTAACAACCATGACAAAAAAAGGTCATAAAATTGGGCACCACACAATAATTGCCTTACTTGGCAATGGAAATTCTGGTCCCAATGATGGGTGTAAGTCGAGGACTGCTTGCAGTACAAGAAACCAATCGGTGTCATAACATGAATAGAATAGAGTAGAGTAGAGTAGAGTAGAGTAGAGTAGAGTAGAACAGAACAGAACAGAACAGAACAGAACAGAACAGAACAGAACAGAACAGAACAGAACAGAACAGAAGAGAAGAACAGAACAGAACAGAACAGAACAGAACAGAACAGAACAGAATAGAATTCTTTATTGGCCAAGTGTAGTTGGACACACAAGGAATTTGTCTTTGGTGCATATGCTGTCAGTGTACATAAAAGAAAATATTCATCAAGAACACTTAGTGATAGTCATAGGTTACTAATAAGCAATCAAATCATACTAGGAAACAAATAAAATAATATAAATTGTAGAGATACAAGCAACAAGGTTATAGTCATAAGTGGGAGGAGATACTGTAGGTAATAGGAAGGATGAGAAGAATAATACAGTCTTAGTAAATAATAAAAAGAGCTGAAATAGTTCAGCAGTCTGTAGAGATTCTCAGTCATCCAGGTCATGGTTGTCTCAAAGGTGCTTTTTTAAAGGAGGCAACTGGACTTTTTGTTTTTTCTTTGAAGACGTTTCGCTTCTCATCCAAGAAGCTTCTTCAGCTCTGACTGGATGGTGGGGAATGGAAGGATTTATATTCCTTGCAGACAGATGGTCATTTGCATCCTTTTTTTAGAGGGTGTTGAAGCACTTGGAGGTTTATTTGTCTCCTCAGGGTCACCTGAGTAGTGCTCCTGGTTCCTGTAGTCTGCAATTATTATTTTTTTCCTCTGGAAAAACATCTTCAAAGAGAAAACAAGAAAGTCTTGTTGCCTCCTGAAAAAAAGAAGCACCTTTGGGACAACACCTTAGCAGCTCTTTCAATTCTTTTAGCAGGCCTGGATTTCACAGAGGTTCTCTGTTATGGAAGGAAGCTGAACATGACAAATAAAAGAATTCCAGTTACATCTGACTCTTAGACCAGAAAAGCTGTATTCATTACAGTATTTGGATCCATAATCTCCCATTACTAATGCCCTTTACAGAACCTGTAGTTCCTGATATTTTAGGCCACAGCCACTTTTCTGTATATGGTTAAATGGTTTCAATCATGGTTGTAGGTCACCACTTGCCTAAATAATGAGAAATTGTTAAATTCTCTGTGATAATGATAATATTCCAATGATGATACAACATGGTTTAGTGCAATCCTACACATAATTAATTAATTAAATTTATATCTTTATCAATCTCATTGATAAAGAATCCCTGGGCTATGGAATTGAACCTTGGTTTCCCATAAGCGGGAGAGTCCAGAACAAGACTCTCAAGACTGCTGATGAGATGTGGACCCTGAGAATGTAGATCCAAGCTCCTCAGTGTGGAAAAGTGCTGGGCTGTAGTACCCCTTCTTTGCTCAACTGCATTCAAGCTGAACCACACTGCAGCATCTGCTCCCTGTCTGCCAGCATTCTGTAGACTCACCCACCTGCTGGCCTGCTTGCAAAAGCCGCCCAAGGAAAGGTTTGAGGTAATCAGAGCTTGCAACTTCCTGCTGGCTTCCCCAGTGACTTTGCTCATTGGAAACTGGAAGAAAGTCACACATTATGGTCACATGAGGTCCTTGTTTAATGACCCATAATTGACAATGGCAATGGGAATTGCCAGAATTGCCATTACCAAGCAATGCAATGACATGACATTGCACTTTGTGACTGCATTGGTTAGTGATGGAAATTCTGGCCCCAATTATTCTTGTTAAGTGAAGACCACCTGTAATAAAGAAAATCTGAAGCCTAGCTTTGTTAAAAGGAAGTGAGAAGACAATTTCAACCCATTTCAAATTCTGCGAACTGATAATAATTGCAAAAAATAAATAAAAATAAAAATATATGAAGAATTGAATCATGCAGAATAAAATTCAAAGACATCTGACAAAATTACTTAATTTTTGTTTTGTTTTGCTTTAGTATAAAGCCATCCAGTTTGTTTATTTTAGAAATATCAGTGTGTCACCTAAAGTTTGTAGAAATGCTAATGGACATTTTGCAAGCATCTCTGTTCAGGACAGATTATAGGGCTGTCTTATTTTTAATAATCTCTGTGCTTCTTTCTGACTTGAATACATGTGTGTATTTGCATACAGTGAAATGGATCGCTACAGATATTTCATCTTCAACCAGAGAAGCATGTTGATATTAGGGCTACTTCAGATAACTTGTGCTACAGTTTGTGTCATCAGTGGATTAATAGATGGTGTTTTCAGAAAGGAATCAGAATTGAGTAAAACTAAGATACCCATTTGGGCTGGAGTGGTAAGCGATATTTTCTATCTTTCTTTCCAGAATATATTAAGAATGTATTGTTAGTTCCAGGGAACTTGCTGTTTCTTAATTTGCATTTAGGAAAAGAAGACCTAGATTTCCTAGGAAGAAGTGTAACTAGGTATATAGCATTTCATGGTGACAACTATAAAGAAGAAAAATGCAATAAAAAAATTTCCACTTCCTTTGGAGTGGCAGGTTGTTGCTTTCTGGGCTCCAAAATTTGCTTGTTGTTTTGTAGAGTTTTTTTTATATATATATAATACAAATCTTGCCAAGTGGGATGCTTATACCAACATCTCTCCCCGATAACTTTGCTGCCTAGATTACTGAATTCACTCATCTAATATGTGCCTTTAAAAGTAATTGATTAAAAAAAAGAATGTGTGTGAAAAGCTCTACTGAATCCAGTTTTAGGACCATCTAATCCTAAATTTTGTGCCACAGAATGACTCTTTGAATACAGTTGGGGAATTTGAACAGGACTGTGTGAAGGATTTCTTCCACTACTGCTTTCCAACAATTATGACATTTTGCTTATGATACAGGTGGGAGTAAACAGTAATTTTAAAAAATGTCAGTCTGATCCTCCATGAACCTACTCAAGGTCCTTTTAAAACTATCCCAACCGTCCCCTATTAGCAAAACTCTGGCAGCTAATGTGGAGTGTGGTGCCTGCTATATTTCAACTGTTGGAATTGCCCATTGAAATCACTTCTTAGTTTTGATTTCTGAACCCTACATGAAAAATGAACTCTGAATGGACATCAGAAAATAGTATTATTTTTCGGTGTCAGCAAAGATAATTTGATTCAATAGCATTTGTCTTTAATGAGGATTGATTTGTGGGTATTTGTATTTGAATTCACTGCCTGCCTCTATCCTAGTCTGTGTTCTTAAGGTATTTTCCTGACTCCATTTAGCTTATCATTTTTCCCAGCTCCTTAAATGTAAGAGAACGGCTTAAAATTAGGTTTTAATAATAAGGTTTGCTGCAATTCATCGCAGTATCTGATTTTTTTAACAGTAGTATCCTATGTATAAAGCTAAAGTTTCTTTTGAATCAAGGCTTTGACTCCTAGAGAATTCATTTACATGGCCATGAAATTTTCTTGGCAAGAATATAGAATATTTTTTTGGGGTTAGCTTCTTCCATATTTTTTTTTCCAATTTCCAATCTATCTTGTAGCAGTCCATCCAACCAGATTATAACCAGGCATGATCCCTCTTAACTTCTGTTCCCAAAGAAAGGCCTCAAGATACTGGGACCTCTATCCATGGAATTACCTAGTCCAACTAGCCAAGAGGGTTACAGATAATTCTAAATATGGAAATTGTTTATAGTTGCCCTTGCTGATAAAGTAGGCTCCATGGGTGAAAAAGAACTTTGAAGGGCTAAGTAAAAAAATTAGGACTTTTCATCACTGTATATAATAGCTCATAAAGAATGTATCTGGCTGGCTATATTTTTGGGGCACTAAAGATTGAATTTTTTGATATTAAATGTAACCATAATATAACTTCACATTTATGTGTTTGGGTTTTTTTTTGCTATGTTCCTTACTCTAAACTCTGTTTTAGTTTATGAGCATTCCTGGAATTATGGCTTTAAATTCATCTCAGAGGAAGAATCCAATTCTGGTGAGTTCAGAATGGGTTTTTTAATATTGTTTAAGAGCAGATATCAAAACATAATGAATGTGTAGTAGTAGTAGTAGTAGTAGTAGTAGTAGTAGTAGTAATAATAATAATAATAATAATAATAATAATAATAATAATAATAATAATAATAATAATTTATTAAACTTGTATGCCAGCCAATTCTGAATGATTCTGGGTGACTCAAAGAAATTACAATCAAATCACTAAAATGTAAAAGACAAAGATAAAAAATGGCACATACAATGAAGCAAGGGGTCTCACTCTCACTCCCCCTAGGACTGGGTGAAAAGCCATTTAGCATTTTTAGTATGTGGGTTAGTGGTTAACATTCCCTAAACAACTTTAGATTTGATTCCTTTGTGTATTTTCACATAGAATCGATTCATATTGAGATATTCAGTTATGGTATGAAGAAACATTTTGTCTTCCCTGAGAAAATAAATAACCAAATCAAATCTTGAGTTTTCTGTATTCCTTATACAGGTGAATGCCACGATAATTGCTTCAGTATTTTCCTGTTTCACCACTTTAACTGTAATAATTTATGCTTCTATGACATTAGAGTATGGTGAAAAACATGAGTCTAATAAAGTGTTGTATAACCACCCAGAAATCGTAAGTAGCATATTTTGTGTCTAGTATTCGCCATTAAATTCCTGTTCTTTCATAAACCTTGTATACTATTCTAATTCATACTCCTAGTGCCAATCTGAATGCAAAGATTAATATTGAGTCTTACTCTGGTTTCTTTAGATTATCTAAACTACAGATCCTGTAATGTACAGCTAGTGCATGATAAACAATGAAATCTATTTGGAAGGCATTAGTTTGGAAGGTCTCCTTTAAACTCTGTGGTTTATAATGCAAATCCAAATATTAGCATTATGTTATGCTACCAAATGGCACAGAGTACAGGTACTCTTCAACATGACTGGTGACTTAGTGACTGTTCAAACTTACAGTGGTCTTCCCCAGGGTTACTTATGACCCAGATGTTAAGTTCTGACCGATGCTGCCCCAGTCATGTGATTGCATTTATGGTTGTTTGCAGCAGCTTGTGGTCCAATGACTATGTTTTACAACATTTTTTGCTGGAAAGTGATGTATATTTCTGGTTTCTAGTAAAAAAAACAACACCCATTACAAACAATGGATTTGCTTAATGATCACCACAAAAAGGTCATAAAATCAGGTGCAGTCACATCATGATCTGTTTAACGACCAGCATGACTTATGACTGTAATTCAGGGCTTAATTAAAATCATAGGTTGAGGACTATCTGTAGTTATAATGTGATTTTCTCCACTCTCCACTATTAATTGCATAATAAATAAGAAGCTGTATCTAATTGTCTCTATTCATCACGACTGATCTAGACAGAAGTAAATGTAAAGCTTGCATATTAGATGTGAGTTCTAAGAATTCAGGCACATAGAGCACAACTGAAAGCAATACTAAAAACCCACAATGTCCTTGACTTATGCCCAGTCGCTTAGTGACAATTCAAAGTTATGATGGACTTTCTCCGACTACTTATGACTTGAATTTGAAGTTCTGATGGCCAGTCATTCCCCCCACAGTCATGAGATCACATTTTGGGCACTTGGCAACTGGCCCACATTTGCAACAGTTTGAAGCATCCTGAGGTTATATGGCGCAATGTATATTTTTTGCTGAAACAAGAGTTTAGTTCCAGTTTTCAGCAAAAAAATGCCCATTATGGAAAATAGGTTTACTTAATGATTACAGTGTTTGCTTAACCACTGCAAAACACATTATAATATTGGGTGTGGTCATTTGATGTTCCACTTTAACAACTGGCATGACTTATGACCAGAATGCGATTCAAATATTCTATCTCCAATAGATGGGGATTCAGCTTGCTTGAAAACCTTTACTGCATTTTTAAAAAAGCATCTAAGAATTTCAGGTATATCCATTTCATTCATTTGTAGCTCTCACAGCATTAGTAGAAAAGATTCCCCCTCTCCCCCATATTCCGATATCTTACTGAGAGTGATGAGAAATCTCTAAAAGTCTGAAGAAGGAATGTGAGGAAGATGTCCCAGAGCATGAATAAATATCTAGAGTACTTGTATTGTTTCTTTTTATTTTGATAAAACATGCATGTGAAGTTTCTGCATTTTGAACTGCAGGTATTGGTGCTGGGTAAGCTGGTTCAAGGAGCTAATATCACAATGATGATTACATCAATTTTTAGTATATTTATTGTACTGATGATTGTGTATGTCAGCTGCCGAAGTCTTCCATGTTGTTCCTGCTATGACAGTATCACTGGACTTGTAAGTAGCAACATCATTAAGGAGGGTGTGTTCAGTCATGAATGCATCACATTGTAGCACCATTCAAATTAAACCACCATAGATTTCAATCAGTCCTTAGATGGAGAAAGCTTGTATCTCCTATAAATTATTGTGATCTTTCCAAACAATGGATAATACATATATAAAAAGAGATGTATTTTTCCTCTGCGTATGCAAGATACATTTTTCATGGACTATTTGTGTTTAGAAAAAAATAACTACAATTCTGATTTTAAGGTTTGATGATTAAAAAGGCCTAATTCAATTCCAAGGATGCCCTTTTATGGGATATATTGCAGTTTCCTGTAAATAGAAGCTTGTGTATGTGATTCAAACAATATTCCTTATTGTTTTATTGTGCATTCCTTTTCTGGAAGGAATTCTTTTGCACAGCTTGTTATCAGGTTTTTCACGAGAAGGGTTTACAAAAATACTCTGATTAATCGTGTCAGTATGCCATCTGTAAAGTAATTAAATAAGATGCAAAATATGATATATATATTTATTTGCTCACATATCACAGAGTCACGGAGAAACTTTGTGTGGTGTCCAATTAAACATAAAACCCACATAAATATTGTTATTTATAAATATATACAGGAAAAAATAAGTTCAAAAGGTGGGAGAGATCCTTCAAGATGCTAACCGACCTCAAGGTTGCATGTTTTTCTGCAATCCCCAGGTGAGTTGGCACAGCTAGGGCTAATCCTAGATGAAATTGGATTTGGATATTTAAATATGTGCAATATCACTGTTTAATTTTAGGATTGTGTACAATTGCAGCATGGCATAACCAAATACATATATTTAAAATACCTGAGCAAATAACATTTTGCCCTGAAAACCTTCTAAGCAGATTCTATCTTACATTCCAAAACTGACAGGCTACCCTGAACATTTCTTCTCTTTGTCTAATTTTATTAGGTCTCATGTTTAAGATCTTTAAAGATTAGCAACAGCTTGTATATGATTCCTATGTCGCTATTTTATTTTGAATCTTAGTTTTATTACAGCATACTGTTCAACCACTTTTATATTAAGTGAAGTGTGCAATATAATAATTTATGGCTAAATTCTGATATCAGTTTGATCCATATGCAAGCCTGTTTTAATATTTTCATATTCTCATTCTTAGGAACATCTAAAAAATGAAGACCAGTTACAAACTACAGAATTAGTCTGCCTTTCACGTGGTATGTAGGGTCTTCTTATTTTTAGAACATCAGTGTTAAATTATATTAAAAAATGCAAGAAATGTTTGATTTTGCCATATGTGATGGATTTATTATATTCTACCTTTATAGATCAAGAGGACAGAATTTTTAATTGTCCAATAAGACTTCCCCAACCAAACACAGAAACAGATTATGAAATAAGTGACCCACCTCCATACATCAGGCTGACTTAGAAACAAATTCTACAAGGATTTCATGAACAGACCCTTTATAATTTTTTAAAAAGTATGAAATGCGTACAATTATTAAAGAAATTGAAAAAGACTCTCTTCAACAGATCCTGAAAATATATGAATTTACTTATGTACAAAAATATTTTATTACAAAAGTGAATAAAAATTGTATTTAAATTTCTTGAGTTAGAAACACTGATACTCTGAAGATGCCTTCCCAGAAAGATTTCTTTTCTGTAGTGAACATTGGCTGCATCATCGGAAAGCAGATTCTATGGCAAGCTTCATTGCTTTTTCAGCAGAGAGCTTACAAAAAGCTCTCCATTTAACAACTCTGGTATGGAAAACCTAGACTGATGTTTCCCAATTTTATCATTGCTAAGATTTTGGGTGCTAAAATCCACAAATCTCAGATGTCTAGGATGAAAAAGGTTGAGCTATGGAGCAGAAAAGCGTCCCCTCCCCATTAGAGCCCCCCCCCCCCCCCCCCCCGTGTCAAGAAGCAAAGAATCATTCTGGAAGTCATTGTCTGGCAATGCTGGAGGCAATTCCTGGGAATGGGGCTTTTGTGGGAATTTCAAATGGAAGAGGGCTTGTTAGAGGCAAATTCTGCAAGAGGCAGACATTTGGTTTACAGCTGGTCCTTGGGTTATGATAGTAATTGGCAATAAATTATGTGAAGTGAAACATTACATGACCGCATTGTTTAGTGATAGCAATACAGTCCTCACTGCCATTGTTAATCCAGTTTCCTGATCCAAGCCATTCTTGGGTTTCATTGTTTCCTGTCCTGAGTCTTGACAAGGGACTACCTTCCTCTTGAACTCCTATCATGCACCTATCTCCCCTGCCCCTCCATTTTTGTCCTTTTGACTACTCTGAGCACATTGGCACTCTTTGGTGGCAGTGGTACCAGTGATGGCACTGGAGCTGAAGCAGAGGCCTGGGGTCTTCAGTCTCAATCGCCTGCTGCTGTCCTCAGACATCTTCTTCAGCCCCAGTGTTGCCACTACTGCTGAGGAAGGCTTCTGTACAGGGTGACCAAAAAGAGATTGGAGAGGGGGAGATAGACAAGTGGGAGGAGTTCAAGAGGGTGGGGAGAGTTGAAGACCCCTGCTGGTATAAGTTCTGGCGGGCTACCAAGTGACTGAATTTTGATCACGTGACCACAGAGCCATCACAATAGTTGTGACTTTAGGGACCAGGCGTAAGTACCTCCGTAACTTTGTAACTTATGTTTCTCCTGCAAATAAAATCATAGCAAAATAATGTTCAAATAATTCATCCTCCAATTTGCCCATTACATTCCAGATGAAGAAAAATGAATATAAATTCTCAGTAGAAACGGTGCTTCCAAAAATTTGATGTAAATTCAGAGTCATAACTCAAGATTTTCTGACTAGTTTGTACGTAAATAGGGGGTCCAGAACATGCTGTGCAATCTCCTGAGTGTCGCAGCCTCTTGCAAGAAACAAATGAATCTTCTTGGTAAATAGATCCATGATACTCAAATGAATGAATATCTTTGAAATATAATGTGGTGACATAAAATCCAGAGAAATTGTCCTAGCCTCTCAACAGATCTGACAGATGAAAAGTACTTGACATTTGCTCTTGGCCACCAAAACTCTTTGAGCACAACATGTGTTCTGAATAGTCTCCCATGCCCAGCAGTTTTCTTTTCAGAGCAAAGTAATAGCATTTCTTCTCCAAAAAAACATGTAAACAACTCTTGTGAAATAAGTGTCCTTGAGTTGAAGAAAGTATAAGACCTGACATACGACAAGCGAATCTTACGTACTGCCTGCCTCTCCTAGCTTTTCTGGAATATCCCTTCTCAGGGAGTTGGGAGTTTAAGATTGTTATGTTTTAAGATCATAGCAGGGAAAGAGGGCCAGGCTGTCATAACATTGCATCAGACAGAGGAACTGACTTTTGCTTGTCACTCTGGCAGCACAAGAGCAGGTGAAGCAGGTGAAATCCATGCTGACTGCTACCACCCAGCCAATGTGTATAAAAACAAGCCATCCAAATATTTTAAAAACATTTTGGAGTATTTTTTAAAAAAATCCTTATGGGATAGAACTTTCTTTCCATCGTTTGCAGCAGTGAGATGTTTTTAATTGCTTCTTGAGGCACTTAGCTGAGTCAGAGAAATCAAAGTGACTATTCTCCAATTCTTTTCATTAGTGCCTCCTTAGAAGTTCAAACAGGCACTGACCTCTTATCCCAGAAGCAGGAAATCAAGTTCTCAGAAAGAACAAGAAAAACCTACTCAGCCAATATAAATTAGGCTCTTCACTACGAAGACTTTTTCTGTTGTTATAGTTCAGTGATGGTGAACCCTTTAGGCACAGAGTGCCCAAACTGGAAGGTGTGCACATGCCTGCGCCAGAGCACCAGTAATCCGATGACCAGCTGGCCAGTGTGCACGTGTGCATCAGAAACCCGACAACCAGCTGGCTGAGCTGTGGCGACGGTGCGTGTGCCCACAGAGAGGGCTATGTGTGCCACCTCTGGCACACATGCCATAGGTTCGCCATCATGGTTATAGTTTATGAAGCATTGTTAACATTACTGCACAGAGTAAAAAATAGGGGAAAAAATAAACAAAATCCCTTGCTCGACAATCAGCATAGCAAACGTATTCTGAAAAGCTTATAGCAAGCAAAGAAATGTTACATAATATACATATGTATGCACACGTGCACACATAGCTTGAAACAGCGAAGCATACATGTTCAGCTGCATAAGAGGATGGGTAACTCGCTAACATACAAAGCAACATAGTCTTCAATTATTTAACCTGTATGCTGAAAATACAACCAAAATCGAATGAGGGGTTGCAGAGTGCCTCCAAGCCTTAACCATTCCACAACTTCAGTGCTTCCATTCCATAGCATGTGCCGCAAGAGCCACCACATAGTTGATTGAATAGTTATTTGGTGTGCCAGGTATTTCTTTGTAGCCTATGTGGTTTTTGCAATTTATCATGTGGCCATTCCCCATCTACAAGTTGCACAGGTCTGGTCCAAACATGAGAGTGGCAGAAATATAATTGATGGCTGCTGCTTTATACCGATTACGCTGGAAAGTCTGATTAAAAAAGCTTTTTGAAACAGCTAAATTTTGTTCCAAACTCAAAACAAAGTCCTCCCCCCCAAAAAACTATCATTCATAGAAAGATCAAAGACAGTCACTTCAAGAATGGAAGGTTCAAGATAATTTCTAATGCAGGTGGTCCTCAACTTACAACAGTTCATTTAATGATTATTTGAAGTTACACCACTGAAAAAAGTGACTTATTACTATTTTTCACTTAAGACCACTACAGCATCCCCATGGTCATGTGATTTACCGTATATTCAGATGCAGAACAGGTTCATATTTATGATTGCAGTGTCCCAGGGTCATGTGATCATCTTTTGCGACCTTCTGAGAAGCAAAGTCAATGGGGAAGTCAGATTCACTTAACAACCATGTTACTAATTTAATAACTGAAGTGATTCACTTAAGAAATGTGTCAAGAAGAGTTGTAAAATGGGACAAAACTCACTTGACAAATTTCTCGCTTAGAAACATAACTTCTGGGCTCAATTGTGGTCGTTAAGTTGAGGACTACCTGTATTCACTAGTAGTGTAACAAACTCAGCTTATTTGGAATCAAACATTGTGAAAACAGACTACAGAAAAGGAATTGTATTTGGTAGCATTTATTCATTTAAAATGCTCTACTAGTTTGACAGATGATGATCCTTCATTTGAAGGGGAAGGTAAAGCAAATTATATTAGAGAAAAATAAACTAAAAAGCACTTTGCATTAAAAATAGTTATCTGTATGGTAATCCTATAAAAATAAATTGTGCTGAAACAATGTTATAAAGCTGAACTGTATCAATATTATGATACTGTTATTTATATTAGTTCAAAGGTTTTTACTAATAAGAAATAATGAAGCTCTTACATCTTTAGTGAATCTTCTACACTTTTTAAAAACATGGATTATGCATATGAAGTAAGCAGGTAAATTCTCGAAAGTGTAATCTCATTTGAAAACTATTTAAAGAACATTTCATTAAATAAAGCTCTTTAAAAAGATTATTCATGAACAGTATGTAAATAAAAATTATAATTAAGGCTTAAAGTGATTATTACAAAAATCCCTTATTTCAAGCATAAACAGCCTTCCATATTTGCTATGCAAATAAACAATACACAAATGACTGGGGAAAAAATCTAAACATTCTAAACACAATCTATTTACACATTTGGCCAATCATGCAAATGTACTGCATTCTCTGTATTTTATTCTGTTTTAAGGTGCAATAAACATATTTTTAATCTAAAACGTTACAATCTTATACAACAGTATATTAACTTGCAATAGAATACATATAATTTGACATTTACTTAATAGTATAATAACTATATTTAAATTTTGCAGTTACCGTAATGAATACAAAAGATAAAACACTTTTAAGAATTTTCATTTTTGAGGAACACATATTACAAGTTAGTGATAATTAGGCCACTGTACTTCTAAGCATTAATAAATAACACCGATACCATTTTCTTTTATTAAAATCCCTTAGTCTCATGGCTTATGCTCCCAAAACGTTAATCTAACCCAAAATTGAACACACAGGACAAACAGAACATCAGTTCTATTAAGTTTAAATATAATACCCATTAAACATATTGAATGGACAGGAATAAATCCCTACACAATTCACTTACAGGTGGACCAATTAATAAAACATTATAATCATAACTAATTAATCAACAACATTTTGTTTAAAAGAATAGGTCTTCTCCTTGGGCCAAATTTCTAATGCTGTACATGCTAACAGTTCAGATAATAAGCACTACTCCAATTATTATTAGCTGCTTTGGTTTTCCTTTTGAATTAAAGAAAAGTACAAATGCATAATGATGTATAAATGGTTTTTTGTTTTCCTAAGAGTCAAGCACAGTGTGTTAGTGAGGTATCATAAACAACAATGAAATTCAATCATATATTCCTACAAAGGGCAGCAGTGTTTAGTATAGTCGTTGAGATGAGTTGGACCTTTCATTTGCACAACGTGTCCTGCACAAGCCTACTGAATGTCTAGGAACAGCAAGAAACTGTCTGGACATTTTTGGATTTCATCCAAAAGAGAATGTCTTTTTCCTAGAACTGTTTTATGACTGTACAAAAATATACATAAATAAATCTAACTAACCAATAAAAACTTATACAAATGGCTACTTTAACAGAAAGTTGTCAATATCTACTTATGACCTATATAAAAATCTAAAGCTCTGCTTAAGCAATGAGCCAAAAGTATGCACCATGATCTCTGCCTGCCAAAAGAAAGACTTTAAAGTTGTGCAATTTATGCAATGATCATCAGAATGCCTCCTCATGTCTTCAATATTTGCTAGGAGTGTTTATGTGCAAAATCATTGAAACCCCTTAAAACAATATCATAAAAGTTTTAAAGAGCCCTTTCAGCAATTTCTGAGCACCAATTTTACATAAATAACTCCCCCCTCATTTTATGCTGTCTCTTCCATATTTTAATTGTTAAATTATATAAGCAGCGTATCTTTGTATGATGTTGATATTTCAACTATTTTAAAACAAATGGAAGGAAACCAGACAATATTGGCTAACACTTGTTTATGATTCATTCAATGTGCTATGGATTCTGCAGTGTTAAATTCTTTAATTTTGAAGTTTTTCATCTTTAAATCAAGGCTCATGTTTTGGCTTGTTAGGAGGATGGATGCACATAATATGCCTACCACTAATACTGCAAAAAATTTGTAGTACACAGTCAATTAAATAGAGAAAAGATAGTATTTTAAGGCTTTTTCAAAGTGTGGATTGCTTACTTTTTACTTCATTCTTCTAGCTTCCAGTTTTGCTCCACAGAAGGTTGGGGGGGGGGGGGGGGAGGAAAAAGGCCAGTGAAGCAAAGTTGAGTGATCTAATTAAAACCTTTGTTGCACCTAATGGATCCCTACTAGTAGCTGTGCCTCTAGTCTAGAGCAATGTAACCAATTTACAAGAAAAATAAGTTGCAATTTTCAGTATTATTTCCAATAACATGCAGGAGATTCACATTCTTTTCCTCTTATCTTGAAAAATGTAAGTTATATGGAACACTATGGAAATAAACATAATTTGTTCACACACACACAGACACACACACAAAGGTTTCAGAATATTCAACAAAAGCAATACAATCAGAAATTAAAATAGAAAAAAGTTGCTGTGTACATAATTTATTTTTAAAATTAATAAACTTAATTAATGAAAAATTTAAATGGAAAGAAATTAAGGGGAAAAATTTCTAATACTTTATTCATATTGAGCCTTTCTTCCATTGTATTTTCATAAAACTGTGTATCAAAGAACTAGGATTATAATTTTAAACTGATTTTTGGCCTCCTTAGAAAAATAGTATTCTTACACTGAACAATAAAGGCAGAGAGTTGACTTAATACATTTTTAAAATATCCACACTGTATTGGAGTAAAGCTCTCAAAACTGAGACCAACTTTTCTGTAAAACAATGTATTTGCACAGATTAAAAAATTCCCTAAAACAAAAATAATTCCCTAATCATTATCATTACTCAGATGCTACAGCTTACCAAGTGCACGTACTAAACTTCTATATATAAAACGACTGAATAAAGTGCACAGCAGAAGATAATTCTTATTAAATCAAAACATTGCACATTCTTAAAGCACTGGCAAAGAGAATAATACAATGTTGAATGCAAATATACTGTAAGTTAACACCAACATGTCATAGTAGGTTTTAATGCTGGTTTCAAGTGAATTGTATTATCTGGTAACTGACTAAGCATGAGTGGTTTGTGGCTCTTTAGCTTATGAGCCAATGTCATAAATATGGCTTCCACATGATCATTGTCATTTGGGTTTTTAGCAGAAGTTTCAAACAGTGGCATACCATGAGTGTCAGCAAATTTCTGAGCCACGTCTGTAGGCACCTGAATCGCATTCCTTAGATCGCATTTGTTTCCAACCAAAATCCGGGGTATTTCATTGGTGAGCAAGTGTTGCTTGCACTCTTCAATCCACAGTGGCATACTGTGAAAGCTAGCAATATTTGTCATATCATATACAAACACAACTGCATGTACGTTCCTATAATAATGCTGCACCATGCTCTTCCTAAAACGTTCCTGTCCTGCTGTATCCCAGAGCTGGATCTAGAGGTGGGAAATGAAGAAACATGAATAAGAGTAAGACCATACATACATACATACATACATATCAATTAATCAATGCAAACTTCAAATGGACAAGTGATGATAGCATATTTATAGTACCTGCCTAAATAAAAACATATTTTCAATATAATTTCTATTAATGTTTTACGTTTTTAATATTTTTCTAAAGATCTTGAATGATGGAATTGTCTGGAATTCTGGTAAGGGGCTTTCCAGATCATCTCTGGCAGAGGAAACTCCAGCATCCCAACTTAAGGCAGACATATTGAATGGGTAGGATTTAATTATAGTATGTGTTCCTGCAACTACCAGGATACAAAACCAGATTAAATTAGCATTCTGAATTGTACCCAGAAGTCTTAACTGTAGCCAATGCAGAGCCTGCAGTGCTGGGTTTACATTAGAATCTCAAGTTCTTCCTGCTAACAAATAACGTGCTGTATTTTGGACTGTTGTTTGGAAATTCAAAAAAGAAAAAAAAAAGAAAAAAAAGAGGAAACTCCATTAGAGCACACTGCAGTGATTTTACCAGGAACTGACAAGGCCACTGTTGTTAGAATTTATAAATTTTATGAGCCAGGGTCATGTATGTGAGATGGGCAACTGTATAAATTAAATAAAAACAAATAATGCACAATAGTAAATTTTAAAAATTGGAAATTGCTGATCTATTAATACCTTTGACTGAATTTGTAATTGCAAAACGTAGTCTTTTTGTCAATTAACAATTTTCTTAGGTTGTCAGTCCTTGTCAATCCCCTTTTATCTAGTAATTCAACCCACTGCTGCTGGGCATTCTTGGGGCAAATACACTGGTAGGCGATGGAACGGGGTGCCACCTTTAAGGCACTATCGGTGAAAAAAAAGGCCGTGAACCACCGCAATTCGGCAATTTTGCCTAGGTCATTGTATTGCCCAAAACATACAGAATCTCTCGTTTTTGTCTCCGTTAAAAACAAAATCACAGGGTACGTCAAGGAAAAAGGTGAGGCACAACTGCCTTTCCTCTTCTCTCACGAGACATAAACTTGTGCCATCCTCACACAGCAGAACGAGGGTTATCAGAGGAATCGCCGCCTCCCATATTTCAAGCTTCACGGTCTTCGTCCCGCGAGCCAAACTGGGGGTGGGGGGGTTTCTCCTGGCCCACCGTAACTTTTCCCGCCCTTTCACTTCCATCCGGCCTAGCGAGCCCAGATGAGGGCGAGGGAAAGAAGGGGCCGGAATCCACCCGGAGAGAACCAGAAGCGGCCGCAGCTTTTGCTCACCTTGATTCTCTCGTCGTCGATGTCGACGGCTCGCTCGCGGAAGTCTACCCCGATAGTCGCTTCGGTGCGCTCGGGAAAGCGCCCCGCGCAGAAGCGATAGGTGAGGCACGTCTTCCCCACGTTGGAGTCCCCGATCACGATGATCTTGAATATGCGGGAGCGCGCGGGCGGCAAAGACCCGGGCCCCGCGTAGCTGCTCGACAGACTCAGCTCCAGAGACGACTCCACGTCGGCCGCCATCGGACGCCGCCTCCTCCTCCTCCTCCCTCTGCGAGGCCCTCAGGCCCGCCCAGCAGAGGGGGGAAAAGCGGGCGGCGGAAGAAACTCGGCCCGTGGCTCCAAGGCTTACCTCAGCGCGAAGCGCCTGACGCGATTGCCGCCACCGGCATCCACAGACCCACTCAGGGGCGGGGCGACGAGGGCTGGGCGGGGCAAGACCGCGACGCTCCAGGCACCAGAGGCGGCCCTTCCCTCCTCCTGATAGGAAAAGCGGGCGCGATTTGGCTTAGGATACCGCGAGAGGTGGAGGACGGGCCGAAGGCGGTGGGGGGGGGGGGGGGAGAGACATATCCTTCGTTTGGAAGGGGGGGGCGCTTCGGGGGCAAGTCCCTGGCGGTGAGACGCGGGTTGTAGAGAGATTTGGCTCCCTTTTCCCACCTGGTGCTGGAGAGCAGGGGGCCCCAACCTTTCCGGGTCATGGAAGGTTAAAAAAAAAAAAGGAAACAATTCTTTCAGCTGCAGGCAAGCGCGCACGTCTCTGCCACTCGCGCAAATGGAGCTGCTGTGCTCGCGACCCGGTTTCAAGCGAGCCATGGGCCAGGACCGGGCTGGGGTGTTGGGGTACTGTAGAGCAGCATTACTGTAGTAAGCGCTTGCCTTGAATTTGGGGAAGCAATAAACGGGTGCAAGGAAATAAATCTGTTGGGAGACTTTGGGGGATGAGATTTAGGTGATCTTGGAGAGGGACACTTTTTTTTAGTAGGGAGTGCTTCATAGTGGTTACATCTAGCCTCGAATATCAGCTGTCAGCCAGCAGCAGCAGCTTGTACTGCATATACATATATATACATATACATATATAATATAAATAATTTGAGAAGTATCATAATCACAGTATTAATCCATAAATTAGTAACTGCTAAAAGTGTTATACAGATTTAACTTGATATAAAGCCTATTGCACACCAACACTAGAACCGTGATGGAACATAGAGCAGTTCTGGCAATTGGTCACCAATTGGCCTCTAAAATGATAAATTAGTCCTTGCATTTTTTTCCCTCATTCCATTTGTTTCATTGCAGAAAGAGCAAAAACAAGATTCCTCCAATTATAATATGCAATTTTAACACGAAATAGTAAATCTTTAAGTAAAAATGGATTTCCTTTAAATTAAGCTTAATTCCTGGTGACTTAAATGTTTCTTGGCAACAACTTGGTCATTCTGGGACACTCCTCTGAATACCGAATTTACCATACTTTACAGGGATTTCCTGATGGGCTTTATTGGTATAGTGACCAACTCTGACCCAGCTTAATTGAGATCTTCCAAGATTGGATAGGTACTACCACCTGGATGGACAGGAAGCTTTTTCATTATTCAAATCTTAAGTCTTAATCTTTTCATTATGATTTGCGCAATGGCAATATTTGTATTTATCAGAGCTGTAGTGCAAGAATCTAAAACTTTAGAAAAGGATTTTATATTTGAGCACCAGAACCTTCCACTACACTTTATATTCATCCATGAAAAAAAGTTAACTTTAAACTAGGGTTTATTTTCGCTATGAAGGTGATTAAATATACCAGCATTATCAAGAATGGAATTTTCCTTATTTATACCTTATTTACCTGATGAGATTTATCTTGTTTATCTGATAACCTTGAATTTTGTTCTATCCCTGCTTCCCAGGAATATAAATGAGATGTTCATCTCATTTGAAATTACTTTGGGAAATCTAATTTCCCAAATTAGAGGAAAGGGAGGAAACACAGCATAATATTTTTTGTACCTCTTTCTATAGTTTTATAAAAAACGTTATGATGCTTTACGGATCCTTTTTTCTTTTTACAAATTTAAGACATTATAGAGGACAGTTTAAAACTTGCTGGCAAATTTGTCTGTCTTGATGAAATTGTAGGCTATAAAAAGCCTGGCCTATAATATACCCTTTATTGTAAGTATAAAGAAAATGACAACTTGGAAAGAGTTGCTACAGAATTTCTAGCAGAATTCTGCTACAGATCATTTAAAATTATCAACTATCATCATTGAAGGAAGAAAAAGGGTTCAAATTAATCCTCACGTAAAACCTTATCCTTTGTCAGTATGGTTTTTAGCTAAAAATGCAGAATGATTGCAGTGTAGTTTCATGGCTACCAGCAGTATTTGTTACTGTGCATTAACAGTAAGAAACAAATTTGTATCACCAAACAATCATAATAAAGTTATGAAGATTTTTGAACTGAGAGGCTTTAACCTTTCTCATTTTGTATTAATATAATTAATACAGTATCTTTGGGTTAATTACAGAAAAGATTTTCTCAGCTATATTGGGCCCATGAAATGAGGGAGATTAACCACAGGGTCCACGCAATTTTGTTAGATGCACGTATATCAAAAGATGAAGGTTCTAGACGAATGATCAGTCAATACTTTTAAATTGTTCTTATCACAGAAAGAGTAATGATATCTCTAAAGAGATGTACAACAATGAAAATCACAAAGTGTTAGTTGTTCTGATTTTTTTCATACTGGCATTTGTTTTTAGCATTTTCTACACTGTACTTTCGATTTCTGATTGCAAATTTTCTAATTCATATAAAATTCGCATTATCTTTGTGGGAATATATTTCACAGAGGTATTTACTACTAATTCGAGCACCTATGATTGCCAAATTGCAAATCATTGTTCACAATGGCAGTCATTATGGTTAGCTTTATTGAAGGAGAGGGGGGACGGGGGAGTAGTGTCTCCAAACACTGTCGCATTATGCATTGTGGGATTTCACCAACATTAATATAGCTCTTTTATGTTACGCTGAACTTGCACTACATCTCCTGACAGCAGTTTTCAAATTCTATAGTCACACAACTCTTTTTCAAAACATTTTATTGCATTATATTTGGTACCTTATGTTTGACAAAGGAAATTACATCTGTAACTGCAGGGATAAGAAGCTGGTCTGTTATTGAAAAAAAATCTTGGGCCCCTTAAAAGTTACAAAGTCATGGGCTTGCCTGAAATAACTGAGCAAGAAATATATTCTTAGAAATGTAGGGCTTCAAGTATTACAAACCTGTGACACTGTGGAAAAGTTTCAGAGGTATCTAAACTGCAGCACTTTTTTTTCCTGCATAACGTGAACAAGGCCTGCTGAGGTTTTAAACAATTAGTCTCTCAATCAGTCAAATTCATAGTCAGGAGTTCGTCTCTTAAAAATTTCAATCCATAGTTGAATGAATATCATTTATATTTTCACTGTACGTGAAAACTACATGCTGTCTTTCTAATGAGTTGGTGCCACATCACAGTGCATAATTCATTTGTTCTTGCATTACAGTTTTTTAAAAAAATTAGCCAACATTGTTGTCATTCACATCTCCTAAACATCAATTATTTTTTTTTCAAAACTGAATTAAAAAAAATATATTCTAACCAGTTCCTTCATTTAAAAACTGTGGTGCAAGAACACCAAACTGATCACGTGCAGTGAATTTCGGAGACACAACAAGCTTTCTGAACACCTTATGTTTCGTTATTTTGCTTTATATTTTAAGTCCCAGTCTCTACAACAACATTAAATATGTGTTGCAGGTTTGTTTGCAAATAGTGATTCACATTGCATACTTCCAAAGGGTAGAATCATCTCTGTATCAAAATCAGTCAGATGCTAAAGCCCCAACAACTTTTTGTGCTCAGTGAAAAGGATCCAGTGCTAAAACAGCATTTTTTGCTGTCTGAGATACTTATCTCAACAAGACAAATTTAAAGTAATATTTCTGCCACACACCTGCTCCAATGGGGTGTTAAGCCTTCAGATTCCATATAAATTAGTTTAAAAACCGGGTATGTAGATAAGGGATACTTTTCAATTTTAGCAGTGCTTAGCTTTTCTTTAATTTTCTTTAATTGAGCCATCTATTTCCAGCAATACGTTACTTTATATTATATACTTCGTCAGCAGGATAAAAAAAAGTAAAACTTTGAAGGCAACTTTTTTTCTCCTTCCATTCTCTGTAAGTTAGAACAATTCAGCAGGTGCGTGACAAAAATATTATACACCAGATACAGTCCAAAATCATTCCACTCCTTTTAAAGTTCATATTTCATTGGCCAATTCTTCAGTTTCTGCAGATATGTCTCCATTAACTGTGATCTTCATATCTTCTTCATATCCAGGGGGCATAAAAGCCAAAGCATATGGGAAAAGCTTATGACAATTTGCTCTGTACACTTCAGCTGCCTCTTTACAGTCTCCAAGGCTACCGTCATTCAATGCTTCCAATACCTCCATGCATGTCTAAAAGAAAAAAAAGTTTTTTTAAAAACATCCTGTATTTCAACAATTGATACAATTCTGTTAAGATGTTTGTGTATATTGTTACATGTAAGGCTTAAACATTCTGCTCCTTAGAAAATTACTAAATGTTAGTAGTATAGTTTGCTGACCTATTTTGTTTGAAATTTGAAAAGGCTACCTGATAGGAAGACAATATATACGTTTTTATATCAAATTTACCTGAAGATTTCTGTTTGCTAGAGATTCATCAAGTGAAGTTGCCAGTTCCACAGCTCTTTTCTGGCTTGTAGAATCCAAATAGTATACCATTTTGGCAGCTAAAAACAGAAACAAAAATACTCGTCCAGACACATTTAGATAATATTAAATATTTACTTTTATATTTGGGCCTAGTTTATCTATGTTTTCACCACCTATAGGCTCTAAGCACATAGATCAGTCCACAATACCAATCTGTTTAAGATCAACAGAGGAATTACAAAACTTGATAATACACAAGAAAAGAAGTGTTGACTAATTTTTCCCTTAATCCCTATTTATAAAGGCCTAGATGTAGATAACAATGTCATTTTCTGGGAATAGAAGAGCTTTAATTCATTGCAGCTCCCATTGTTAGAGCTGAGGCAGACAGTGTTTGTTCAATTACCACCTCCATGTTTTTCCAGGAGATCCTGCAACTTTCCAGAGCAGATATGGAGTGCAGGTTCTGTGGCATTAAGGAAAAATGGATGAGGAATGACACTCCCTTTTGCCAGCAGAAACATCCAATGAGTTCAGTGAAAGTACTTTATGGTAAAACCCAATACTCACCTTTTCATATAATCCATATATCATTGTGATAGGTTACAAATCAGAATATACCTATTATATTCTTGAGTACCCAAATTCTGTCAAGAGTTTGCAATAAATACATAAAAGACTAGGGTATTTTTTCTTGGCTGTCATATATATTTTGTACTGTACTATTACTGTTTTTAATTGTTTTATGATTGTTCACTGCCAAGATTTGCTTGTTTGAATTGAGTGTCTATAGAAATTGAATAAATCAATAAAAAATTAAAACAAATTTGTAATATTTAATTAAATGCCTAATCAAAAATGCATTTTATGGCCTCTTTAGAGAGGGCAATACAGGTAGTCTTTCTTTAATGACCATAATAGTGATCAGAGCCTTGGTCGTTTAGCAAAATGGTCATAATACAAGACACCTAATTGACCACTTCATTCAACAACTGCACTCCCTGTTGTGGCTGCTGAAATCCAAGTGGACACAAAGTTTGAAGCCCTTCTCCCCCTGCTTCTGTGAGGCTCTCTGGATCTGTGCATGTTTGGATTTCAGCTGCTGAGGGCCAGGCATGCACCCAGTCCCAAATTCTTCTTTCCCCAATTTTTCTTTGGTAATGGTTATTTTTAATTTTCATTAATTACAAACACTCCACAAAATTAGCTACTCTGTGTACAAGTGTACATTTTGATGTTTATTCCAGCTTCTTTGGAAAGTTATATTTTCTCTTACAGTCTCTCTGGAAAGTTAGCTATGAGGAAAATGATTACAAATGATTTAACAGAAATATTATTTTAATACTTCAACTGAAATTTCACATTTCTGACTTCATAATACTCTCTGCTAAAACTATGATGCTGTAGCATTTGACAGGCTATTTCTAAAAACAGTTTTTTAATTTTGCTATTTTTGAATCAAGTTATGAGGCAATATGTCTTTGAGGATTTTAAAGAATCAATTCTAATATTAAGAATAGATATGTGACCTAAACACTGGGTAACTTCTTTGCAGAGAAATATGTTAAATTTGAGACAGCATTCAAACACTTGATTCTTCATTTGCACTCAAAAGAATACTTACCAAAGTATGCAAAATTGATAATCATATGGTATATGTTTTGTAATAACAACAACAACAACAACATGTAACAGTGATATCCATTGTCATCGGGGCACTTGGTACAATGTCCAAGAATTTTACAAAATACATCAAGAAATTGCAGCTTCCTGCAATAACACCAGCAGAACTGCAAAAAACTGTGCTACTCGGAACATCATATATTTTAAGAAGATACTTGTTGATACCTAGGATGCTGGCAGCAACCCGTATCAACCATTAGAACCAGTCACTCATATCTGTGACACATTTTTAAATGTTCAGTTGACCGAGTTTCATGTTTAATGAATAAAAGAGATGATGATGATAACAACAACAATAACAACAATAAATAATATGATTATGATACTGTTTAAAGCACCTGAAGCTGCTGGACCCACTCCTTTTAATTCTTCTTCAGGCATGGAAGCCAGCTGACCCTGGGCCAGTCACTCCTTTTCTGGACTAAATTAGTGTCAGGCTCTACAGCAAACCTTCTGATAAGCAAAATCCCTCATCAAGCCATGCAATGACAGCATTACTATCAGAACTAAATGAGCACAGTACAAAAATAAGCAGATCCTGCAACCACACTGGAGAAATACTAGGAAGAACAATGATTAAAGGTACCAACCCAACAGATGTGCAAGATAAGAGCAAATCATTCTAAAAACCCTAAAGCCAATTTAAATAGAGTAAACTACATACCAGACAATCTATGTGGTAAAGAATTATAGTGCTGTTTAAGGAAAGTTTCATTGAAGTTCTTTGGATTGGTTGCCCCAAAAAGTCGATTCATTTCTTGATTCAACACTGTCCTGACCGTTTCTTGTAGATCTTTACTTTCAGAAACTATAGTATTAAGAACATAGAATTAATTTCAGAAGAATCTATTAGGCTTTAATAGTTTAAGATTTATTATGTTATGCTGTTTCCCCTGTAATCCTGATTGTTCTGTTGTGCCAAATAATTCTACACATTTGTAACAGAATACAAGACCGCATTAAGTAGGCTGGCTTTATGTTGATAATTATAATGATATTAGCATAAAACTAGACTACAATGAGGCATGTCATTCATTTAGCTGCTAGCCCAATATTGTTTATTCTGAAAAGAATTGGATCACCTGAATGTTATGTTTGCTTGCAACTCAGGATATAGTATCTTAAACAGCATTTTAACAGCAACAACATTTGCTACCGAATATAAATTTCGAAGGCATTGTGATAGATTTTCAGACATGGAGAGTGCTGGGGAGAACTGCATATTTAGTGAGGATAAAAATATTGATATATAATTGAACAAGGAAATATAATGTATAAGAATGAACTTTGACATTTGAGAGTAGTTAGAATCTTTTAAATTGAGAACTGAAAAGGCATAGTAAAAAGTGTTTTCCAGCAATCTACCTTTGCAACTACCTAAACTCAGTCCAATTGTTCTTTCTGTTAATATTTCTGTATCTCATCAAATATTTTAGTTCAGTAAACTGTTAAGTACTGCTTACCTGAATTTATAAACCAATGAATTGCAGATATAAAAATAGATTTTTTTTAAAAAAATCACATAATTCTTCATTTCAAAGGTTAAATTGAGTAACAGAGGCAGTGGAAATATATATAGCAATAGCAAATTTTTAAATGAGCTTGTTACAGTAAATTATACATACATTTTTAATAGCCTAAAGTATATTTTATCATACTGGGCAAACCCTATCATTTTAAATACCTCAATGATTAGTAAAAAGAAATCATATGTATCTGAATAAATCATTCATTTCCTTTATTAGCAAGAGCTAATTATGTCCCTTCTGGAAGTTTGACTACTAGATCATATAAGATAGCTTCATACCACTGCTGAAGAGATGTATCATACACTCATGAAGCCATGGATGATTAGGATCAATAGCAAATGCTCTTTTCACAGATTGTAGCATAAGAAGAAATTTTTCTGTGTGAGACAAAATTGCAAAATAATTTCCATAATCAGGAATGCAAACAGAACACCCAATTATGCTTTACAAGTATAAACACAATTTGAAATTACAATTAGAATAAACATATACATCCTGACTATGTTGCAGTACAGTATAGATCATATATCTCATAGCTGGTGAGATGTGGACAACTTACAAGGTTGTCTCTGCAGAGCTCTTGGCTTGCACAGAATAAGGTGAACCTGGATATGGTAAAATTGGACTTCGTAGGTATGGCATATTGGCCAAAATGTATTTAACTGACAGGTACACTCTTACTATTAGCACTGAATTGCATGTGGCATAGCTTTAACAGAGGCAAAGTTAAGGGAATCTTTATTCAAACAGCTCAGCAGGCATTGATAGCTTAGACCGAATCAATAAAACACATCTTTAAATTAAAATGTTAACATTAAATGTTTTTAATATTATCAAAATCTTAAAGAGTCCATCAAATGTTACAGGATTTTAGATGTTTTTATTTGGCTAGTCAAACTTAGACTAATTTTCCTATTTGATTTCCCTATTTTGATTTTTTTTTAACTTGTGAAAATTGCTGTTTCCTGCTTAAGCTGTGGTGACTAAAGGACATAAAAATGCTTAAATAATAATATAATAAAATACAGATATTATTTAATTATGATATTTTCACATTGAATGTAATTTTTAAATAGTTCAGAAAAGTTTGACTACTGTACAAGTATCAATATATCACTCACTCAAGGCAAACAAGAAAGTAAAGAAAATGGATAGATTCATGTTCTTTCCAGATTCTGCATATCTCTTTAGAAAGATGACCTTACACCTGAAAATATACCACAGCTCATTCCTATGTACAGTATTTTTTCATTTACCTTTCCTGAAGTAAATTTCAAAGGCAAAAAGATGGGTTTCTATTTTGTTCTTCACCAAATTCTTCAACGGAGTTAAAAACTTAATAGCTTCTTCCAAAGGTGCTTCAACCTAAAATTGGTGGGGGGAAATCTTGCAAAGTTAAAAAAAAATCAAGGAGTTCAAAATACTTACTGGAGATGAACGATTATTCTATTAAATATATGCCAAAGAAAAAGAAAAGAAAAAATCCTAGAGCAGTGATGGCTAACCTTTTTGCCGTCGCGTGCCAAAAGTGGGGGGAGCATGGGAGGTCGCGGGTATGGGTGCCCACATCCATAATTCAATGCGCCCAGCCCTCCTGCACATGCGCATGTGACCCCCCCACACTTCCCCCTGCTTTTGGCACGTGATGGCCCGGTGGGCTCGGTAAGCCCATTTCCCCCCCTCCCCAGACTCCAGAGACTTTCTAGGAGCCTGGGGAGGGCAAAAACAGCCTTCCCCATCCTCCTGGAGGCCTTCTGGAGGCCAGAAACAGCCAGTTTCCTAAGTCCACTGGGACCGGAAGGTGTGAAAATCAGTTGGCCAGTGCGGGCATGTGTGCTGGAGCTGAGTTAGGGCAACACTCGCGTGCCCACCAATATGGCTCCGCGTGCCACCTGTGGCACCCGTGCCATAGGTTCGCCATCACGGTCCTAGAGCCTCTTAATACCTAATGTCACCAAGCTGAAGAAATAGACTTAGTCACAGCTCAAGTCTACCCCTTCTTCCTTTTAAGTGATAACTGTCTTTCATTATTATTGGGAATAAGTAGTATGATAAGGGAAAATTTGTAAATCCTTTAGCACTATTTTTGGTCCTGCAGTATAGTGACTTACAATGTGACTAGAGTTTAATATCCTATTACTAAATACATCATGTAAAACAATGCATAAAACACAATGTACTGTATCATGGTTTTACTGAACATCTTGCACCAACATCCATTATCTACTGGAAAAAAATGATAAAGCCCAAAGATAACTGGCTCTTTATAGGAGTGAAAGTTGTGTCAAATAAGCCAGTCAGTGAGCTGATATTAGGTGTAAATTTAAGAGGCCATAATAATAATAATAATAATAAAAAGGTTGGTTGCCACCATCAGTCTGCTTTTCAGAACATAGGACAATGGAAACATTGACACACTGTTCAAAATATATCTGAGGACCTCAATAAAGATTTTTGCTCCTCATAAAGATTACAAAACCAGTATCAAAGACATAACCTGTCATCAGGCAGATAATTGATAAAATGTAACACCAATATTTGCTAAAGATCACCTTGATCTAGCAGTATAGAGGAACAATTTTCTGCGGATAGATGAGAGTGAACCTTTGGACATTAATTCGAAACATTATGTTTACAGAAAATGAAAAAAAAAAAGCATTTTAATAAAGGATGTCATCCCAAGAGTGAAGCGCAGCAGTGGGAATCTCAGGATCTGGACAGTTCAAATTCTGTACTGTACTAGCAAATTCTACTGGAGAATTTTAGTGTATTGATCTAGGAGCCAAAATTTAACAAAGGTGATGTGTTTCTGACAACATACATGCATCTACAGCATAATGGCTAAAAAGACAAAAAATTGACATTTTAGAATAGCCAAATAACAGCCCTGACCTTCATCCAATTAAAATTGGGCAATAGTTCCTGCAAGAGGTCTCAAAGGAACAAAAGCTTGAAGCAGTTCATGATTTTAGGAAGATGGACAGGATTGAGCAACAGGTACCTAAAATAGTTGGCCGAAGTCATTCTACTAAAGGAAGTGACACCAATTATCATATTTAAAGCTCTATTACATTTTCTAATAAAGGCTGTGAATGTTCGTTCAATGTGTTTAATGAAGAGACAGTACAGTATTTTGTGTTTTGCTTGTTTAACCATAATCTTTTTAATTATTAACAACTCAGATGAAGTTCACATCACAAGTTATAATACTGCACAATTGCAGAATCTTTTAAAGAGTTTACAAACTTTCACCACTGTAGGGTGCTGCTTAAGTCTTAAGTTGCAGTGGAGAAAAAGATTCTGGATATTGTTTATCCTATTATAGGATTTCCACAAATGAGTAACAGATGAGAAGATTTATAATATTTATAATATATACTATTTTCTCTCATATTATCAGCATTGTTCATATACAGTGCAAACTTTAGTGTTTATCTCTCCAGTAAATTATATAGCTGTAAGAATACAGTTTACTTTACAAAAAACAATCAAATCACATAGATATTACAATACTATGTTTAGGCCCAGGAAAGAACCAAAATTTGGTTGGGAAAACATTAGCTGTTTAAGTACTCCAGAAAATTAATATCCATCATGCCAGTTCACACTGAGGCCATTAATAAAAATGTCTATCTTAACAATCTGAAAGAGGCAGAAAAGTGAAATCAACCTGTTTAGATTTCTATTGCCTTTCAATAAATTCTCTTTCAAAAAAGAAAATGAAAAAGGAGGCTAGTGGAAGGCCTTACCCTTCTAATCTGACAATCCGGCTCTTGCCCCAAACATAGGGGTAGGTTGAGGCTGGAGCCCAGTGATTGTGATGATTTTATGTACTGGGGAATACTGTTTTAGTGTTATGGGGGTGGGCGGTGGGTTGATTTTTACTACTTCTTTTATGTTTTTATTGTTTTTGTGAGCTGCCCAGAGTTAAGGTACATTGATCGGCAGCCATGTTAAGATTCATAAATAAAGTTAACTGACAAGAGCTTTTTAGGTGTTCTCAAAATTCTGTCTTGTTATAATAATTATTTAACACACTGGTATCTTTCTTCTTCCATGTTACTTCAAGCCAATGTTGAAAAAAAAAAAGCAAAATGTGATGACCCAAAAGTTTCAAGATGACATTATTTTCATTGCCATAGCAAGTACTGTACTACGAAGCTTCCAGCTGAAGATGTTTCACCATTCTACCAACTACTGATCTATTCCTGGAAGCCAACATTTTAGTGTAAGATTATCAATCTGCAACATTCTAGTGTAGGATTATTAATCTGCAAGATCAATTAAAAAATAAATATCTTCTAAACAGAAAGTTTCTTAACTCTCCAAAATATGTAATTACAAATTAATTCTGGTATAATTGTTTTAAAAATTAGCAAGTTCTTTTAAAAATTGCATATATCTACTCATCTGACAAGTCAAAGAAATGACTATGTCTTGAACCATTATTCAAAGAAACTCAGTGCTTCTGTTAAATATAGCATGCTATTACAAGGTAAATCTATCTTTTTGTCTGGAGATCCCACAGTACCTTATTTCAACCTCAATATAAAAATATAAAAATTAGTGAAGGACAAACTTTGGCCTATCCTTATATTGGCCAAATATTTTTATATGAATATTCATAACTGCTACTCTTCAGTTAATAACTTAACTTGTTAAGTATCTCAGTAATACTAGAAAACTATATCAGATTCTACAAGATCTCTGATATGCCTTGTTGCAAAACTATGTTAAGATATATACTGAAATTATTAACTTCAAAAAAATTTCTATAGTGATGTACAGTATTTGCCTCATGTCATTTGCATAATGAAACATATATATGGCAAAGGCGACGGGTGGCAGTACTGATCTGTGAACTGGAGATTGGGGACTTCTCATGTAAATCACTGCAATGACTCACTTTCATATTTAACAGACATCTGTAAATAACCCATAATTAGTTTTTAACATGACATTTAAACAGAGCTGTATACAAACACATGTGAAGCCATTTAATATACTGTAATCTGGTACCTTTGCCAATTTCTCAGGAATAAGCTCTTCCTTTGGCCCTCCAATCTCTTCATCATCATCATCTTTTTTCTTTTTCTGATTTCGTTGCTGCTTCTCTTTTTCAGCATTCTTTTTTTCTTCTTCCAGTTGAGCTTTCTTCTGAGCTCTCCTCTGTTTATTGCGTAGCTTCTTTAACTCTTTATCAGACATATTTGCTTTGTAGAAAAACACATTTGGTTGTAGATCAAGAAAACCCACTTTTTATTTCATTTTCAAATTAAGCATTGTAAATTTTCTAGTTCAAATTTTTCAAGCTCAAAATTAAGTGATTTCTAAGTCCATATAACAAACTCCCTAATTTGATCTTCTCCAAAGCACTTACATTGTTGCCCTCTAGTGTCAGCCTCTTTGAGAGAAGAATGGTTCTTCTCTCAAAAATAGATATCTTTTTCTAGAAGTCATTATAGAACTCAACATTGTGTTATAGTGGTTCTCCTCCTATCTCTTAATTAATTTCAGTCAGTTTTCACTGAGGAGGGAGGGTTGGCAGAGTGAGCCCAGGGCCTCTGCTGTATGTAATTCCATGGAACTCTTGACCTCCTATTTAATATTTACATGACCCCTGTGGGCAAGGTTATCAGTCAAGTCAGGTATCATGAGTAGGCTGATGATGACCCCATGCCAGCCAATTGATGTCAACTTCTTGTCCCAATTTGTGGAAGTTGTGGAATAAGAGGGAAGACTCAGCTTAACTATTCTTAAAATAAAGTGGCTGTGAATATTTGTAACAGTCCAGAGATTTTCCATCTTTAGTCCTGAATGGGGCTTATTTCCTTATTAGAGACCGGTGCACAATTTGGGTTTTCTTTTGGACTTGCAGCTCCTACTCAAGGAGCAAGTGGCAGCTGTAGCTGGGATAGCACTTCCACAGATTCATCTTGTACATCCTGTTCCTAGCCTATGAGGCCTTTTAGACAGTCATCCCTTGATCACTTCACAGGCGAACTACTGCAATATATTCTACATGGGGCTGCTCTTGAAGACCACAGGAAGCAGCAACTCATCTTCAACAGCAGTTATGCAAAAGCATAAGCAGTTGAGGGGATGCTATAACATGCTTACATAACACATCTATTTCATAAGCTGTACTGATTATCAGTTGGCTTCCAGGTGTAATTCAAAGTGTAGTTATTACCTATTAAAGCCTTTTGTTGCATAGGGCCTGCCTATTCTGTACAATTGGACGAGCTTGCCATGATTTGGGTCTATTTAATGCTTTGTTCTACTTAATCAATAATAGAATAATCTGATGGGAAATAGGAACAAACTCTTCTTTGTTGCAGAGAATGAACAGTGCTCCCACCCTCCCAAAAAGATTTCTATAGCTGCCTACCCTTTAAAAGGCCTCTAAAAAACATGTCTCTTGCTCCAGGATTTGGAGTAGGATAGTAACATGCTTCTTATAGGAATGTTTTACGTCCAGTTGATTTTATTGCTTTTTTTGACATCTTAAAACATTTTGTTATATTGTTCTGAATCTGTTTTATTACTGTATATCACCCAGGGTCATTATGAAGTTAGAAAAATTAGACCTTAGAAATTTAATAAATTTACAAATTCCTACTTTTAAGCTTTGTGCTGTCATATCAACTAAAGTGCTATTTTATGAATGTTTGCTCTGAGCTGTCCAGTATAGTAGTGTAATTCTTGAAAATGTTACATGTATAGTTTTTGAGAGTTTATAGCTGATTTGAAAAACAATGAAGTATACGGTTTTTAAGAATACCGGTTGTCCTCAACTTGCAGCACTTCATTTAGTAACTTCAAAATTACAACGGCACTGAAAAAAAGTGACTTATGAACATTTTTCATACTTATGAACGTTGAAGCATCACCATGGTCACATGATCAAAATTAAAATGCTTGGCAACTGACTCATATTTATGATGATTGCAGTTATCCTGGGGTCACATGATCATCTTTTGTGGCCTTTGCCACAAGCAAAGTCAATTGGGAAACCAGATTCATTTTACAACTGTGTCACTAACTTAACAATGTGCAGTGATCCAATTTACAACTGTGGCAAGAAAGGTCATAAAATGGGGCAAAACTCACTTGACAAATGTCTCGTTTAACAACATAAATTTTGGGCTCAATTGTGGTTGTAAGTTGAGGACTACCTGTATTGTATTCAACAATTACGCCTCTTAAAACACCAGCAATAGCAATCTGAAAATGTTATGCAGCAGACATGCAGAAGAGGTTGTATGTTTATACCTGTATCAGTTTCATGTTCTTTATTTTCATCCGTCAGAGGGTTATCATGGAGCTTCAAGTATATTTCTATGGCAATTCTTGCAGCTTTAAAATAAAATGGGTGCTGTCGAAGTACATCTTCTAGTTTTAACAAGTCTACATATGACCGAAGTGTAATTTTCCTCATACAGTATGTGTGGAAGTCAAACTGGTCATCTGTGATTTCTACAAAATGCTAACATAATATGTAATTATCTAGCAAGCATCCAATATTACAATAGTACACACTTAACTTAGAAATGACTACTGAGATTTTAAAACTGAATTTAGCACCATAAAGATGGATGCTGCTAATACAAGCACACATAAGCAACAGTACCCAAAGTTTAGCATTTAACACAGAAACAGATAAGCATCAGATCCAGTCCTTGAAATTTGTAGTTTAGAAGGCTATCAGATAACATAGCAGGACAAATGTCTCTGCCTAAAAGTCAAACCCAACAGTCAAGTCATGAGGGCCAAGACCAGGTTTTAAAAATTGTCATGGCAATTATGAGAGGATACACATAGCTACTGACCATTCAAAGTTGCAATGGTGCTGAAAAAATAACTTTTTGGCCCATTTATGACAATATACAATCTTTTCAATGTCTCTCACTGATATGATAGTCATTACAGTGAATATATGTTTTATGTGCCTGACCTGTATACCCACCCCCATGTAGAGCAGATTGATTAGAGAGAAACATTTTGCAAGAAAGTAACTGGTTGCTCTTCTAAACACTGAAAACACTGAAACCGCACTAGAAGTCTAGGTCTGGGAGCCATAAGTGCACCACACAGTTCACAGTACTACTCTGGAACCCCTTTCCCTTCAATCTGCCTGCTCTGGGAGGAAGGAGAAAAGCAAATTTGTCCATCCTTTGTCTGCCCCTTTCCTTCTCCTGGCAAATCACACTGCTGTCAATCCATAAAGGAGTGAACAATTTACTCTCTTGAAATCTTTCTCTCCAATCTCTCTGCTTTACAGGGGTGTTGTGGAAGAAAAACAGTAAGCAACTTTGGTAGACAATTTCTCTTTTGTCTGAGTCTTCCCACTCCTGCAGAGCAGAAAAACTGGGGAAGGATTTCAAGCGAGTAATCTGGTTGTTTTTCAAAAATCCAGTCTAGGGCTGGAAGGCGCATGTTGCCAAATGACTCACAGTAATCACTTGAAATCTCCTTCTCTCCAATCTCTACTCTGCAGTCAGAGGAGGAGGAAAGGGTGAGACAAAGGAGCGACTGCCTACAGAATTTTTCTTTCCATACCCCTACAGGGCTTGGTAGAATTTAGATAGAAAAACATAGAAATATGTGATCTTACAAAAAAAAAATAAAAATAAAACGTATTTCCCATTATTAAATAATATGAATGAAAACAAAAATATACCATGCAACACAAATAAGCCCTTGTAACTAAAATACTGTCTCAACCCTTATCCCTGACAAATAAGACAATAAGTATTAATGTGAAGTCATTAAATACATACTCTCTCAATTTCATGACATTTTTTAAGTGCTTCTCCAAATTTATTCATTGTTTTATAAGCTTGGGCATATTCTGTCTGGAACCACATACACTGCATTTCATTCAGGTTTTCCACAGCTGATGTTCCTTCCTAGAAAAAAAAAATAGAAATGTCAGGCATGACCCTTTGCTACTATAATTTGCTTATATTAAAAAAGGAAACTCTGGAGAGCATTATTTTTTATTCTGAAGATGATGATGATGATTATGAGCAGTTCTTAACACAAGAAAAATATGCTACTGTGAAATGAAGCCATATACACCCCTAGAACCAAATGCAAAAGATTCAGAATTCTATATGTTTCATTCCCTTTAGCAGCTGGGAGCAGAGGTATTTCCTCATAAAAACATCAGACATACATTGATCAGGCAAGAAGTGGCTGCAACTAACAAAGAATGTTGCTTTGTGAAAATGCAATGTTAACAGCTCTTAAAAAATTAATTCCATACTGGAATAGAAAACAGAAAGCCAAATAATGTCACAAGCAACCAAAACTCGGAAATGACTGCAGCAACCTCTTAAGTGAAAAGAGTACATCTGGAGTTCTTTATCTTAGAAAAATATAAGGGAATATCATAGACATATTATGATCCAAGAACCCACACAATTGGTCTCCCCCGGATACTGGATTATATGAAAAAGTCACAAGAGATATTAAAATTACTTTTTTTTAAACAAAGCATGGAACATATGATGTGCACTATTGCAAGATATACTGATATGAAACTAGTTGAATGATTTTAAAAATGGATTAAAAATTCATGGAGATAAAATGCTACATATGGAGCATTTTAATTGCCCATCTCCCTCCTTCATAGAGGGGCTCATACATTTCTTAAAACATTGCTGGGCAATAAGAGCAAAAATGATTCATATTTTGCCCGGGTACTTCCACTGCTATAGAAATAGAAGTTGAAATTAAATAGCTCTAATATAAAATAAAAGACAGACTAGAACAGTCCTTTTCATGTTTATATCAGGTTTTAGCATCCAAAAAATACTTTAAAAGGCAATAATGCACAGTACTGCCCAACGTAATGGATGACATTCTAATTGCCATGTATAACAGTAAAAAAAATATGAGCTGAACAAACCCTTGTAAATTTAGAACACATTTCTTCAGCTTCTTTTATCAAGCTGGCTTTTAACATGTACTTTGCACATTTGGAGTTGATAAATCTATCTGCTGTGTCCAATGCCTGAGCCTCATCCATCCACCTTGCAGCTTCTTTTATGTTTCCAGCATGCTTAAATGACAGGAGAGAAACAAGTTAGATATATGACATTAACTGCAGTTTGGCACATCATTTTTTTTATATGTTATAAAAATGTCAGGATAAAAAAGATAGTGACAATATTATGTCACCACATAAATTATTCTTTCAAAAATTAACCGTGGAAGCATAAAATATATTTTATTTATTTTTTATTTTTATTTATTTATATTTATATGCTGCCCTTCTCCGGAGACTCAGGGCGGCTTACAATGCATTAAACAATAGCCTTCATACTTTTGTATATTTTACACAAAGTCAGCTTATTGCCCCCACAAACCGGGTCCTCATTTTACCCACCTTAGAAAGGATGGAAGGCTGAGTCGACCTTGAGCCTGGTGAGAATTGAACTCGCAGTAATTGCAGGCAGCTGGATGTTAAATGCTGCCTTAGTAGGAGGCATTAGCCTCCTACGCCACTCAGGCTCCTCAAAAGCAAGTCCTATAGTTCAAAACATGATTTATTCCCTAGCAAATATACATAATTTGTAACCTGAATAATTTTAGAAACATTTTCTTTATAATTTTGTAATTCTTCACAAATATTGTTTAAGTTCTCTAAAATGTAAAGTTACAAAGGTAGCTGATTTCCAACACAATGGTATAACAACGAACATTTACCTTATAGATTTTAGCTTTCACAAGGAACAGTTCTATCAAGGTAGGTGTGCTTTCTATTGCAGCATTTATATAGTCTAGAGCTATGGATGGCTGCCCAATTTTGTCATAATGCTGTGCCAAGTAGTACTGGACCCAGAGTAAAGTAGTTGGAGGTTCTTCTTTACCATCATCTATTTGGACAAAATGTTACAGTTTTTTTAAACTGAGCTGTATAACTAATATTGCTTGTGATCACTAATAAAGCATGAGGTGATTACATAAAGTTAACTAAACATTTTCCATTTTCTCTTTTAATAATATTTCATGGAAAATGTGCTGTATATTTCTGCTGATTTTATATTTCATAAAAAGTATATATCAAAACTTATTTTTAATATAATTTGGGAAAACACTTCAATGATGCAGCTATTACACTAAAATGAAAACGGAGACCAGATCTGACCATCTGAGTGATTAGTTCATCTACGGCTAAAATAATATTGATAATCCAGACTTGCCCCAACCATCTTATACAAAGGTACCAGATAGAACATATCCTACATTCAAGTTAATGGCCCTGAATATATCTGCAGCTTATGGGAATAAACAATGGAAATGAGGAGATCAAAATTACACATTATAACTGCAAAAACTGCTTGATGATCCAAATCAGCATGAGTATTTTCTTCATGAAATAGTGATTATTGTCAGTAAGAATACCAAAGTGCCATAGTACTTACCATTTGGGTTAAACAGCCTGCAACCTTTTAGAGAAGTTTCGTAACCCACCACCAGTTCCTCTATGATTGCCACCTATGTGTAAAAAAATAAATATATACATTTTAGTTCAATAGATTGTAGAACAAATGCATTCTTTATTCATTAGAAATCTAAAAACAAATATGATTCTTAATGTATTTGTGTCACAAGGTGATGGGGTTCATTTTTGGACCACTTGTGTATTAAGTAAAGGTGGCAATGGACAGTAACACACAACTGGGAACATTTTACTCTTTATTATATACAGAAGATATTTACAACAGGGTGAATAATGCTACTTCTTACGCTCCCTACCAGCAACTTTCCCCCCTCTACTTCTCCTGCTTCCTTTTCTTTATGTTCCTTCCTCCCTTTCTAGGCTTGATAAGAGACAGAAAGGAAACAAAAGGGCTGGGATTCCTGGAATGTGCTCATCATTGCTTGATTCTCTTTCCAGCTCAACTGAATCCCCATCTGCTTCTGCGTTGCAGGAAGAACACTTTTCTGAGTCTTCTGCCCAGTGTTTCCACAATACCAGGGTTACTTTTCTGCAGCCAATTTCCCTTTCTATCCTCTCCAGCCCTTAATGATCTGAAATCTTGGGTGGAGTTCGTCCCACTCGGTCTTCTTACATCAAACAGGACATTTGTCCTGTTCACGTCACTCCATCCTCCATCTCTTCTCCAGTATCTCCTTCCAGCAACAAACTTTGACTCTTCATTCTTCTCCTTCTCTCTCCAGTTTTGGGTTATTCTGGAGCACATTCACAGCAACTGAGAAGGTAGGTGTTCTCCCAGGGTCTAGTTCCCAATACCTATATACCTCAGTCTACCAATGGGACTTCTCATGCAGAAGCCACCCACAAAATCCTGGCTAGTAGCCAGGTCAATTAAACAGGCCTCCTGGCAGCTGACTCTCAAGACCACAACTGAGCTGGGGTTTTTTTCTCCTTTTCCTTCACTCCCTTGTCTGGCTCACACCAGCAAAACTGCAGCCATGACAGACCTCAAAATCCATACTCTACAATCTGTTTATATTTTGTCTCTTTGTCTATCCATTCAGTCATCTATTTATCTCAGGTCTGTCAAACATTGCAGGTAATTCTTGTTTAGTGACTGCAACAGATTCCAACATTTCAGTCATTAAGCAAAATGGCTGCTAAGTGAATATGTGATGGACAGATACAGAGATAGTGTGAAGATGACTAGTTGTTGCAGTTTCATTCAGATAAGTTGTTTCTTGCAATGTCCTGTGCCTGACTACTTTCCCCCTCCTTTTTCTGCCCTCTAGCAAGGCAGATTGCACGCACGCACAAACAAACAAACAAACAAACAAACTTCCCATCAGAAGCCCCGTTCAGCCCTGGCCTGTTGCAGGCTGAAATGGAGCCTCTGTGGGCAGGATCCGAGCCTCCAGGGGCTCCATTTCAGCCTACAATGGGCCAGGGGCGGGCCGAACGGAGCATCGGCGGGCCAGATTCGCCCCTCAGAAGCTTCATTTCGGCCAGCAACCTGCCAGGCGAGGCCTGAGGAGGCCCGAACAGAACTGCAGAGGGCCACACGAGGCTGGAGAGGAGACTGCTTGCTAGATCTTCACAAGATAAGTGACCCGGTGTGGCAGGTTGGGGAGAAAGCAATTAGGGGGAGAATGAGGTATTTCAGTGGGGCAGGGAGGCCTTGGGTGGTCTTAGACAGGTGGCCTGTTCCATCAGTAGTCCCCCCCATGGCCTTCTCTACCCTGAAATACCTCATGTGCACTTAATGAGCCTCACATTCGATTAGTAAATGCATGGGCTAAAGGAGGGAGTGATCCCAATCAAGGTACCAGATTCACTCCCATCAATCCTCGGGTTACAAATGGAATTGGTAGGCTCCATTACATTCGTAACTCGAAGACTACCTGTACAGTGGGCATATTGTTGGGTTGAAAATTGTATTAAAAAACAGCCAATTCATTAAAATACATGAACAAACCTTTTCTTTATCCTTGTATAGCGACCGTAATGTATTGAAAACTGGCGGGCAGCCTTTGCTGAAATTCATCCTCAGAAATTTGTCCAAACACTCCTTGAACTTGTCACCTAAAGAAAAATATGTGTGAATTCTGCTGCAAGCATGTTGTTTCAAACCAAACAAATGCTTATTCTTCTCCAATGATAAACACTAAGAATTAGATGTACTGAATTAGAATTCTATATCATTCTATACCTGGCTAGTATAGCTGGCTTGGTATTTTATAATGTCTATACCAGGCTAAATAGAACATTTCTGACATTTTAGAAATGAAGATAATGATAAAAGATATAATACCAAAATAATCCTCTCTGCCTCTTTTACAGATAGGTTGAAGTATCCAAACAAAACTTACCCGATAAAAAGTTTAATGGCAGTCGTCTTGGAACTAGTCCCCTTGGGTATTTAGTCCAGGCCTCTTCATAGATTTTGAACCTCTCTAACATATTAGCTAGGGTAACAAAATCATGTTGTTATACTCACATTCAATCTAAGCTGCCAATCAAATCTTACATTAACTGTCACAGTTTTTAATATAACAGAAGCTATAGAATCAAAACAGAATTAATTTGGCTAAATATCAAAGTGACAATTCTAGAGTACCCTTCAGCATGACTAGGACTTTGGCAAAATGATCATTTTGTTAAATAGCAGTCCCTTAGGCCAAATTGTAAGCAAAAATTTAAAAGCTGGATCCTATGAATTTGAACCAACTGTCGCAGCAATATCATATTAAGCAAAACATTGTTCTTATTGATCACAGACATGCCACCTGCCTACCTTTCATTGGCTTGTTAAACTAGTTTTCCTATATCCCCTACTTTGTTACGCAAGTCAAGCTAACTTTCTCTCTCTTTTTAAAAATCATGCACACACAGATGTACGCCTAACAACGAAAAGATATGATAAAGTTCAACCAAAAGTATATTGACATTTGCAGAGGTGAATAATATTTGTAGAATCTAAAAGTATCTCTGTAAAATATTAATACAGAACTACTTCAATCTTTTATTAAACCTGAGAGACATGAAAGGAGCCACCTTGAAGATTGCATTACTTTTGGCCAGGCCTGTCAAACTGGCGGCCCACGGGCCGGATGCATCATGTGCAGGCCACACCCACCCCGGCTCCGCAAACGCAAAAAACGTTGCGATATCTCACGTGAAGCCATCAAGTTTGACACCTGTGCTTTTGGCAAACAGGTATCCCTGGCAAAGGTGTTGTCACCGGCAAATCCTTTCAATCCAGAAGCATCCTTTGAATAGCTTTGTAGGTGCTTCTGACATGCATACATCTAGCTATATAAACCAGATATGATTCCATCTTCTCATTTTTAATACAATGTTTTTACAATGTGCTTAGGTTCTTAATATTCTATTATGTACCTTGGAGTAATAAATGTAGATAAAAGAAATGAAAAAAGTGGATGTTCTATTAGTATTCATTACGGTTTCAAGTTTTACTGTTTTAAGCATTGCAATTACTTGCCTTTTCTTCAAAATTAAATGCAATGAGTATATAGTAAAATGTATAAAATGAAGGAAGAGCATATATCAAGGAATTTTCATTACAATAATAGATAAAATTAAAGGTAAATTACTTATTAGCTTTTTCATCCACTATCAAAACAAGTTGTCAGCCTTTCAAGGCTGCCATAAGGAGGAGGAGATGAGGCTTGAACTTTTACCTACTTATTCTTTTTGTAGATAGTGTTGCTTGCAGATGGGATGGGAGGGGGGAATTCCTGGGGTTGGAGGCAGGAGCTGAGAAGATTGAGCTGGAAGATGGCCAATAAGAAGTTGAGGTTTGGGGGAACAGAAGGGGAAGGTTTTAGGGTCAGAGGGTTAGTATTGGCTATGATGAAGTTGGGACCAGATCTGTCGTTCTCAATAAATGAGATATTTCAGCAAAGACTAATTGTTTGGGAGTGAAATTTATTTGAGATGACATCGGAACCTGACAGATAGCCAATACTCCTTTCCAAGCCAGGCTGGCTGACTTCAAAGCTTCCACCTCCCTCCTAGACGTTTGGACTGGGTGGAGAAACAGCCCGGACGCCATGGCAGAAAGTGCTCTGTCCCAGGAAAGTTTACTTCAAGCAACTGGAAAAGAGCACAAACATCCAAGCTGACCGCTTTATAGCCAAGTTCCATGCAGATCACCCGGGAAAGCCGGGAGGGGGGGAACACACCCTCGGACGGGATAACAGTACTTAATTTGTTTTCTTTTCTTGAAACAGGCCTCCCTGGGGAAATGAAGGGAGAGGGGCCGGATGTCAGCCTTTCAAGGCTGCCATAAAGAGGAGATGAGGCTTGAACTTTTACCTACTTATTCTTTTTGTAGATAGTGTTGCTTGGAGATGGGATGGGAGGGGTGAATTCCTGGGATTGGAGGCAGGAGCTGAGAAGATTGAGCTGGAAGATGGCCAATAAGAAGTTGAGGTTTGGGGGAACAGAAGGGGAAGGTTTTGGGGTCAGAGGGTTAGTATTGGCTACGACGAAGTTGGGACCAGATCTGTCATTCTCAATAAATGAGATATTTCAGCAAAGACTAATTGCTTGGGAGTGAAATTTATTTGAGATGACATCGGAACCTGACACAAGTCATGACTGCTCTGTTTCATTTTGGATTCTGCTGGCATTCAGGGAGCTAACCACTGCCCAAAGCCTAAGAACTGGCATAGCTGCTGGAAGGGGAAATATTCCTAAATATTTTAATCTCATTTGTTTTGACCGGCTGTCTGCCAAAGCCAAATCTATTTCCCAGTATCACTGTGACAGCTGATTGTTTCTATAAATGAACGACGTAACATGCCATTTTAAAACCTTTAAAAGGATATCTTTACATGGAATGTTTCATGTAAAGCATCAAAGCAGAGAAAACTGTCAGGAATTCTTGGTATCTTACTACTTGCAAGGAATGAAGTTGGTTGAGGCAAGAACGCAGGGTTTCTAGGCTAGAGAGAACTGCTCTGAAAACATAGATCATCTGTATCCCAAGGTATTTTGCTTTGGAAAGGCACAGAAAATCTCTCTAATTTAATTTTGAGGATACAAAACAAATAGGGGGCAACTCTTTTATAGGTATATAGTTTCATCTTTGTCTAAATAAACACTAATCTAGCAGAATTATCCCTGAGATATGGTTTACCTTATGTCAGTAACTATAAATTCTGAATTAAGTTGAACATCTGTAGAATTAATGTACTCAGCTGAGACCAGTATGAAACTTAATACCATCCTCCAATCATTCTGGGTATATCCGTCAGGATGGCAACTAACTTTGGCTAGGATTTCCCATCGCTGCACTTTTAATTAGCAGTTGAGATGACATGAGGCTTAAACACCTCTACCTCTTCCAAATCTTATCCTGACTCTTCCACATGAATAACTATAAACTGCTTTCTAGAAATGCCTCCATATACAATACTACTAGAGGATGTGGCCTTGTTCTCATATCACCCTGAAGTGGCTATAAAGTGCAACCTTTAGCAATGTTATATCAGGTTTTCTGCCATATCCATAATAGTGATATTTTTACGGAAGTATTTTCAAACTAGAATCACCTTTGATTCAAACTCAACCCTTGACAAGTAAAAAAGTAACGTGTAAGTTTGAGGCTTGTTTTCATTGCTGTTTATGACTAGTCGATCCATCCTTGAAATAAATAGCTGACATTAATTTTATGTCAAACTTTGCATTTTGGAATGCTGAAGAGCACATATAACTGCACCTCTTTTTAAAATGTATTTGTTAAATTTATTTGCCATCTATCTTGCTATGGAACTACTCGACAGCTTACAACAATAAAAAGGAAGAAATGAAAAGCATGAAAACAAAACAGAAGTAAAATAATAGAATAAAATAAACAATAAAAAACAAGAATACATCAATATGATAGCAAACTTTTCATCATAAAAGCAGCCATATCTTTTTCCAGATCACAACACACTATAAGAATCTGCACTACCACGCTCCCAGGAGATAGATAAATATGTATTCCAATTCATATGAACCCCATTCATTATAGTCAATATTTTTTCCAAACTATATAATTTTTCAAATTGTGAAAAGATAGTAACACATTTTCCTTATTCTTAATTTTTTACATATAAAAATGTGGAGCTATTCACACCTATATAAACTAAAGCTTATCATTACCTGGTTTAAGTGCTTTTTCTAAACCTTTATAATAAGCCCAATTTTCAGGATTTCTTTCTTGCAATCCTCTATAAATCTCAGCTGCCTCTTCCAGCCTGCAGAGTTGTAACAGAAGTTCTCCTGTTAAAAACGCAGAGTTATCAATCAACCATGATAGAGTATTGTTAATATTTATCAATGAAATCAATGTTCTAATTTCCATTTCTGCCAAGTAACTCCTTATGAAAGAAAAAGACTAAGTTTACATATATATCTTACTTGCTTCAAACTTTAGTAACAATCCAAGACAAAACAGTAAAAAGAATAGATTGATACACTTGCTGAAACACTATCTTTTATATATCAATAGAATTAATATATAAGTTACATTAATGAATTAATGGATAATATTCTTTCTTATAATTCTTACAATTCACAGCATTTAAGCCAGAATGAAAGCCAGTGCAGTCTAATGATTTAAATGAGCCAAGATCAAGTCTACCCTCACCATGAATCTCATTCTGTCACTGGGCTAGTAATTCTCTTTCCATATAACCCTTATCACAGGGTTGTTGTTGGATGATAAAATAGGAAAAGGAAACATTATGTATGCTACTTTGAGCTCTTGAATGAAACAGAAAAAAAAATCTAATGAATAAGCATCAGTGTTTTTCTTTTTAAAAATTCAAAATGTTAATGGTTAACATTTCACTGAACTACCCGGTATTACCCCATAGTAGCTGGGATGTTTTCTAGTTTTACATTCACTATGGTATCTAATTTAGTAAAGTTAAGTTTAATCAACAGTTATCAGACCTCAGCTCAGGGATGTTCACCATATAAAATAGGAACAAGACAATTTCTTTTTCTTATGTAACTGTATACAATAGACTAAATGTGCCCCAAATTTTAACTCTTTTGGTAAAAGAATGTGCTAAAGAATTCCAGAATGTTTCATTTCTCCTACAGGCCATTCCGAACTCTGTTCTGAAGGTTGTTTCAATATTAATCCTTTGCTGCCAAAAAACTGAACCACCCTTCTTAAATCAAAACAGCCAGAAATGTGTGGCCCAGAGACAAAACAGTGTGTTCTGAAATTCTCTGGAACACTTCATTCACGGAAAGTTTGGCACTTGTACCTAGTATCTTCCTGAAAAACTATCAGAAGGGCAAAAACTATCAATGGTCTAGTAAACCTTGATCTAGTCAACAAATTTTAAAAAAAGCAAAATTTATTGGTCAGAGAACACACTTAAGTTTAATTTGTCATCCAAATTAAATAACTTGCTGGGGTGTGAGCAGAGCTAAGACAAAACTGAATTTAATTACTGATTATAGTAATTTCCCATTTCTATTACTTTACAAATTACAACTTGGTAGCAACTTTTGAGGAACTTTGAATGCACCCCCAGATAAAAAGGAAACACCATTCATTTTGAAGAACATTAAGTCCATAGAAATTTATATTAAATAAATAAGCTTTATTCAATTCTTCCACTGCTATAGCAATTATTAAGGGGGAAAAATCAACTTTGGGCAAAGATAGTGAAAGCCAGGTTAAAAGCATGTAACCAGACATGCCTGTTCCTGTTAATATGTACCAGGAATACAAGGAAAACAAATACTGGCAGTATGGAGGTTAGGAAATTAAGAAAACTGATTGATTGGTAAGTCAAATTGAAGGGTCAGGTCCTGTTCAATTTACAGAATACATACTGATGAAATATTACTTAGGAAAATATTACTCAGATTTGAACTACCATACTTTATATTATAATATTTAAATTTGAGAAAGGCACTTGCCAGCCTCATTCTTTCTAGTTATCAAGCTACTAATCATTTGTCAGAACAATTATTTTTATTACTCATGGAACAATAATCATATCAGTAGCACTGATTATATGGAGAATTGGCAGTGATTTTATTCCTAAGACATTTAAATAAATCATATCACAAAAACATTTTTATTTGTAAAGAGATTTAGATGCAAGAGAATTTGAATAGCCCACTTACCTTTAGTTTCCTCAACAGCTAACTTGTCACAGATTTGCTTTTCATAGGTTCCAAGATGATCCAAAGCTTCTTTATAAAGTCCTGCTTCTCGGAGAACTTGATTTTGATACAATAGCAGCTCACTATACTCATAGTCTACTTTATCAGGAGAGGTCTACAAAGGCAAGAAAAAATCATACTACTCATATTCCAAAGGTGCTTTTTTCAAAATGCAACTGTACTTTGTTTTTCCTTGAACACCTTTTGCTTCTCATCCAAGAAGCTTCTTCAGTTCTTCAGTACTGTTCATATTTTTAATTTCAGTAACACAAATAAGAAATTAACTCACAAATTAACTTCAATCCAACAGGGGATATCTATATTATGTTGAACATATATGTGAGTTGTGCCAGATCTGTTCCCCATCCACACAACAGTCCTGCTTCTTTCTGAATGGGAAGTGGTAAAGTAAAAGCATCTGATACCATCCTTCATTTTCAGCAGATATGCAGATGTGTTAATACAGCCTAAAGTTATGTCCAACATTCCTAAATAAAAACTTTTCATTTGATTATCAGTTGCCTACAGTACTTGGAAATATACAAATTTCTGTCAAAGTAAAACAACAAATTTACAGTTTTGATCAACAACTCATTGACTTACATATAAATCTATGTAATACCTGCTGGGTCTTCCTAAATTCCTCCAAAATCTTTGCTGCCATTTCATAGTCTTCCAGCAAATGATAAGCTATAGCATATCCAATCCATGATGCTCTCTGGGCAGGTCTAAGCTGAAGTAACTGATACCTAGTTTCCTGTATAACAATAATAAATATTAAATTCATATTCTAGCCGTCTGTACTGAATTGCACAATATCTATCAGAAATCCATACTGCTGTTGTTAAATGAGTTGTATCAGTTTTAAAAAAAGAATACCTTCTAATTTCACTATGGGTAGTCCTCAACTTACAAGTTTTTTTTAGTGACCAAAGTTATAATGGCCCTAAAATATGTGACTTATAACCATTTTCCAGTTACAACCTTTGCAGCATCCCTGTGTGATCAAGTTTCAGGTGCTTAGCAACTGGTTCATATTTATGATGGTTGCAGTGTCCCAAGGTACCGGACATCTTTGTGACCTTCTGACAAGCAAAGTCAATAGGGAAGCCAGATTCATTTAACAATTGGGTTACTAACTTAACTGCAATGATTCACTTAACCACTATGGCAAGAAAGGTTGTAAAATGGGGCAAAACTCATTTAACAAATGTCTCACTTAACAACAGAAATCTTGGGCTCAATTGTGTCATAAGTTGAGGACTATCTGTAATTATTTCAATATTTTTATGTCAGAAAATGGATACAACGTTTTGATTTACTTTTTTGACAAGGCAGAGAGCCATTTTGCATTCAGATTTTGTGATGTGGAAAACAGCTGACTATAACTAAGATAAAATCATAAGTTAGTCAACTGAATTCAGGACCTGAGTCAAAAACAAGAATCAGCATTCAAAACTTTGGAATTACAATGAGACAAGAGAATAAGGGAATGAAGCTTTCTTTAAAAATGCTACACATTGTATGTTTACTTTTGTGACAGAACTACTAGATATTTGAAAGCAAAGTTACGTTGCTGTAATAGGATAGACTTATCCTATCCTCCAATGAATATATACAGATATTTATGATTTTGTATATGGACATCTTTGTAGATTTGGGAAGAGGATCACTTTAGAACTAGATACTTATTTTCTGAGTTGGGGATAAAATAAGATCCCCATTTGCATGTGAAAGGTAATTAGTGCATAGTCTCTAGAATGATTAAAAGTGGATGGCAGTGCAAATCCCAGGTGTATAACAAGCAGGCAGGCAGGCAGGCAGGCAGGCAGGCAGGCAGGCAGGCAGGCGGCTACTGCTGGGGGAGGGGGAAAGGAGTGTAGGTGCAAAGATAAGTTGAAGAGGGTGTATAAGGGAGAGTCAAGGATAGTATGTGAAAGTGCAAGGGAGAGTTGGGAGGGGCTGCAAGGGGATATGCAAGAGGCATGGGTCAGGAAGGGATGTGAGAGAGGGGTAGGGTGCATGAGTGACTGGCCTGAGTGCTGAGGAGCTTGGGCAGGGTGCATGGTGGAGATTGCAACTTTTCCTGCCGGCCTCCCACTGATTTTCTGGAGAAGCCAGCAGGGAAGATTGCAAATGCCAATCAAGTGATTACAGGGTGCTGCAACTGTTACTAGTGTAAACCAGTTGTCAAATGTCCATATCACAATCATGTGACCGCTGGGTGCTAGGATAGCCAAAACTCCAAAAATCAGTAATAGCCACAATTCTTTCAGCACCATCATAATTTTGAATAACTGCTGAAATAACGGTATAGGCTGAGTCTTGCACTACTTGTGCAAGAATTGCTTGATTTACGATCATAATTGAGCCCAGAATTTTGGTCTTAAGTCATTGCAATTGTTAAGTGGGTCATCATGTGAACTGAATGAAAAACACCCTACAGTGGGTGTTCTTTTAAAAGAACTCTAAACTCTTTTCTGCTGAAAAATGTCAAAAAATGTCACAAATTGCAGGATGCTGCAACCATTCATGAATGTGAGCCAGTTGACAAGCACACAAAATTCAATCACATGACTACATGTGTGTGTGCGTGCATAGCAACTGTAACTTTGATTATGGACTGTAAATAGCTTTTTTGAAGTCCATTGTAATTTTGAAGGTCATTAAGCAACCAGTTGTTATGTTACATGTATAACAATCAGAGCCCTTAACAAATTATTCTCTGGAATTGGAACATAAGCTCCTTTAATGGAGAAGTAGAAAATAAAGAGGCATTTTTGTGTCTAAGTTCTAATTTTTTTTGCAGATGCTAAATTATACATACATTTACATAATCAAATCTTATTCTGGATGCTGTAACAGGGTCCTCCTGTCCCACTGAATCAAGAATTCTATTTAAAAAATTTTTGCATTTTATTTAAATAATAAAGTCACAATTCTGTGAGATGGTTGACTATGTAAATATGATGCTGGATGAGTGGATGAGTAAGTAAATAAATAAGAAAAGCCATTTGTTATGAAACCTATAAAATGTTCTTGAAGCTTACTCTTCACTCACCCTGTAACCTTCTAGATCCCTCATTTGAATTTGTAGCAGTGAAAGGTCCCTCAAGATTTGGAGATTGTCCTTATCCCATTTCAGTGCATTTCTGTAACATTTGATGGCTTCGTCATATTTCTTGTCTGATCTCTGAAGAAGACCATAGACATGCCAGCCTGGAAACTCAGTTAAGGACTTACATTTTGAAGAAATTACAAGAAGTGTCTGAACTCATTTTCAGCAAAAACAAAGCACAATATAACAAAACATATATCTATGGAAAAGCCATCTGCTTAGCAAAATAGCAGACACCTGTAATAGAATCGAATCTCAAAGGGGCCTTGGAGATGTTTTAGTCCAGCCCCCTGCTCATGCAGGAGACCCTATACCATTTCAGACAAGTGGCTGTCCAGTCTCTTCTTAAAAATCTCCAGTGATGAAGTGCCCACAATTTCTGAAGGCAAGTTAATTGTTCTCACTGGTTAATTGTTCTCACTGTTAGGAAGTTTCTTCTTAATTCCAGGTTGCTTCTCTCCTTGATTAGTTTCCAACCATAATTTCTTGTCCTGACCTCTAGTGCTTTGGAGAATAATTTGAGACCATCTTCTTTGCGGCAGCCTCTCAAATACTGGAATACTACTATCATGTCATCCCTAGTTCTTCTTTTCTCTAGACTAGCCAAACCAAATTCTGCAACCGTTCTTCATATGTTTTAGTCTCCAGGCCTTTAGTTGCTTTTCTCTGAACTTTTTCCAAAGCAAAATATAACAGATGTTGATGCATAACAGTAGCAGTATAGAGCACAGCATATAGGGTAACTGTAATAGAGTAATAGGTTATAGTAATAATAATGGAATAGCAATAGTATAAACATTTTGATAATAATAGCAATTAAAAAGTAATAATTGTAATAATTATCATAGTAATAGTATAGAGATAGCAATAGAACAGAGGGTCCAAACTCAAGGCCCGGGAGGCGGATCTGGCCCACGGGGTGCTTAGATCTGGCCCATGGGGTTGTCCTGGAAACAGTAAAGGACTGGCTTGCAGTGCCTCTGTCAGCGAAAAAAGAAGCGGCAGAGGGTTGCAGGAGGCCATCACAGCCGAAAACGAAGCTTGCAAGGGCCGTGGGCATCACTTCCCAGCTTCATTTTTACTGGCTGAAGGTTGCAGGAGTATGTCACAGCTGAAATGAAGCTTGGGAGCTTGTTTTATAGGCGTCCCCGATATGAGAGATGTAGAGCTGGCCATGCCCACTCCACCCACCCCCACCCCACCCCCCAAAATTCAAACACAACCTTGATGCGGCCATCAATGAAATTTAGTTTGATACCCCTGCAATAGAACATAGGAAACTTATGAAAAGAAACCACCTATTCAAGTTCCAGCACTTTTGTGCTTGTCTCGAGTCTAGGCAGTCTATATTATCAGGTGGCAAATGAGAAGCAGTATAATTAGGAATAGGTCAAATCCTATTCCGTGGAACTGGTCAGGACCCTGAAGAGACAGGAACTGTAAAGCAAGAAGGAAATGTCTATAATCAACAATAATATTTTGAGACGCAAAGAAAATTATTCAAGATCACTCCTACATGAATCAAGTTTTTATGTGTGAGTAAAAGAGAGTACATAGAAAAGATCAGAAGGAAGGATAAATGTTGTGTGGGAAATTCAAGAAAGATGCCTTATATTTTAAACAGAAATTGTTATCAAATATTTCTTCCACACCATTTAGAGTATATCTATTTGTAGAACATTTATAGTCCACCCAGAATCATTTCTGATAATCAAATTTACCAGCATATCAATTTACATTTTAACACATCTGTTCTGTACCTTTTAAATGGTGTCTGTGCGTACTAACTCTATATCCATAATATACAATTGAGAATAGAAAGATTGATTGAGGGGTTTTTTTTCCCTTTGAAGGAAAAAGTATAGGTAGTCCTTGAATTACAACCACTTAATGACTGTTCAAAATTATGACGGTGCTGAAAAAAGTGATTTACAACTAGAACTTGCACATATAACTGTTTCAGCATCCCAGTAGTCCTGCGATCAAAATTTGGGAGCTTGGCAACTGGCATATATTTGCAATGGTAGCAGGGTCCCAGGGTCACATGTTTGCCATTTACAACCTTTCCATGTGTGTGTGTCTGACAAGCAAAGTCAATGGGGGAAGCCAGATTCACATAATAAGCGCGGTCAAAAGGTTATAAAATGGGGCATAACTCATTGAACAACCATGTTGCTTAGCAATGATAGTTCTGGTCCCAAAATGGTTGAAAATTGAGAACTTGTAGTGGCAAAACAAATTAAAAGTAATTGTCCAGAACAAGATAGCAATAGGATTATGATCTCTCCATTTGCGTACTTTCCCATTTACAATAATGTTATGGTCACCTTCAGTGTGATCTAGCAGCACATCTCCATCCAACAATCACTTTTGCTTTTCTAGAAGAATACAAGTATTTTAATTCTTCATGTAAAAAGAATAGTTAAGTAGCAGTCATATTTGCATATTTTCTTTTGCAAATTTAATCTATATTAAATTAAATCTATAACTTGAAAAGGATACAGACATGACTCTTCAAATCATTTCTTAGCCCCCTTCGAACCAGTTCATATGCCTCTTCTTTTTTACCTAAGCAGTTTAATGTCAGTCCTTTCATAGCCAAGGTTTCTAAAACAAAAACATAAAGATAAAAGGTAAATAGTTTCTATTTAGAATCTGTTAAATATTTATTTGATATGTAAGTAGGAAATAAAATACTTTGTTTCCTTAGCTCAAAACAAAATCTTGTTCTTTAGTAAATGTTTTCAACTTGTTTAAATAAATTATTTTTAAACAGACCTACTTAGATTCCAAAAAGGGCACCTAATTTAAATGATGTACATTAATTAAATCTTATGTATCACCAATTAAATGTATTGATATCACAGTAAGAATACACAATATCAAATTTCTAAACGTAAGTACCATATTTTATAAAATATACCACAAATCTAAATTATATTTCTTCTTTTACACCTGACCTGCAATTATGAATGGAACTTAACATATATATATGTACAGGACCTGCAGGTCAAATCTCTTACAGTATTATAGAAATTATTTGTGATTTGTTCTTCAAGTTATTTTTTCTAAAAGTAAAGCTGAACTAGGGAAGAAAAGCATTATTATTGAATTATTTATCCTCTGTAAATAATGAAATAATGTACTCAATTGGCTTTAGGAAATCAATGCATGAACAAGTAAATCAATTTTCCACCTGCACAAGATCATTTAAAATCAATAATCAATAATCACATACTTTTATTTGTAACACTATCCTCTCCATCACAGCTACATGTCTGGAATTTATACACTTAAAAGTAACCAATTGTTTTTTGTCCTTCCTCAAAATCAGAGAAGCTTTTAAAATTAAACTATCATTTATATTTATGATTATGCCACACATCAACTCCTACATTTGTATTTAGGTGGGTGTTGATGGGTGGCATAAAACGGTGGCTGTGAGTATGGCTACACTCTTTTTATTAAATGTTTAAATTCAGTGACAGTACAGATATATTAAAATATTGTTTATGACTGCTGAATTTTCAGGATAAAACGTAATTAATGGAAGTATTATATCAGTTTCAGAATCTAATTTAGCAACAGTTCTAAGTATTATGCAGAAATTTGAAAACTTACCTCCATGTTCTGCAAACTTCGGGTTAGAAAGTATTTGTTTGCAAAATTTCAGACCGTTCCTATACTGTTTATGTTCATAGCACCTCTGTAAAGAGACAGAAAACCAAACACTCTAAATTCATCATATCACAAACATAAAAAACAGGTAAAGTCATTAATGTACCTACTTACTGATATCTAGATATTATTTCTAATACAAATTCCCTGTTGTGTAGAAATATAAACTTTGGAAAAAATGAAATTTAATTTTAGTAAACCAGTGATCAAGAACACAGTGACATTTTCTGGAAATCATAAAAATTATTTGAGTGAAATTATTTATGTTAACAAAATTAATCAGAATGTTAATTTATTTTAAAAAATCCACCTTTAACTTTCTTGAAAATCTATAATAACCTATTTGCTAAATTAAATGTAGACAGTTGGCTGTTTACATTTTAGTTTACAATTTTGGAATGAGATGGGAAGAGGAGATTGCCAAGATCATAAATCAATTCTTTCTACTCTATGAGATTTTTGTGACTCTTTATTTTATATGAAAATGATACAACTGAGTGAAAATATCAGACAAGATATTTTATTTTATTATTATTATTTATTATTTTATTAAAATTAAATGAGATTTTACTAATAATTATTTAAATAATTAGCAGTCTTCTGAGGACATGTAAATGAAGACTCAATCATCTGGGCCAAAAGTATCTCATAAGGTTAAATCATGGCAACTGGACCAATGTTTATTAATAAACTTTATTCCAGTTGCTGTGATTTAACCTTTTGAGAAAGTCTTCTGGGAAATAATCAGTTTGACAATTTAAATCAATTTGGTTAATATCAAGTATGCCCAACAAGGGAAAAATAATGTATTCTGATTTTTCCTTATCTTACTTCCATGTTTGTATCCATCATTGCATACAGCCTATGATTGAAATGCCAGAACAGCAATAACCTGAAGGAGGTTAAGAGATTTTGAAATTCTTTTGACTCTACCACTATGCCATGATTCTATCAATGACTCTTGAAGGGTGTGCCCTAAAGTATCCTGCTAAGCTGGAATAATAATAGCATGTTTTCAAATATATAGTACACTCAAGATGGAAAAACAAAACAAAACACAGAGGTAAACAACTGAGAAACCATATAAGAAGTAAAGCATCACAAAGGGATTATCTTTATGAAATTTATAAACTTTTTAGGTAATAAAAAGGTAAAAGAACACAGATAAATTTGCCCCAAATTTCAAATATAATTTCAATTTTTATTTTATTCATATATCTTAACAGCCAGTCCTCTTAGTTTTCGAAGTCATTTAAGAGCCAATTTTTAAAAAATGGAAGCATATAAATTAAAAACTGCATTTAGGAAGTAAATGCAGACCAATGTGGTACAAATCAGGTGGCTGTTTATAAAATATCTTCTAAGCATCTGGTGAGGGGGGGGAATATATGCTCTAAGTTCTTATCAATTAACTCTTCTCTGAACACATTATACCATCAATTTTATAAGTCTATGTCACACTTTTAAAAACTTATAAAATGATCTAATGGGGATCTAAAGCCAAACTATTGGGTTTTGATGAGTTGTATCTATTTTACAGACATTTTTACACTATGTGATATTTAAATATTAAAATTCACATTGATTTGTGCATTATAAGATAACAGTATTTCTGAAGTGTTCCTAATAGGAAATAATTGATAACATAGAAGATGAAGACCATCATCTGAATATGTTGTACAGCCCAACTTAGACAGCTTAGATGCTTAGTTTCTTGAACTCTCTTGTGTATCTTCCAGCAGCACCTTCTGAATTTTCCAAATGTCAAGCTTACAAAATCTTATTTACACTGCTATTACACTAAAGTAAAGATATAGTGGTTCTTGGGTTACAATGGCAATTGGGACTAGAATTTCCATCACTAAGCAATGCGGTTGTAAAGTGGCACCCAACCCAATATACAATACACACAATGTATATGTATAATTTATCATGTTATAAATTATATAATGTACCATGGTGCCAATATGTACATTATAAAACATATCCCCAAAATACTTGTTTTGTATATTTTGTATATTAAATATTATATATCAATTACTTTTTAAAGATAAAAATATAAATGTACATTTTAATATTGTCTTCTCAAACCCCAATCAATCATGTTGCATAGTTCTGTCATGTATACATCTCACTATGGAGACCATTGCTCTAGAGCACTTACATGTTGAACATTCCAGGTGTATGCCTTTATTTTTTAATTCCCAGTATTAAGACCAAAAGAAATAAAAATCATAAAGTTTCACCCTGAAAGAGGAGGAAATTGAACTCTTCATACAAACTCTTCACGCTCTTCTTTGTATCAAAAGCAATTTATGTTCAAAACAAGAAAAAAATCCCAACATTCATTGCAGCAATTCTGATAAACAAAGAATACTTAAACATAGAATATTAATTTACATATTAATTTTCTGAATTTATAGAAAATGTAACTTTGCATCTAGATGTTATAAAATCTATTAAGTTCCAAAATTGTAATTGCAAATAGTCATGGTTTCACTATATAGTAACAATATTTAATACCTCTGAGCTGAACATGATAAAATTAACTTTGTAGTTATTTTACAAAATTTAATTATTTAACAGTTAAATGTATACAAATCAGTGCTATATTACTTATTTTTTCTACGATCACGAAATATTAAAGATAACCATTTCCTTAATGTAGCAACCAAGCTTACGTTTATTCAAGATTTTTCAGTTCAGTCCCAATTACAGGTCAATGGCATTGGCAATTATTTTTTGGATATAGGAGGTAGTAAAATAATCGGTAGGATTTAGTGAAGCATACCAGGTGGCTAAAATATAATATATAAATGGGGCTAATTCTGTCTGCACAAGACCAAGCCTTAAGAACAAATGCGTATGAAATCAGTATTAAGAAGACCGAAACAAACAGCAAATGCAGTGACAGAAAAGAAGCTGAAGAAACAGTGGCCCACCTAGTTAGCTGCTGCAAGATCGCACGGGCTGACTACAAACAACGGCATGACAAAGTAGAAACAATGGTGCATTGGAATATCTTCAAGAAATACCATTTGCCTGCAAGTAACAATTGGTGGATAATAGAAAATAATAGAAAATGAAGAAGTTAAAGTATTCTGGAACTTTAGAACTCAAAATGACGAGTACCTGCCACTTTCCCCAGACTTAGCAGTGGTTGATAGGAAAGACAAAATGTCTGGATAGTGGATATGGCAGTACCTGGAGATAGCAGAATAGAAGACAGTAGAGAAAATCACAAGATATAAAGACCTACCAACAGCAAAAGTAATGAATATGGCAAAAGAAAACCAAGATAGTACCAATGATAAGGCACCTGGGGTACAAACCCAAAACATCTGGAGCACCACTTGAACACCATTTGTCACCTATTTCAGGTCCTTGGGAAGGACTGCACTTTTTACTATACATTACATCCCTGTAATGATATTGCCAGGATTATTCCTGCCCCATAGAAATGGAGATAGTCAAACAGTCAAAGAAACGCTTACATTGGCTGATTGTGTAAAAGACAGTCAAGAACAAGCATTGATGCAAGTTAAAAATTGGAATATATTGAATGTGCAGGAAACAAAACATTAATATTCAAATAATGTAATAAAAACATGAACAGAATGCCAGCAAAGGAAAGCATTATATGGTCCATTTTTACAAAATATTGAGAGGAAAATGCGTAAAGATAAAACATGGCAAAGGCTAACAACTGGAACATTAAAAAAAAGAAACTGGATACTTGATTTGGGCAGCTCAAGAGCAAACCATTTAAACTAATGCAATAAAGGCCGGAATTGAAAAAAAAATCATCAAATAATTAAAAATGCTGCGCAAAGAGGCAGAAGAAATTGTAGTTCATACACTCAACTTGTATATGAAAATTACATAAACTTACAATGTCATAATAAAACTTGCCAAAAAGATTCACATCTGTGCCAGTAATGAAATATTGATAGGAATACAGAGTTGAAAAAATAATAGAAAATGAGCAGATTAAAGTATTGTGGGACATCTGAATACACACTGATAAAGTCTTGTCTCGGAACACACTGAATGTAACTGTGGTTGAAAAGAAAAAAGAGTGAATAATTGATGTGGCAATACCAGGGGCTAGACAGAGAATCAGAGAAGATGACAAAGTATCCAGATGCTACTAACAGGGAAAGCCACTATTTATAAAAGAAAAGCAAATCCCACTAAGTAGCACTGGAGATGTTACCTCGTTGGATGATGAATGTCTGCAAGAAAACAACTAAGCCTATTGAGTACAGCAAGGGCTCAAGAGATTTCATTCATACAGGTAGTCCTTTTTTAGCAACGGCCTTGTTTAGCCACCATCAGTTATAACACAGATGAAAAAATAAGCTTATGACCAAATGTTTATAACCTCTGCAGGTCTGTACAGGAAAAGTGAGCTGAAGTAAGATCATAAGCACTTTTGTGGTTTCACTTAATGACCGCTTTGCTTAATGACTGAGTAGCCAATTCCAACTGTAGTCCTTAAACAAAGGTTACCCATACTTGAAAACTGAAAGATGTATTAAAAGTAAAATGAATAAACATAGGAATATAGACTCTCCTATTGATGAACTTTACTTAATAGTAGAGTTTCTGCTATTTACAAAACTTTTGTTTTTATCCTAGTTGGAGAAAATCCTGCATCAGAAATCAAACCAGATTCCATTCTATGTTATATAACATTTATTATCTATTATACCAAAATGATATACAGGTAGTCCTCAATTTACAATCATAATTGAACCCAAAATTTATGTTGTTAAATGAGAAAGTGAATTTTGCCCTATTTTATGACTTTTTTTTACACATTTGTTAAGTAAATCACTGCAGCTGTTAAATTAGTAACATGGTTGTTAAGTGAATCTGGTTTCCCCATTGACTTTGCTTGTCAGAAGACCGCAAAAGGGGATCACATGACTCCAGGATATTGCAATCATCATAAATGTGAGTCAGTTATCACACACTCAAATGTAAATCATGTGACCATAGGGATGCTACAATAGTCATAAGTGTGAAAAATGGTCATAACTCACTTTTTTCAGTGCTGTTGTAACTTCAAATGGCCACTAAATGAATTGTTGTAAGTCAATGACTATCTGTATATCTCAAAAGTAATGCATTTACTATATACAATATCTATAATGAAAATGAGGTAAAGACTGAATTATTATGCATACTGAAGAATATATAAGCATGTATGAATATGTACATACACAAATAGCCTTTGAAATATCTGAAGGTGACTAAACTTAATAGATAGTTCTCAGTTTATGACCACAATTGGAACCAGAATTTCAGTTGCTATGAGATACAGTCATAAAGTGCAACTGCTTTGGTTAGTGGCAGCAATCCAGGTAATTCTAGTTGCTACTGTTAAGTGAAAGTCCTGGCTGTTAGCCGAAGTAACTTCCTGCAAGTTTCCCACAATAGGGAAGCTTGCATTTCAAGCCCCAGGCCAAACCAGGTGGGGAAGGAAGCAAGTGAACGCATCAGAGAGTCAGAGAGGGTGGGTGAGAGCCTCATACCTGCTTGGATTTTCAGCCCCAGAGTCGCGAGATTTCTGAAGCCTCTCCATTCTGCGGTTGAAAATCCTCTGTGAATGAAAATTCTGCCAGGATTTCACCAGTGTTTTCAGCCAGCCTTCTCTTACTGTAAAGTCTCACTCTTATCTCTGAGGGTTGGCTAAAAAAGCTCCACACTGACAACTAAGCAGAAAGCAATGAAGCAATCTAAGCTGCCACTCCTTCCTCTCATCTTTGGGGATGACTGAAAAAGTTCAGTGCCAAAGGAGAGTCTTCTTGACTTTGAGCGGCTGACTGAAAGTACTCCATATCAAAGCTTGAATTTCAGCATGGAGCTTTTCCAGCCAACTACCAGAGGGAGTCTTCTAGGCAGTCAGCAATGGCTTGCGACCTTCCCTGTCGGCTTCCCCATTGACCTTCTGGGGAAGCTGGCAGGAAAGTTGTGCAAATGTTGCTTACATGATCATGGGTGCTTGGCAACCAGTTGTCAAGCACCCAGAAAGTTGCCAAGGTCCCAGTTCATATGACTGCAGGGGTACTACAATGGTTGTAACTTCAAGGAAGGCTCAAACGTTCCTTAGTTCAGCATTACTGTAACTTTGAAGAGTCACTGAATGAATGGCTGCAAGTCAAGTACTACCTGTACACATGCAAATAGATGGAGAAAAAATATGAATCTTATTCATACATATCTAAAATGTGCTATTTCCCATGTCTAACACTTAAAGCATTTTGTACTTCACATAATTGTAAAGATACACGCCTTTCATTCATTATACATTTTGTACTGATATAGGTTTCATAGAAAGCACTACTATATTTAGTTGTCAAGACAAGCAAAACTATCTTAGTTCTGTATTTTAAAAAGTACTACACTTTTAAAAGTTCTACAAAGTGCAGATAAGTCATTAGACATGTTTAGCATTTTCCACAGGAAAATGAGAATCTATTACATGTGCTTAATAAACACAGTTTGAATACCTGTTTATTTGCATAACAGCATTAAAACATAGAAAATCAAGTTGGGACAAGTAAGGAACACTAAAACAAGTTTCTTATCTTAAGTCTAACTGCCTGCTGCAAAACCATTTTTTCAACTTCTATATTATAATGATAATTACTCTGTATAGTACTTTTACTATGAATCTATGTATTTCTTAGGATAATATTCAGCTTAGAATTGGTTCCACCTAAACAAATTGCTACATTCAAATATGTCAGGAATTCTGATTTCTCAGAGTATCAAAATTTTACTCCAATGTGAATTCAATCCATTTGGCTCCACTTAATTTCTTTAGATATTCTCTGGTCAACAAAAAGACAAGGATATTTTAGTGTTATATTCAAACAAACACATTCATAATCGAACAATGACTTATGATCTAAAACTGCTGATCCTGGCTTATTTGGGCAAATATATCTATTGGGATATAATACTAAGTAATCACTGACTTTTGAGTGGTGGCGCATTGGTTAGAATGCAGTACTGCAAGCTACTTCTACTGACTGAGGGCTGCCAGCAGTTCGATTCTCATTGGCTCAAGTTGCCTCAGCTTTCCATCCTTCCGAGGTCGGTAAAATGAGGACTCAGACTGTTGGGGGCAATATGCTGATGCTGTAAACTGCTTAGAGAGGACTGAAAAGCACTATGAAACGGTATATAAGTCTACGTGCTATTGCTATTCTGTCTATTCATTTATGCATACAGTACCTATGACAGAATTCTATGTTTACCAAAACTAAGTAAATAAGGCCCAATGTAAAAGCCTGAATGGCACTACAAACATTCCAAAGTAATCTACTCTAAACAAACTTGGCAAAACAGAATACAAGGATACATAAAAATCCTACATTACTTCGTTTATGTATGTGTATGTGTGTGTGTGTATATAAATAATTCTATATTCTAATATTTCACTTTTGTAAGATGTGAGGATGAAGCTAAAATATTTTAGTCATTATGTATCATATAAAGATCTTCTTGGAGATTATTATGCGGCATTCATGCAAATAAACTGTTGATCCCACAAATATAAAACCTAAACATTAAGGAAATATAGGCACTGTGCATATTTAGGTATCTTCCAGTGAAGACAACTGGACTTAAATATTTGCTCCATAGCTGAATTATTTGCTTGGTAATTATATCCACTTTATAAATAAAGTGGATATAATTATATATGTTTAATCTATTTGAGAATGATACAGCTTCTCTTTTTGAATATTCCTTTATACAGATTGTTCCAAACAAGTATTACAAGATATAAGAGGATATTAACCGCCTCATCATTTCTGTGCAATCCCAATTACTCATTCTGTAATTTACAGTTGTCATATTCCAAATGACTGCAATATTTGGGTATAATATCCTCCTAAGAACAAATTTATGTTCTTAAAAATAGATGACCATTAGATGTCTAACACGGGCTTGAGTTACATGGTGTAATGGGATATCTCTGTTTTGGTTTAACCTTATGTAAACAATCACTGTACACTAAGCCACAACTTTCTAGAAAAATAGATGTTATACAAATGTTCAAGACAGAAACCTATCTAAAATAGCAAACATTAACAATTGATCCATTTCACCAATTGCTGGATTTCAAAGTGTTGGTTTCAAATAATTTAACTTCATCTATTTTTTAAAAAAATAAAACTGGACATTTTAATTCACTAATATTTAATTCACTAATATTACATTAGGCAAACTTATTTTTAGATCAGCACAATGCAACAATACTACACGATAACACATACAAAGCAATTGATTTATGTTTGAAATAATCTTTGATAACTGAAAGGATGTTTTCAAAACAATCAGGCTCAGGCCAATGAAACAAGAAGATAACAGTGGTCTGACTTTTAATTCTCTCTTTTAAATAAAAGAACCACAAAACCCCAGATTTTATTTTTGCAATCTGCCTCTCATTGAACAAACGGATTTTGCTTGTTTTTTTGCTCTGTCCTTCCTATTGTTTCGCCCACCAAAGGCTTGTCTATTACTTGCTTCTAAAACCAGAGAATAGCCATTCTCAGCAACCAAATCCCTTCTAAGCTGGCCCCGGGGCGTGATGAAGTAAAGCATGGCCAACACATTCTACGGGCAGTTCTGGAACAAGAAACGCTGACATGGCCGGGAGATCCTTTAAAAGTCCAAGTTGCATTTGTCAGCAGAGCTCAAACCAAACGAAAACGGGAGACATTGTTTCTGACCCGGGAGTTGCTGATAAGCATCCCCTGGGGCCCCAGTTTCATGGAAAAACTCCGTCTGGCGGGTAGGTAGGCAGGCTTAGACGAGGGCTTCTTTCACTCACCAGGATGCGCTTGAAGAGCGCGTTTTCCTTCGGCGGGAGGCTCACTGACGGCATTGTCTCTGCTATTGCTGTCGCCGCCGCCGCCGCCTCCGCCCTTCTTGCTACGACCGGGCCGGTGAACCTGCTCCCTTGATCACCACCCCTACCGCCGCCTCTCAGGAGGGACTCCACGCCAGGGCGTCGCTACCACCAGCACTGCCGTCGTTTGCTACGGCAACTCCCCCTTCTAACTCTGTGCGGCTTCCCTTGCCGCCGGGATGCCTGTGTCCGGTTACCCCTGCTCCGCAGCAAGCCCCAGGCAGAGGCCGGTTCACGTGGTAACTGAGCAGGCCACAGAGAGGAGGCGCCGCCAAAATGGCCGCCAGTGTGGGCTTCCCCAGCCGGGTCATGACGACTTGCGCGCATGCGTCATGACCCCCTTTCCCCCGTCCTCCCTTCTTCCTGTCTTTTCTCCACAGGCTTAAATGGCAGCAACAGGGGAAGTCGGGAAATGGGACCAATCTTAAATCTCTCGCAGCGTCTTGGGGAAGTGTTGCGCCTGCGCGTTGGCTGAGCTCCGAAACTGCGAAAACGAGCGTGTGCGAGTAATGCTGTTGAATTCCCTCCGGATTTCAGAACTGTACACATGTATGAGGCTTGGCTCATTCTTACAAAAGGAAACCGAACCGGAGGACTAAAATCATAGGAGCTATGGAGATTGCTGGAATTGTCCTGGAGAAAGAGTATTACAACTTAAAACTGTAATATTCAAACTGACTTATAAATAAGTGCATGGTCAGAGCAAACAGCCATTCCTCGCAATCGCCCACGTGAAACCTGTATGAAGCCCCCCAAAGCATAAGGAAAATAGCCTGTCATGTCTTTAATATCTGGCATTTAATGTCGTTCTACATTTAAAGCTACAGATCTCCACTATCACAGTATCTATAGTAGGTCTGTAAGGGGCGTGCATAAGAGCACCAGCTGTCCCTGTCCTCATATTCCTTTTTACTCTTCTTTTTTCATGTATTCAAATTATATTTATAATTTTACCTGTTATCTTATATATGCTTGACAAATAAAATAAATAAAAAATAGATGTTAGTTATTTAAAAAGATAATAGTTGTCACTTTGGAACCTGTAGCACAAAAAATTAAAAATTGGGTAGGAAAACAAGTTTGACATTCTAAGATTTTCTGTTTCTTTTCATCTCCAGTATAAAGGTATACAATCAACTTCATACAGACAGAGTCTTTTTACCACTTCTTACAACAGTCTTGTATTATTAATCTAAAAAAACTGGAAAAACCAGCTGTAAGGCAGCATTCCTGAAACCTCAGGTTTGAAATTGGAGCCCAGCATTACTACAGTTAATATTATATGGCTTCCAAAATGATCAGCACTTTTTAAACTGAGAAATACACTTGATGTTGACAAGGATTGTTATCTTGTAACTGACCATTTCTATTTCATTAGAAAGCATGTAAGCCCAATTTTATATCTATTCTGTACTCAGTAATACTTTCAGAGATTTATGATGTGAAAACTTCATATTTATTCAGAAGTCAACTTTTTAAAAATATTACCTGCAGGTAAATGTGCACCTGCGTGCGCATACACACACACTTACACACATACATATGTGTAGGACAGAGGTAACACTGATTGACTACAGTCCTTTATGCTATGGTCCATGGGGTCGCGACTCAGTGACTGAACAACACAACCCTTTAAGTGTTATAGTACTCTGGTCTGAATAGATTAATATTTGCTATCAAAATTTCATTTTCAGCTGTCTGAACTTTCATGCTTTTAATTTTTTTTTAAAAAAATTAAAAGTGCAACCTTTTAATTATGAAAACAATGAGATTAGAATAACATTTATTATGATATTATTTTTTTGATTACAACAATCCACTTTAACAGAATTTAGGAGAGTGCTATCAACAGCAGTGATTTCAAGAAAAGCTTGAAAAACACGTTGTGTATATTTTAGTTCCCGAAATAAAAAACACAGCAGAACATAGCATCAAACAAAACACCCAAAGCCTAATTAAAAACGAATGTCAATGTGGGGATGAGCTTCTATTACGGCTGACTTGAGTTGTTTGCCGAGTTGTCGATAGATGACGCCCCAAATCCTTTCCTTAGATCTTTTTAGCAGCCGCCCCTCTTACTCTTCGATTGGTGCGTTTGTCTCATTGCTTCTCTCGAGAGAAGAAAAGTAACATGGCGGCGACCTTGCGGGCTGCGAAGTGGTTTTTGCAGGTTCCAAGGAAGGTGACTCCACGTGAGTTGCATGGTCTCGGGTGGGACTTATTTTCTTTTCGGACTTGGCTATTGGGAGGAAAACATTCAATTTGCATGAGGGTTCTCTTGCCCGACCCATGTTGAGTGAATGTGTGAGTGTTGCGCCCTAGACTGAACGTATAACCTTCAGCTTGCAGGTCTTATTTGACCATTTTGCCGAGCCCTCTGTGCATACAGCGATTTGCGGTGCCCCGTGTGGTCAAATTAGGGCAGCAAGTTGGGTGTATTTGTGCATCAGTGGCATATCTTTATCGGAGTGATGAACATATGAGCATATTACTGCACGGTCGTTACATTCCTCTTTTTTTCTTCCATCGAAAGTCTGATGGATTACTTTGTGTAAGATACCTGTTTTTAGCGCTCTGCAGTGATTGGTTTGGAAGGGAAAAAGGTCTTATCATTGGAACCTCCTTAAACAATTTTCTCTCCGGGATCATACATGAGTGTAGGGGGGGAAATCGTTTTCTTTAAGGAGTAAAAAGATGACTATAGATTTGTTTAAAAACAAAGTATTTTAAATTTAAAACATCATTACTTCTTCCTGTTTGCTATATTCTGCTTAAATGTTGTGTTTTACAATAAACTGTATTATACTTTTCTTCTGATATAACTAACTGTGCAGTATATGAAAAGAATTAATCTTTACAAAATTCCAATTTCTTCTAATCACTGCATACTTATTCACAACTATGACACTTCAGCTAGAATTGTTTCCTATTTCGATCTTGTCTGTTTTATGAAAATATAACCTGGGACACAAATAATATAATTTGTGGTTCAAATAATAAATTGTTTTATTAAGACTTAATTGTTTTTGGGTTTAATTGGGAAAAATGTACCTAATCCATAACTGAAGAATTATTCCCCAATACTATTTTACATTCATTTCAGAACTAATCTATTTTGAAACTTTTTTATTTTAGCATTGTCTCGTTCAGTATTCCAAATAGGAAGGGAAGATTCAAACAATCCTAACTGGATAAAAGTTGGCCTAAGTCTTTCTTCAACTGTTCTCTTATGGGTTATGGTAAGAATAATATGTATGAAATTAATATTTGTAAAGTAACTTTTAATTAGTGATTTTTTACATCTTTTCCTGAGTTTTAATCAATTGACCACTTACATGGATCATTTTCCATAGTTGTCCTTATATATAAACATGAATGTACCTCAAGGAGCTATATGACATATATTTCCTAATTGATGGAATGTCACCAACAGGAAACAGTATATCAGCTCTAGATTAGATGTCCTAGCTTGCATAGAATTGTGGAAGAAACTTACTTAAAACTGGATTTTAGTTATACTTGTGGTACACTAGCCATTATGTACCAAACTGACTGTGATGTCAGAATATTGCATATATCTTGGATAAGATTGAAGCTAATAACCTTCCCAAGGCTTTCTCTGTCTTAAAAGCATTATGCATATAGGTTGGAAACATCCTATATCTAGTTCTCTTTTAAAATAGAGAAATGAATGAATTATCTTTCCAGACAGGAAGCTACTGTTAGAATTGTTTCCAAAGATTATTTTGGTCACTATTTTGGTGAATTAGTTGGGGACACTATTGGTTTCTGCATAATATTCTTTGTTCTGGCTTAGTGCAAACTTGTTATGGGTTAACATGGTGTATAAATGTAGCCCCAGACTGGAAATTGGCAAGTTTGAATAATTTACAACTAATGTAGACTTTTAAAGGATATTGAAATTATCATTTGAATTCTATCATTTTCACAATATAGAAACACTAATATTCTAAGTAAAATAAATGTATTTTAAATGTATAAGTTGTAGTCATGCCACTATAATGAAATAATAGAAGTTCATAAGAACATGCTAACCTTGTATGTTCTATATATTTATCTATGATTATCTTTTAGCTTATCAGACACCATGATTATGAAGTGGCAGAATATGAAAGGAGAAAAAAAGAACAAGATTCTTAATGCCAATTTGATTGTTATGGTACGTATTTAATTAAACCACTATATCTTTACTCTTTTTATGGTTTGATTTTTTTCCATCTTGTAAATTTTAAAAATACTTCTTAATTCTTGTGTTGCTTTATATAGCTTTTTCCATCACCATAATATAGGCCCCTAAGAAATTCAGTGTTCTATACCCCATATTGGAATGATAGATTTCACTTCGTTCTTCTTTAGTCCACTTGGATTTCAAATTCTGAATCTTGCAAACTGAAAATGCAGTTGCTTCACTCTGTCACTGCTCAAGGAGAAACATAAGAGGGTGAAGATCGCAATGCATGCATGTTTATTAAACTTCTATGGAAGCTTAGTACATTATTGAAATACAGCCATGGTGCTTTCACTTCCACTTCAGCATTACCACAATTAGCACTGTGTTCGAATATGAACAGTGGTTAACTTTAAATACTAATAATTGAAAAACTCCAACTTCAAATCATGAAATGGGCTTGTTGCAACCAATAGTGATTGAGTCTGGGTATAGTTTTAGATTTGATATAATAAAATTTTGATTAACTAAAGACTGTGCCAGATATTTTTGAGGAACTCAGAAATCTATAGTGGAGAGAAGCTAGCTCATATTTATAAAGAGAAAGCACCATTATATCTGAACTCAGTCTTTATGTATATTTTTGATTAGCATTCAAAATTCCAATTTCCCATTATAAATGGCAGAAGAGAAAGGGGAGAAGGGAAAGTATATTTCTCAACATTAGTAATTGTTAAGTAATGATAGTAAAGTTTGTTCTTGGCTTTGGTTTAGATCATCATCTACTGATTTTCCTGAGCAACATTTTCTAAGATCATAAGAGAGAACAGCCATAACAGCAACTAGACTTAAATGTGGAACCTTACAAATGCAGCTTTCATAACAGTGTTTTCACAAGTTTTTGTACACAGTTATTGTACTAAAAATTGCTTCACATTAATTTAGTATAGTTTCTTTAAAGAATGCTGATACCCAACATTGTATATAGTAGCAGACTTTGAAAGCACTGCCCCATTTAATATTAAACCCTGTTGCTATAACCAGTATACCCATTCTAGGAATAATTGGTTCATTATTTTCCTATTAACTTCCTGATTTTAAATTGGAGTAATTTCAGCCTACACTATAACCAGTTTGGTTTAGTGTTTAAGGCACCAGGTTTGAAACCAGGAAAGTGTTGGTTCTAATTCTGTGTTGGGTACAAAACCAGCTGGATGACCTTAGGCCTGTGATGGCGAACCTATGGCACGAGTGCCACAAGTGGCACGTGGAGCCTTATCGGTGGGCACGCAAGCTCAGCTTCGGCCCGCATGCGTGCACCGGCCAGCTGATTTTTGGGCCGTCTGGGCCCACCAGAAGTCAGGAAACACACTGTTTCTGGCCTCCAGAGGGCCCCTGGGGGGGTGAGGAAGGCTGTTTTCACCCTCCCCAGGCTCCTAGAAAGGCTCTGGAGCCTGGGGAGAGCGAAAAACAGGCCTACCGGGCCCACTGTGCCATTGCGTGCCAAAAGTGGGGGGAGCATGGGGGGCGCATAGAATTATGGATGTGGGCATGCATGTGTGTGACCCCACCGTGCTCCCCCCGCTTTTGGCACACGATGACAAAAAGGTTAGCCATCACTGCCTTAGGCAGTTACTCTCTCTCTCAGCCCTGGAAGTAGGCAATTGTAAACAACTGAAATCTTGATAAGAGAACTGCAGGGATTAATCCAGTTGCTAGGAGTAAAAAAACTGAAGTTGCATATTGCACACATACGGACATACACATATATGGTATTTCCCTGAAAATAAGATCCTGTCTTATATTTTTTGAACCCTGAAATAAGCGTTTGGCCTTATTGCTATGTGCTCAAAAGTCCGATTGGGCTTATTATCAGGGGATGTCTTATTTTGAGGGAAACAGGGTAATACACTAATTTCTAATTCAACATTACTCAGTTAACATTATGGTCTGTCTGATTAACAGTAGTAATTCTAATTGTAAAATATATACTGTTTTGTCACAACAACAGAAAATTTACAAAGATTTTTCAAGAGCTAGGTAATCATTCTATAATTTAATTCAAAATCTTTGAGACTATCATTTCTTTATAAGTAGACTGTATAGATGGATATGACTGAGCCTACTGTATTGTGGGATATACCATTATAAATTTTTCAAAAAATCTTTTTTCTAGATTGAAGATAACATAGCTGAGACATAGTTTGCAGTGAAATTATGAAAGCTGGATTTATTTCTAATTAATATTAAACTTCCTGAAATAAAACACTGACTAATACGGAAAGTAACTGAAATATTTTTTCCATTTGACCTCTTGCAAGGGTTATAAAACATGCAGATTATGCAAAAGCTTTATCATAGAAAATTGCTGTACGTCAGCTGGGTGACTTTGGCCAGTCGCTGTTTCACACCTTAACCCACTTTACTGGGTTGTTGTAATGGGGAAAATAAGCTATGAGTTATATATAAAATATATTATCATTACAAAATCATTGACAAAATCACCACCAGTCAATTGCAAAAGGCAACTTAGAATAATTTACATCCTGAGATGATACTGTTAACACCATAAACAACATTTGTTTATCTCAGTTTCTTGGAACTTGATACATGAATAAATGAGAAATCTAGCCTAATCATCTGGCTGACTGTAACCATAATAACATCTGCCTATCCCAGGTCCTTGGGAAGGACTTTATAGGCGAATAAAAATGCCAAGTCCAATTTGAGCATGCGCTGACTGTGATGAACCATAATAATAATGTGTCAAAAATATATATTGGAATGTTTATAGAAAAAATAAGCAATGGGAGACTGGAATGGATGTTGGAAATAAAAATATGGTGTTGTCAACATTAGGAGAAGCATCTTCTAAAGTGACATCACTCTTATTATTTGTCATTGCTATGATTCTAGTTCCAGTGACTTTGAAGAAAACAAATCTTGGCAACCAAACAGCAAAAATGCTAATAAAATGTCACATTTGTTTTATATGGGCGATCTGATACTTTACAGAAAATTAGAAATTGAAATACGGTAATTGACAAATATGGTAAGAATTTCTAACACAGATATGGCAATGAAATTTGAGCTAGAGTAATATGCTACAATAAAAATACATTTGAATAAAATTGCTGTAATGGAATTGAAATGTTGTATGGATAAGCCATCAGAAGCTATCAGAATGAAGCCTATAAGTATCTGGGCATTTTTGTCATTGAATAACATCAAATACGGCAAGTTAAAAATGTGATTGGTAAATCACATCCAAAGAATCAGAAAAGTGCTAAAGGCAAAAATGGTGGAAATACTGTGAAAGCCATCAATATCTGTGGCATACCTGTGATATGATATACTGCTGAAATGATTAATTGAACACAAGCTGAAATTCAGAAAACTAATGACTACTCATTTCCATAATGATAGATTATACCTGCAACCAAACTGTCAAAGAAAAGCATGCACTGATTGATTACATAAAAGACAGCCAAGAACAAACATTAATGCAAGTTAAAAATTGGAATTTACTGAATGGGGTGGAAAGAAAACATGAATATCAAAATAATGTAATAAAAACAAGAACAAAATGCCATCAAGAAATAGCATTATACAGTCAATTTCTACAAATGATCAAGTGGAAAGTTGATGAAGATAAAACCTAGCAATGGCTTACAAGTGAAACGTTTTTAAAAAAGGCTTACTTTTGGCTGTTGAATTTTGGCTGCTACTTGAACTAATGCAATGAAGGTCACAACGGAAAAGAATCAACTGATTCAAACTGCAGATTGTGCAAAGAGGCAGAAGAAACAGTAGATGTTTCTTCTTTGCCCAAAGAAATCTTCAGTTACTTTTTAAAAATGTTCCATTGTAAGCTATTAGGTTTTATTTTTATTCACTTTCACTTCAGCTAAAAAAATTCTGGAACCCCTGATCAAGAGGCAATGGTAAGGTGATAGAAAATTAGTCACTAGAATGAAGGAGGAACAGAATCCATTCAAGTTGGGATTCTTGTGGAATCCTAGGAAATCAGTTTGAAAAATCCTGCTCTAAAATACATAGTAATTCTAAAAATATTCAGGGTTGAACTGTGGGGTCCTTGGTGCTCCCTGAGTTTGGTTGTTTCCTTGTAGATGTTTTATTACTAATCTACGTAACATCATCAGTGCTTAAGGGTTTGGCCTCTGTTTATATACATAAGTTGCTTTCTCAATGTTGAGGAAAAACAAGTTGGAGGAAGAGATTATACAGTTTAGCACAAGGGTCCCCAATCCCCGGGCTGTGACCCAGTACTGGGATGCAGCCTGTTTGGAACTGGGTCATGGAAATAGCAAGTGTGCGCGCAACTGTTCATGTGAGCCGTGGGCACACATGCTCACTGCTTGCACAAATGGAGCTGTGTGAGTGCACTTGCCTCCCATTCGTGCGGAACCATCATCCCCCACCTGTTCACAAAGCCAAAAAGGTTGGTAACTCTGGTTTAGCAATTTACTAGCCGGCCTGGATTACCTAAACCATAACATGCAGAGAAAATGGTGGTGATGTGATCCATACTCTACTAATCACCTCAAAACTCCCCCTATTGCAGCTTCTTTGCAAGGATGCCTAGAGAGAGGCGGGAATTGTCTAGGAATTGTTTTTCTGGCTAGCAGCTCATAGAAGCACCAAATTCAGCCTCTAAATCAGGGCTGTCCATGGGCCGGATGCATCACGTGCTGGTCATGCCCACACCCAGTTTAGCAAAGGGGAAAAAAGTCCCGATATGTCACATGATATTGCCATGACAACATGCGTTTGACACTGCTCTAAATGAAAAGGTCAATATTTGAGTTACATTTGAGAGGCTGTCACAAAGAAGAAGGAGATAACCCATTGTAGAGCAATGGATGAAAGCTTATCAAAGGGAGATCCAACCTAGAACTGAGGAGAAATTTCCTGACAATGAAAACAATCAGTGGAATAACTTGCCTTCAGAGGTTGTGGGTGCTTATCACTGAAGGTTTTTAAGAAGACATTAGACGGCAACTTGTTTGGAATGGTATAGGGCAGTGATGGCTGACGTTTTTGCCATTGCATGCCAGGAGGGGGGGAGGTTCATGCATGCACGTGCCCACACCTATAATTCTATGCGCCCCGCCCCTGCGCATGCGACCTCCCCCTCCTGGCACGCAATGGCCCTATAGGCCCATTTTTCTTTCTCACCTTGCTCCAGATCCTCTCTATGAGTCTAGGGAGGGAGAAAACAGCCTTCCCCCCTCTCGGAGGCCCTCTGGACCCCAGAAACGGCCCATTTCCCAACTTCCGGTTGGACAGGAAGTGACATTTTTTACTGCCCCCAGCCTCCAGAGCCTCTAGGAGGAATTATTCTGCATAATATATTTTTTATTTCCTCCCCATTTCCTTCTTCCCCCTCCTCTTTCCCTCTTTCTCCTTTTAAACATCAACACTGTGTTTTATTTTTATTTTTTGTTATGATTATATAAAATTATGTTATGGTTTTAATTCCAATAAATGCTAGCAAGGCTTCAGCAAGTATTAGACTTAAGATATGTTAGCATTGCCTTACATTCTCATAGTATTTTATAATTTCTAGTATTCATTACCTTTTATAATTGTCTTAGTTTATAGCATTTATTTATTTGTATCGCACCTTTGTTTTTACAAATAATTCAAGGTGGCAAATATATCCAACATACCTTTCTCCTCTTATTTTGCCCACAATAACCCTGTAATATGAGTTGGCTGAGAGAGTGTGATTGGACCAAGACTCATGTTCTTCCACTTTCTAATCTTGTGCTAGATTGTTCTTCAAAAAATTAATTGTAATTTTATAGGATTCATTTGTGTTTTAATATCTGTACTTTGTAATTTTATATTAATTTTATCTTCACTTTTTATTCTATCATTATGTACTATTTTTATTTCTATTTTAGCATAATTATGTTATTAGTAACATGCTAGTCTAAAACCGAAACCAATTTGATTGAATAGTAATACTAATGCTCTCTGAGCATGGAATACCCTCACTTCAAGTTCAGAGTGAATAGTAATAGTGTAAAACATAGTAGTTGTCTTAGTAATAATAAGTCATAATTGTCATAGTAATAGCATAGAGATAGCAATAGAACACAATATAGGAAGCATTCACATATCACATCTATATATGTTTTTTTTGCAAAATCAAACATATCCTCCATCATTTGAGGGAGAGGTAAAGAAACTATCTGTCCAGAGTTCAGTGCTTTTGTCTCTCTCTTGAGTTTGAGCAAATCTAAATGGGCATAATTTAAAAAAGAACCAATGACTACTTCTCATTAGTGTGCTGAAGGCCTTCTTACTCCAAGGCTCTGTGCTTCAAAAGTATTGTTGTTGTGTGAGATCTAAAGGTGTAGAGATGTATGGAGAAGGATTCTTTAGCAACTAAAGCAGCAGGGTTATAAAAGAATGGAACACATAAATGAACACATTATCAGATCAGCAGATAATTTCCTTCTGATCACATTCAGAAACATTCCAGAAATTTTGTAGAATTTTTGTTGTTGTTTATGAAAACACACATAATTCAGGGCTTGAAACGGCAGATTTGGAATTGAAACAATGCCTGATGAGTTCAGTGGGACTTCTCAGTGTATAGCTGAATATAGCAGTGTCGCATCCATTCAGCTTATTGGTTTGTTGTGTTACCTTCTTTATCCCTATACTAGAAAATTGGTTTGAATTTTTTCCTCTGTACTTTTGCATTTTCAGAATTAAAGAAAGAAAAAATAAATGTCCTTCCAAAGTCAATCCAATAGTGAGATTTCTTCAATCAGACTATTCCAGTGCTGAGAAATAACTCTTTTTGAATGCATCCTATAAAAGGCAGACTTAAAGGCACTTGTTCGTTATTTCACTTTGTAATCACCCATCTAATAAATAGTACTAAACATTAATTTTGCTTGCCAATCTGTCCTTTATCTGAACAAAATTACTCTGCTGAACATTTATTGTTTTGAGAGATAAAATGCTCAATGGGATGCAATTATAAATATGGTAATATACAGTAAACATTGATGTTATTTGTTTACTTTTGCCTGTATATTGGGGATGGATTTAAAAGCAGTAAAATACCTATTTCTCAATGCAGATGTATCTGTTAGAAACCTCATTTGTCTGTATTGCTATATGAAATAAATAAGTAATAAAGATTAAGAATGGAGCCATACTTCAGCCTGATGGTTGTTTCCTTAAGCAGCTTTAAGTTTCTTGTCTGAAGCCCTCTGAAACTGGTTGGAAAGGAAACTTGCTTATAAAGTTCCTGTTCAAATTTCAATCTGTTCTTCCATTCTGGTAATGTTGCTAGCCAGGTGTTATGTGCATACTGGTTATCACAGACCCTCACTGGTGGATTACCCAGCTTTGAGATTAGATGCCCTCACAAAAGAACAAACTGTTTTATCATTCTTTGCATCATTTGGGCTAAAAGTGATGCTTTCCTTTCTAACGGCCCATCATCAGTATCCATTGGTGGGCTTGTTTAAAAACATCCATTGTTACACCAGTCACTAGGAAGGGGTTCTTTTCAACAGGTGGCCAGAAGGTTGAAAGAGGGCAGCAATTTGTGGCTGGAAGATAGGGAGTTTCTAGCCACAGTGCACAGTAGTCAGCTGGAGTGGAGACATTTATCTATAACAAAATGAAGTGTTGTTTGTAGCAGCTGAAGTTGGAAAACACTTAGGTTGGCAAAAAAAGAGTGGGGGGAGGGAGATAGTCTGGAGGCAGAGAAGCAGAACTAGAAGAGCAGGTGGGTTTATTCATTTACTGTAGCGATGTATATAAGTAGCAACAAGCACCTTGAATAATTAACCCTGGAGGCAAACTGTTAACCAATGTAGTTTGCGAAGCAGAGGCGTTTCATGAAATCCTTGTTGCTGTCTTCTGTGAAGCATTTTATACTAGAATATATAATTCTAATTAACAGCTCTAGAATTCTCAGGTGACTCTCCTTCCAAGTATTAATTAAGGTGGGCTCTTCATAGCTTTAAAAACCAGCCAGGGTTATCTCGCCATTTGCTGAGGCCTCTTGGCATTGTTAGGGAATTGCTATAAATTTTGGAGCAGTTTTTTTCATTTATTTCATTTTCATTTCATTTATTTAAATTTATATACCGCCCTACTCCTGAAGGACTCAGGGTGGTGAACAGGCACAGAATAAAATACATAGATACAAAGATTAAAACATAATTAAAACCAAATTAAATAGTTTAACCCAAGACAATTAAAAACCCAATAATTTAAAAGCAGCTTAAAAATTTCAATTTAAAAGAATTTAAAAGAAAAGGGGAAAAGGTTAGGCCAGGCCGGCTTGCTGAAATAGGAGAGTCTTAAGTGCACGGCGGAAAGTGCGCAGATCAAACTGGTTTCAGGATTATTTTTTTTAATTAACATGAAAAGGTTTTAAAATGCCTGTTTTAGATATACACTTCCGCTTTCCTCAAATTTATAGTGCATGGCAAAACATAGCTGGGTATTGAAAATGGTTAAATCTTAAAAGTATAGGTAAGTTTTTTTTCCCAGTATAATTTAAGTAATCTTAAATTATCAAATACAGATTTGATGTTTCTTTAGAATTAATAAATTTTAAACAAGATTATATTAATTACATTATACATTATATTACATTAATCATTTGTGAGAGGATTAAAGCTATTTCAAGATTTACTATAGGTCCTTAGATCCAGGTTTCTAGTACTGCTAAATTACTTTAAAGTAAAGGTTCCCCTTGCACGTATGTACTAGTTGTTCCTGACTCTAGGGGTGGTGCTCATCTCCGTTTCAAAGCCGAAGAGCCAGAGCTGTCCAAAGACGTCTCCGTGGTCATGTGGCCCGCATGACTAAACCCCAAAGGCGCACCAAAGGTGGTTCCTATTTTTCTACTTGCATTTTTATGTGTTTTCGAACATGGCAGAAGCTGGGACAAGTAATGGGAGCTCACCCCGTTACGCGACACTAGGGATTTGAATTGCTGACCTTTCGATCAACAAGCTCAGCATTTTAGCCACTGAGCCACCTTGTCCCAAAGTACTTTAGTCCCTCTCAATCTGGGACTGGAAAAAAGAGAACCTACATTGTTTTGGGGGTCACCTGGAGTACCAATTTATTGATAGCTAATCACAGATATTATTTTCTATCTCTGTGTTTAAATTATATTTTATGGTATTTTTGGTTTCTGCTGATCCAAATGGTGAAGTGCCTAAATTCTGCATTCTATTTGTTTGCAATTTAAAAAGTGTATTCCCTATTTTTATTTCAGGATTGATCCCTTTGCTTTTGCAAACCTATATGGGCAATCTCTTATCAATAAGCATAAACAAGAATAGGCTGGTGGTCAGGGATTTATGGTCCAGAAATATTTGGAGAATCAGTTTTCTCATCAATAGCTTAAGAATCTTAACTAGTTTATGAATCTGAAAAATTGCATATTGCCTGTACATCAACCACTTTTCAGGCTTGAACAACCTAAGTGAAGTCACTTTCAATTTTACTTAATTCAGTTCTCTTAAAAATGCAGAAGTTCAACAGTCATATCTAGAGATAAATGTTTTATTATGTTTTAGTAAAACAGAAGTGAAAAGAAAATAGTTGGAAACTATTTCAATTACAGTATCAAATTGGACTGTCAGTCAACAAAGATATGAAAGAAATTGCACTTGTTCATCCTGGTCGAAGACCTCCAGGCAAATTCCAACTGTGTTATGCTGGTTATATGCTATTATTTTAGCTTTACTGTTTTACAAAGAAATACTTTCAGTAATAATTGAATACAACATTCTGTATTAGAAAGAATGTCTTAATGGTTGGTGTTGCTTATAAAATAATATAGTGAAACATGAAATTCATAAACATGTTGTATTCATTGTCCACAGTGACTGCTTTTTAAATGCAGCTATTATACTTTAGACAATGTAAATTTTTCTTCCCACATGCATTGTTCTGGGAGAGTTGTTGTGAATTTAGGAGATGACAGCTTTGCTGTTCTTACCACATAAAAATAGCAATTAAAACTTTTGACAAGCTGAATTCTTGTTTTATAATGTATTTAAAAATGGGACATAAAATATTTCCATTTCATAATTTACTACAATTTGAAGGTTAATGCCTATCCCAACACTTTGCCCAAGTTTATTTTTTGGGGGGTAGAACGAAAATGACTTTATTTTCAGTGGAAATACAAAACATATATATTGCAATAAATACAGTGCATTTGAAGTTTCATTTCTATCTATTGTCTATTGTCTATTTTTTAAACAATTGGATATTTTATAGATGAGTCAGAATATAGTTAGGACAAAGCAGGCATTAATAAGGCATATGATGACTATTGTTGCCTCTCTGTTAAATATAGGTAGATCAATCCCTGTTAACATCTCATCAGATGGCAGCATCTAGCTAACTCTGGGCTTAGCAGCTAAATTGTGTTGGATTGACTGGTTCTTGAATAAATTACCAGCTAATTCCAGAGTTATAAACTAGATTGGGATGTTAATGTGTACAGATATAGAAAGTTAGTTTGGTGTAGTGGCTAAGGTGATGGCCTAGAAATTAGAAGACTTTGAATTCTAGATGTGCCCTAAGCATGAAAACCTGGGGTAACTTTGGGCCAGTCATTCTCTTAGCGCAGCACAAGATAATTGTTGTGGAGAAAATAGGAGGCAGAAGTTCGGTATTAGTATGTTCACTGCCTTGAGTTATAAAGGTAGTCTTTGACTTACAAACACCCAATTAAGCTTCATATTTATGTTGCTAAGCAATTCATTTGTTAAGTAAATTTTGTCCCATTTTATGATCTTTCTTGCCACAGTTAAATGAATCACTGCAATTGTTAAGTTAGTAACACGGTTGTTAAGTGAATGGCTTTCCCATTGACTTAGTTTGTCGGAAGGTATCAAAAGAGGATCACATGACTCTGGGACACTGCAACTGTCATAAATATGAATCCTTTGCCAAGTATCCAAATTTTTATCACAGGACAATGAGGATGCTGCAATGGTTGTGTTAAAAATCAGTCATAAGTAACTTTTTAAAGTGCCATTGTAACTTTGAACATCACTAAATGAACTATTGTAAATCGAGGATTAGCTGTATATTAAAGGAAAGATGAAAATCCAATAATAGCCTCAAAGCTACAGTATATTTATAACATAGCTAGGAAAACTGTTGATGTTTGCATGTAGTCATCAGAAATTAAACTTCTTTACATTTTGTTGTTGAACAAGTCAGTTCAGGGTTGGATTAAGGCCAACTGATGCTCTAATCAGAGCCTAACTATAGTGCTTTGTGATGGAAGCAAAACACTCACACCATGAGATGCAAACAAATATGATACCTTGCCAACATTTCCAAACCGAACTTAAACCTTAATCATTCACCATGCCAAAGAAAACATTTTTTAAACCAGTGCAGATTGTTTAACATGGAAAATAAGGACAATTACAAAAAAAAAATTAAAGTTAAGTAATGGCAGTGAAAGGGTTAAGGGTAAGATAACGGGGGGGGGAAAGTCTCTTCCCTTATTTTGCTACTGGTTAATCCAGGATTGAGTTGGTATATATTTACATAACATGCTAAGGCACATCAAGCAAACTGCACTTTCATTTGACTGATGCGTAAAATGTGGGAGATCTGATGTAGCTATATTTTTAGTAATTATTGTTTGTGATTTTGCCACAGCATTCCCAAACATTTATTAAGAGTATTCATCCTGACTAAATAGCATATCAGATTCCAAAGCGAAAAAGAGAGAGAAAAATAGATGAAAAGTGTCTTTGAAATTTATGAGAGATTGGTTGCATTTTTCTCATTTTCTTCTCCTTTGCTACGAAATATTCACAATACTGCTGTTACAGATTAGTTCTCTCCAGTTTATCTGCGACCTCAGCCAGCATTAACAGTGATCAGAGGGAGGAACTCATTCCAAAACACTAGAGGGCACCAAGTTGAAAAAGACCATTTTATACAAAAGCCTTTGAAGAGAAATGTCACTTTCTTCAAGTTTTATTACTCAAAAGTTCTGACACGACTTTTTGACCTTTCAATGAGACCTAAATTCTGTTGCTTGAATACTGCCTTGTGCTGCCCATGAAGGAGTCAGCTCTTGTGAGGGTCATCCCGATAAGTCCTTCCCAGAGTGAAGAGAATGTATCTTTGCAGAATTGAGCTTTTCCAGTTTGAAAGCCAGAGGGACAAAGGTGCAAGGCAAACTGATATCTCTAAAATAGCAAGCTGAGATCAATTCTAAATCACATGTCATCAGAAAAGCAAGCCAGCATGGATTAGCAGAATTGAGAATCCAAGATGCAAAAGCCAGGGGGTGACAACAACTCAGATATATGCTTTACTGTATAAAATCTGGTAGCCCATTTTGCCTACATGCTTTTTTGTTAGTCCCTGCAATTTTATATATCTTTATTCTTTTTTTATTAAAGGACATAGTTCTGTATCAGGGCACTAAATCAAAGACTTCAGGATTGATGGAAACTATCAAATGAAACTCATAAGCTAGCCATAGATCCGACATTCAACAAGAGATGATATATTTTTCAGTGGAGGAAATGAATTAATTTAAAAAGGAACGTATTGCTTTAAAAAATGTACAATAATACACAGTTCTTGCTATTTTTTAACTATTTCAATTTTTATATACCATTATCCTCATTATCTCCCTTCAAAGAGAGCTCAAACTATTTTTTTTTTATATGTGAGGAATCCTGGTAAAAAGGTAAAAGGCAAAAACAAGCATAAGATAAATTTTTCCATTTGCCTTCACTTTCGCTCTGACCTTAGCAGTTAGTTTTAAAATAGCATTTTCAGTCTTCTTCTGACACAAGTCTTGGCATACTTGTATAATCTATAATGCCTCAGTCACATCATCTTGGTTATTATGCAGCCATGCACAAACACCTGAATTCCTATTGAGTGGTTGAAGCTGCTGTACAACCCTCATCGTTGCCTTCTAAAATTATTTTGGCTTACATTGCAAAAGAAAGTAGATACTTGGTTTCTGTGAAGATCCTTCTATATAAGGAGAATGTAATGCCTACGATTGCAAGTGCCATTCAAATGTTATGGGATCTCTTATGTAGACTGGAATATCAATCATCTAGAAGACTGTTAGGATTCTATATGGTATATATAATGTTAGAACCAGTTGTCCAG
>WNWU01000007.1:18364831-18488234 GCA_012654045.1 Ptyas mucosa | reverse complement strand
GTGCAGTTACTCTGCTGGTTGGTAAAACAACATCAATATCCTTAACAAAGACAATGCTAATAGTGTTGACACATGCTCAACATTCTTTCAAAACAAGAGCCTTGGTGGCACAGCAGACTAAAGTGCTGTTAACTAGCACCAGCTGCCTACAATTACTGCAAATTCGAATCTCACCGGGCTCAAGGTTGACTCAGCCTTCCATCCTTTCGAGGTAGGTAAAATGAGGACCCGGATTGTGGGGGCAATAAGCTGACTTTGTATAAAAAAGAATACCACTTGGGGTGTGTGTGTGTGTGTGAAAGCCCTACTAAGCAGGTATATACAAAAGTATGAAGGCTATTGCTTAACGCATTGTAAGCCGCCCTGAGTCTCTGGAGAAGGGCGGCACATAAATTGAACCAATAAATAAATAAAAGACCTGCAGACCTGTATTTTACAGTGTTGGTAGTTCAGTTTAACTGACAATGCTCTTGTTGATGGTCCTGCCCCAGAGATAAATTAATTAAAGATTTCGTGATTCTCCTGCCAAAAGAAGGTTTTCCATGCTATGCTTTTTGTTATTACTTGGGTAGGAGGCATTGCCACTTTGCTTACTATATAACAGTATTGCACATATTCCACAGGATGCTTCCAAGTGTTGCTGATGGTGGCCACTTAACTACCTACCCTGTCTTGACTTGCAATTCTTACCAATTTTAAATATTTAAAAATTGGGGAGAAATTGACAAGAGTGTTGTCAATTTCCTATTCTAGCATAAGTGACAAGTGAATAAACCTCTGTCCAAAAGTAACTGTCAGGTTACTGGGTGAAGGATAGGCTAGGATGAAATGGGAAATATTCCTTCAATTCATCGCACATGATAAAGCTCCTCTTGCTTTATCTTGCTCCATTCCCTTAAAACTGGGAGTGGGGAAAGCAACACATTGCAAATCTGTCCTTAATTTGTCAAAGAACAAAATCACTTGCAAGGCCCCTATTGAGGCAATTTAAAGACGTGTGTCAAGGCAGTGCAAATGTCATATTATTTGACAACTGAAAATGTTGAGGAAGGCTCGGTGGGAAGCAGCCCACAGTGAGTGAGTGCATAATATGCATACAGCCAGTTAACCCAATGCAGGTAGTTCTTGATTTACAACAGTTCATTTAGAGACTGTTTAAAGTTACAAGGGAACTGAAAAAAGTGACCACCATTTTTCAGTTACAATCTTTGCAGCATCCCCATGATCATGTGATCACCTTTTGCAACCTTTTGACAAGTCAATGGGGAAGCCAGATTCACTTAACAACTGAGTTATTAATTTAATAACTGCCAGGGATTCACTTAACCGTGGCTAGAAAGGTCAGGGAATAGGGGCAAAACTCAACAATGTTGGGCTCAATTGTGGTCGTAAACCAAGGATTATCCATACACCTCATTGAAATGTGAGAATACAGTATATGAAAGATGAATTTAGGCACATTAGGCTGATAAAATCCCGATGAACACTAAATACAGCAAAGATGCAGGGGAAAAAAAATCCTCTGGAGCCCTCCAGTGGTCGTCCAGTTTTTTGCACAACCCTAGAGAGAAAGAGCATAGAAATATAAGAAAAGCCTTGCCAAAAGAACCGAAAAAGAAAAGTATCGATTCTCTACCATTACTAAACTGAACCGACCACCACCTCCTTCTGCTGCCCCTCCTCTATAGCACCCAGCGAAGAGAAATTGACGGCCCTTTCACGTTCAATTCCTCAACCCGGAGCACAATAATATTAATATTAGCTGCCCTTACTCCGGCTGCGGCAGCGGCGGCGCTTCTTTATGCAACGGAGAGCGCCCGTGGCCGCTTCAGCGAAAGCGCTTCAGGTGCGTGAGCATGTGCAGAAACGGGGACCGAGGCCCGGAGTCGCGTAATTCTCTCGGCAGCGCGGCGGGTGAATGAGGCAAGCAAAAAGGCCAGCCCGCCCGCCTGCTGTGTCGCACGGGCCCAGCTCCCTCCCCAGTGTCTCCTCCCCCGCGTTGGGCGGCTGCTACTCTCGCCGCTGCTGTTCGCGAGGAGCCCTCCCTCGTCTTTCTCATCCCCGCCCGGAGCTGCTTCACTCCCGGCGGTCGCTACCGGCTGTTTGCCTCCCGCCGCCTCTCGGCCTGCTGCGAGAGGGCGACGCTTCCCTTTGACACATAAACAAGGTAAGGGGAGGGCAGGCGGAGCAGGGGAGGGGCTCCCTCGCGGCGCCCCGGTCCGCGCCGTCGGAGGCGACACTCGGAGCCTTTCGGCCCAGAGAGAAATGGCAGCGGCTCTCGGGGGCTGAAGCCGGCCTTGGCAGCAGCGGCAGAGAAAGGCGAGTCCGTCCCCCCCCCCCCCCACGGCCTCTCGCTTAGTTTGGTCCCCCTTTCCGCCGGCCCGTGAATGAGAATCGGGGGGTAAGATTCCGTTAACAGGAATCGCCGCGGGGAAGAAGAGCCGATCTCCGTCTGAACCCCCGCCCCAGTTCCCTCTCCGTCAGTTGGCGAGCGTGTGATCTGGGCGACCGGAGCGGCCGGGAGAGGTTGGTCTCAGCTAGGCGGTCCCACGGGGCTTGTGTGTGTGTGTGTGTGTTTGTGTTAATCTTCGATAGGGAGGTGTGTGTGTGTGTGGGGGGATCCAGCTTTCCTTGTATTAATCGGTTTACACGAGTGCTGGTGTGTATGTTCGTTATGGGAGCGATTAAGGGAGAGTGACATCAACTGCCTCTGGAAAAAGTGCCCCCCCCCCCACCCACCCCCCCCCCCCCGGGCCCGGTCCGCTGAACTGTAATTTTCCTTCTCAGTGAAACGATTGTGCAACTTGTACACAAGAATGTGGTATGTGTGTGTGTGTAGTGAAGGAAAGACGGGGACGGGCAGGGAAATCTGATTGAGCTGCTGGCTGTGGGTTTCCCCCAGCGAAGCTTTTGCCTGTCAGGTTTTTTTTTTTGTTTTGTTCGTTTGGGGTGGAAGGAAAGCGGGGTCTCTGCGCTCCCCGGCCCTTCGCCGCTTAATCGGAATATTTACCCAATTTTGCAAAGAATGAAGGAGGAACAGAAGAGCTGGGAGGAATTGTCCTCCAGCCGCAAAGGGGAATTTTTGAAAAATATCTTCGGTTCCCCTCCCCTCCCTCCCCCACCCCCCCCCCCCCCCCCCCCCGGTGCAGGCTTGGCTTTGTTGATCATCTTGGAAGGGGAAGTGCAAGTGGGTAAGTGAGGCCCTCGTTGCCGGGAAATGAAGCCGCTTCGGCCGGTCTCCTTGTCAATTGGGATGACATTACTTGCCTCCTAGCTCTCCCTCCACCCCCTCCCCCTTCTCCTCCTCCAAACCTTTACTTTCGGTTTCTCGTATTATTTCCCGGATGAGCATTGCATACGCACGTACTTGGGAAAGCCTTGCTTAGGACCGTCTTAGTGGTTGTGACAGGGCTCCTCTCCCCCCCGCCCGTTAAATTGCAAAACAACAACATCGGAACCATGGAATATGCTTGGCCTAGTAATATTTGCGACGTCTTACAAGACAGGTTATACAGGAAAGTTGTAGCTGCATCCCGACCAATTTCTCTTTACTGCTGGCTCCGTATTATTGTGTTGTTTTTAGGGATGTTGCGGATTGTTTGGAATATGAGAAAACTGAATGGGATGATGACCTTTCTAACAGCACTGGTAAAAATATATATATATATAATGAAAAAAAAATGACTCAGTGGCTGATTGTTTCTGAAAAGGGGGTTTCCCTTTTACATTTATTTTTGCATTGTTAGTTAGGTAGCCTACCTTCTTTATAGAAGCTCAAGTCACTTGCATGAAAATCTTCCTTCATTTTATCTCAACAACAACCTTGTGAGGTGGTTTGGGCTGAGAGAGGAGGAAGTCAGGCTGGAAGTTTCCATATCTTAGGCTAGGCTGGATTTGAACCAGGGTCTTTCCAGTTCTAGTTGAAAATGTAAAACATTTGATTATACTGTCCATTCTTTTGTTTGCATGATCTGTGCATTTGAAATATATTGTACCATTGTACCAAATATGTTGAAGCCAACTGTGACTGAACAGGTATATAAGAAAAAATCATATATGCTTTGTTCTCAAAATATTATCTGTGAAGTATAATATAAAGGTTAATTACTTGTATATATTCATTTATATTTGAATATATATTTTGAGATAAAGTAGACTTAAGATAGCTACAAAATCAGTAAATTATAATGATTAAGATAATAGACTATGATGAGGGAAACTCTCAAGAAATATAGAAACATTCTGGGGTTTTAAGGTTAATTTTTATCTCTCTACTCAACCTACTTGACAGAGTTATTCTCATGGGAAAACATTTGAAAAGTGAGTGTCACGTTCCAAGTAAAACTGCTGTTCTGCAGTTGGCTGCTGGTGATTTTGTCAATGCCAATGGTGTTCAAGTGGGGCTCCATATGTTTTGGGATTGTATCTAAGGCACCTATTAGTATTTGGTACCATCTCTGCTTTATTTTGCCACAGTGATTCTACTTCTTTTTGCAGGTCTTTGTATTTTGTTATCTTCTCCAGTTTTCTCTTTTCTATTCTGCTGTCTCTGGGTACTACCATGTCCACTTTCCAGACTTTTCTGTCTTTCAGAATATCGACAGTTGTTAAATCCGGGGTGTTATGCAGCAGATGCTTGTCTGTTTGAATCATAAAGTTCCAGAGCACTTTAGCTTCTTCATTGTCTATTATTATAGACAATGTCCAATAGTCACCAGTTTTTAAACTGAATTTGGCATTTTTATCCATCTATCAAATTTTTCCCAAAGACCTGGGATAGGCAGATGTTGTTTGATGGTATAAAAGTTATTGTCACAAGATAAAATGCATTTGATTGATGCTCTACATATTTGGGGATTACAACTAAGGTACCTATTATTAGTATTATCTTATCTTTCTTTTGCCAAAGTACTTCCACTTCTGTTTGCATGTTTGTATTTTGTAATAGCTCTGGTTCTTTCTCTTCTGCTGTCTCCAGGTTCTACCATGTTTCTCCAGTTTTCCATATGCAGTCCATATTTTCCTTTCTTCTCATTTTTAGTGTCAGTGTCTCAGTTTTTTAACATTATATCATTAATTTGAGTATAAAGTAAGAGGAGTCAGTATAATTTCATATTGAACCATCCTGTCACTTCTCTTGCTTATCTCATATAACTTTTCCTGTATGTGCAGGATAGCTATTTTTAGGGAAGAATTTCTTTTTATCTAGCTCATAAGTATAGCTTTATTTTGTTTAGTAACCCAGCATATGGCATCCAATTTATTGGCAATGACTTATTTGGGAATTTTGAATCAGGGAAGAACCCGATTCTTATGAGAAGTCATAAATAATACTAAATTCGCTCGCAATCTTAAGGACATGACATTCAACATAGTTTAATAGTTTTCACATTAAAAATACTGTAATATGTCTTGCTTGATATATAAATCAAGCAAAGCATAAATTTGAAAGGGGTAAAGGTTTAATCTTTTTAGTTTAATTAATATGAGTGGGTTCTGAATGTTCTTTAATTTTGGATTATACTTTAGCTTTTATTTAGTTCACATTTGTAGCAAACCACACATTTAGTGAGATGTAATCTAGGTATCGTTTGGTTAGTACAGGTAGTCCTCAACTTACAACAGTTCACTTAGTGACCATTTGAAGTTACAACGGCAATAAAAAAAGTTACTTGTGGCCATTTTTCACACTGTTGCAATATCCCCATGGTCGCATGATTTACATTTAGATGCTTGATTCACATTTATGACCGTTGCAGTATCCTGGGATCATGTGATCATTTTTGCAACTTTCTGACAAGCAAAGTCAACGGGGAAACAAGATTCACTTAACATCTGTGTTACTAATTTAACAACTGCAGTGATTCACTTAATAAATGTGACAAGAAAAGTCGTAAAATGGGGCAAGACTCATTAACAAATTTCTCACTTAATATAGATTTTTGGCTCAATTGTCATAAGTTGAGGACTACCTGTTATACTTGTTATTAGACACAAAAGAGAGTTGCTTTGATATAAATGTCCATGTAAGGTGTCTAACTATGACTTTCACCTGATGACAAATGGGGCCAAATTGAAATTGAAAATGGGCACACTAATATTTTTGGTAAATAAATAAAAAAGGATATATTTTACTTTGGCCTTAATAGCGTAAACCTTAACAGTGTTTTGTAGAAATGGAAGAAAAAGCTTTAAAAACAGAACGCTCAACTAAAATATTTCCAAAATGTAATTACTATAATAGTATGGGTTACTCTTCCCACCTTTTCTTCACTCTTTTAGGCTAATATTCATTGCATATGATAAAATGAGCTGAAATCCACAATAAGTTATGCCACAATAAAATTACAATGTTAATACTAAAAATGCTTCTTCCTGAACTCAAGTGGACCATAGGATAGGCATAGAGGGATTTGTACTGTAAGAGGTCAGAGGACACCCCCCCCCCCCCATAATATAGGCTTGCCCTCTGAAAATAATTCAAATGATATGCAGGCCATGATTTCCTTTCTTCTCATTTTTAGTGTCAGCTTGCTAGTACTAAACAGAAGTTAACTTTGAAAACCCTATGCATATATTTAAGTATCATGTTGTGGTTGGATCATTATTTGATCAATCTGGGATTGTCACAGTGGTAAGGTATCCATTAGAATGGTCCAATTAGTGATAAATTACTTCACTTTTAATTTGGTAAAAAACTGTTGAGAAATAATTAGACTATTGATCTCCAGCAACTCCAACTAAATCTGAGTGAATTTAGATTCTATTTGCAGACCTATGAGATAACCATAATGGTAGAAATCAAATCCTCTTTTTTACCTTGACTGCATTAATTGAATTACATCCAATTTTACTATCCTGGATGGTAAAGGGTGTTTCAGCAATTAAATAATCTCTGTTGGAGGATGATCCATGAGTTAACCCTGCTGTTCTGTTCTTTCTTGATCTATCTACATTACCAGCTGTTTCAATTAAGTTCATCATACCTCCTGTTTTGGAGGGGGAGGGAGATTTTAAGCAAAGATAAAATAAGATAAATATTTAATGTCATTGCAATTCTGTCTGGAAGAAAGCTTCATCTGTTGAATGTATTTTTTGTTTTAAAGACATAGAAGTCCTGACGTAGAAAAAGTGATTACTGAATGTTTCCTTTTGCTGACTATCTTCTTACCAGGGTATTGTGATTGTTGTGGGCTGCTTTGGGGTAGCTACTAATTGGGTACCAATTGGAACATTCCTCTTTTTGCCTGCATTCATCTTCGAGACTGTCTCTGCTGTGCTGGCCACTAGTAATTGCTTGACTCAATTCATCCTCAAAAATACTTCAAAACCACTTGAGTCTGTGAATGATGCAAGATGGACTTCCTCATTTTTCCATGGAGTGATAATATTAATTTGATTTGAAGGCAATTATAGATGCTCTTTATCTCTATATAGACATAATATATTTACTGTGCTTAACCTAGACATATGACTTGATCAAAGAATTGAAAGTAACATACAGATTGAGTGCAACATTTTTTATAGTTCCTAATGTAGGAATGGATTTTAATTTCTGATAATTTGTATTTTTTCTGATTGATCACTACAGATGCTGAATCATGTTTTGTATCTTTTGTAACCCTAAAACTAAGTTATCATTACAGTAATATATTGACAGTTCTGCATTTCTGTGGTTGATTTAGAACAGCGCCCAGATTTTAAGTATTGGATGGTTGGGTGAATGAGATGGCATTCAATTAGAGATAAATTGAAGACAGATATGAAACTAGTACTTTCTAGGAGTCTTTCCCTCTTTTTACTTTTCTCAACCTTCAAGTATTTATTTTTCTGCTCTATCAACTGCCTAAAGTATGTAACTTTCTCCTTATTGTTCACTGCCTTAAGAAAGCAATTATTCTTTATTTGGTCTGGGATTAAATGGTTCTTTTTGTAGTCTGTAGCACTGACAGCAATCAAACTACACACACCCATAGTTTGAAGGCATGTATCTTTTTCAGTGTTCAGTTTTCACAGGCATATATTATTAATGGAAGCGCTATTACTTTTACCATTCTCATCTTTGTTGTCGTTGAATTTACTTGCTTCACTATTCTAAAACATTCTATTTCTCCATTTTTCTGTAGTTTGTTTATAATATAGCTTCCTCAAGAATAATCAGGCATTATGGCATATTCATTACTATTAACTGTATGTTCTACATTCTGGTGTAATCTATACAAAGACCTTCTTGTAATCAATGAAGCAAAGGTGAAGCTGCTTCTTATATTTTCTTGCTTTTTATTATCTATCTTATGATAACCATCTGATCTTATGTCTCTCTGTTTTTTTATAAAACCTATTTCTTCAGTTGACATTTTTTTCATGTACCGTTGCGTTAATCTTTGCAAAACCTTGAGCAAACCCTTGCTTGTGTGAGAATTAGTACAATGGTTCGATAAATTCTACTTTGTCTTATATCTCTTTTCTTCAGTGTAGGTATATTCACTGATCTTATTTCTAGGTCCATATTAGCTAATATACAGCAGTCACCTCTCCTGCAGCTTTGTAACAATTCAGTAGCTGGCATTTCATCTGCTCTAGATGCTTTCCTAAATGAAAGCTGATCTATCGTCTGTCACATCTCTGTGATTGATTGCTGAGTATATTCTCTTTATTAAAGTTTCTGTAATTATGCAGAATACTATTTCATTTCTTATTGAGATTTCCTTTTTCTCCGATTTATTATTTCTTGCTTGACCTTGGAAATTTTATTCATTCATTTATTCATACATTGTACTACTATTCATACATTTGTACTACTTTGTTCCTAGGGGGTTTCCTCCTTTGACTTCCTAGGAAATCTAGGGATTTCACATCTCTACCAGAATGAGTCCTAGTTGACTATATTTGACAATTCTGTCATTTTATTTTCTATTGGTGTTTTCAGTTTTATTCTGAAATTATCCATCTGGTAATGTCCAGATGTCTTTTTTGAGGGTGAGGGTGGCACTGTCTGTCTTGAAGGAAGTGATGGTAAGCCCCCTTTTATAGAGGCTATCCTTCGACCCCACAATTTGAGACATTTTTTTTCCAAACTCCAGCCTTTCCCTTTGCAGTCTGGGTTCAGACGGGTACAGTAGCACAATTACATTGGTTGTGCTTATAGATAACTTCCGGAGGGCTTGGGATAGGGGTGCTGCAGCAATCCTGGCCGCCTTGGATCTCTCAGTGGCTTTTGATGCATTTGCTATGGCATCCTTTTGAGACAGCTTGGGGGTTGAGTGTGTTTGTGGTGTTTTCCTTTCTCTTTTGCTGGTTTCAGTCAGAGCTGGGGTAGGGGAAGAGGTTGGCCCTAGGTTCCCTCAGGGATTGGGTCTTTTTCCTTTCTAAGGTAAAGATAAAGAAGTCCTCTGTTAGTCGTAGCTGATTTTAGGGGATGATACTCATCTCCATTTCTAAGCTGTTGGGCCAGCATATATCCGTAGTCATGTGGCCAGCATGACATCACGCTGCAGTGTAGAGCATGGGGCAAATGGAGTGCTGTTACCTTCCCACCAAAGTGATACCTATTTATCTACTCATATCTGCATGCTACCGGTAGGTTAGCAATTAAAAATCCATTTTAAGTGTTAACATAAGAATGCTGGGCAAGTATTGCCAGTATTCTGATGCTACTGTTATACATCTTCATCTTTGGTGGAATGGGATGTGTCACAGTGCTGTGTTAAGAGGCTCTGAAGGTCTGGATAGAGAGGAACCAACTTTGATTCAACCCTAGTGAGATAGATTGGCTTTAGGTTTTTGGTCTCCCAGAGTCAGGTGATGGGCCATCTTTAACTCTGCATGGGGTGGATCTTGTTTTTACAGGTGGTGGTGAATTCTTTAGTCCTTTATTATGGTCATATCATTTCCAGGTCATCTTGTGCTGCTGATTTCTCTCTGTAAGTAGTTCTGGAGTACTCTTTGGGTCATTGAGGAGTTCTGAGAAATGACATCGAGATGCCCGGAGTGATACTGGTGTAAGATAAAAAGTGAATATGATTGAGCACAAATTCAGCCTGACATCATGTTTATGGAGTGACATCTGTTGTCCTTGTTTCTTCCCACTGGCTTCTATAACTTTTTTACTAAGAATTTTGCAGACAAAATCCTATATGCTTGGAATTAGATGCTGGCTGTGCAGAATTTCAATAAGCTGCTAGGGGCTGAACATTTAAACTCTTTGAGTTTATAGATGGGTTTCTGTCTGAAATTTGTTCTTGTCTGTCAGACTAGATTGAGCTAGTTTGACAAATTACGTTAGGGTAGTAGGAAATCACTTGGAGAAGAAGGGTTGATGGTTTTGAAAGAGGAGATGGCATGCTACCTCTTCAAAATGCCACCATGGCCAGTCATTATGAACAACTGTTAACCCATCACCAGTCTTCTCTTTTTATGAAGAGAAAATATATCTTCCAAATCAGAAGAAATAATAGCTTTTCTTTATTATGTGTCAGTTATACCCTACTTCAAATATTATATTTACTTCTAGGCATTAAAAAGTATTTCATAGACATATGGTGAGAATAATCAGGATTATTCTCCTTTGTCCTACAAGAAGCAATTGAATAATTGGAAATACTGTGGAGAGATATGATAGTACTCTAAAATACCTGAACTGATATCACAGACAAATAAGTCACGAAATGTTTTCTGTTGTTCCAGAGAGCAGAAATTGAAATGGATTGAAGTTGAAGGAAGACATATTTTTAAAATATTAACCCTAAAAAATCCTAACATTGTGCAGTTTCATAGTGAAATTGATTGACTTGTCTAGTAGCCAGTTCTCCTGTAGGAAGGGTTAGGGTTACAGTTAAACATCTGAAATCTTGACCTATTAATTATGAGCAGTTTATATGCTACAATTATATGGGTTAGAGTTTTCTGGATATTCTTTATTTTACCAGTACTAGTTATATAGTGAATTCCCCCCCCCCCCATATTTGTGGTGTTTAAGAATCTAAATGATGCTTGTTTAAATCATTAAAGCTAAGAACTGTATCAGTTACTGTTAGGCCCATTTTAACAGGTAATATTTTGAGTTCTTTCAGTTAGTTAGTTTAAGTAATCTATTCTTATTCTGGTTGTTGATGAGTAACAGCAAGATAGAAAGTTATTTATTTCGCCATCTCTGTTTTGACTATGTGGCACTTCCAGAGACTCTCTGAGGAAACAGAGGTAAGCCATCAGGTGTCTTCTGGTGACAGCTACCTAGCTACATCTATGGCAACTGTTCAGTCAGATTCCCTCTTGTACAGAGAAAGTGTCTGAAAACCTATTGTTTGTTTTCTGTTGATCCCTGGTAGAAAGGTACAGTGATGATTGCAAGACTAATTTTTTTGAGTATATGTAACCTATTTAAAGCTTATTATCTTTCCCTTATTTTTTAGATCAACTTATATACTGTATAGTTGCTAGCCACTAAAGAGGTGTAAAATGTTCTGCGACAGGTGGTTCCACACACACAACACTGTTTCAAGTGCATATTCAGATCAAAGTATGTGTTTGGTCCATTCTGAATAGAAGACAGTGGGAAAAAGGCAAGACCATTGGGCATAGCTAAGGGGGAGGAAGAAAGATAGGGAGGAGCAATGAGCAAATGTGTAGTAGTCTTGCTCTGTTTGTCTAAGAGGACAACCGGAAGCAGAAAGGGATCCAGTTTCACTTTGTCCAGGTCACAAATTGCCTATAATGATCTAGGTCCATGATGGCGAACCTATGGCACGCGTGCCACAGGTGGCACGTGGAGCTGTATCTGTGGGCACACGAGCATTGCCCTAGCACAGCTCCAGCAAGCATGCGCGCGCCGGCCAACTGATTTTCGGGCCTTAAAGGCCCACCGGAAATCAGGAAACGGGTTGTTTCCAGCCTATAGAGGGCCTCCAGGTGGGTGGGGAAGGCTGTTTTCATCCTCCCCAGGCTCCAAGAAGGCCTCGGGAGCCTGGGGAGGGCGAAAAACAGGCCTACTGGGCCCACTTTTTGCTGTCGTGTGCCAAAAGTGGGGGGAGCACGGGGGGGGGTCATGCATGAATGTGCGGGGTTCAGGAAGGCATTGAATTATGGATGTGGGCACTCTGGTGTGCAACCACCCTGCACTCCCCCCGCTTCTGGCACACAACGGCAAAAAGGTTAGCCATCACTGGTCTAGGTTGACTTCCACCCCACAGTATATTTACTATTTGGATGTGGCTATTCGTCCATATTTCTGTAATTGAATTAAACACAAGAAGGAATAGTAGAAATCCCTATTTAGATCTTCTTCAAATATGAAAATCTGAAGAATTGTAATTATTAGTTCTGATTTGTGCTTTTAGAGTTTTATGTATAAAATATTTTATGAAAATTATTGCCACATGTAGAGACTTTCCCCCCCAGAAATACTCCCTTCACATGAAAACTTTTGGTATAGGCAGAGAACTATAGTTTTAATACACTATAGGAATTCTTGTGAATGGTTGTAGCATTCTGTCAGAATGGCTGCTTATATCCTGTTGACCAATAGCATTTTACCAGTCACAGACATGGCATTAACAACTGGAAACAACCATCCTTATAACTGTTCGATACTTTTAATATTACTATACATGTGCATGTATATGTTGTCTCTTATCTCTGTTTCTCTGTGTGTACTTTGAAGTCTTGACTGCTCGCGACTGCTTGGGCAAGTCCATTTATTTTCTTGGCAATATTTTCAGAAATAGTTTCCCATTGTCTTCTTCCTAAGGCAGAGACAGTGTAACTGGCCACTGGCTTTGTGATGGATTGAATGAGAATTCACCAATTCTTTGTTTCTACTCTGTTTCCCAGGAGAGATTTAAAACTTTTTTGTTATATGCATATATGTGTGAATTGTTATGTTCGACCTCCAGAACCCCAAAATTATAGTTTCTACTGATGCGCTCAGAATATGAAGGGTTAATGATTGAATACTCTATTATTTCCTTTATTTCTTGTACTTCGTTAATAAAATTAATTATTTAATATTACAGTTGGCATTAGAGAATTATTGTGACAGAAACTATGAATTGAGCTACTTTAGCATTGTATATAAATATATAGCTACAGCAAATGCTTGAGTTCATAAGCAATGAATAGTAATATTTTAAAATTTATTTAAATATCTCGGTTATTTTCTGAACTCATCTTAGTTTATATAGTTAATTACTTCTGAATAGTAATATAATTTCTGAAAGTAATATTAAAAAGATTTTAAAGTAGCTGAAAATTTAAATAAGGTACATACACTTGTGGATGATGTGCAAACTTTAACAAACAGATGAGATGGCAAATCAGTATTTTTTCACATAAAGATAGTCCTTATGTAGCTATTGCCTCGGTGACTCAGTGGTTAGAATGCAGTATTGCAGGCTAATTCTGCTGTCTGCCAGCAGTTTCATCCTCTCCGGCTCAAGGATGACTCAGTTTTCCATCCTTCCAAGGTTGGTAAAATGATTTTTGGGGGCTATATGCCGACTCTGTAAACCACTTAGAGAGGACTGTAAAGCACTATGAAGCGGTATATAAGTCTAAGTGCTATTGCATTGTTTAGTGACCCTTCACAGAATGGTGATGAAAATGTAACTTTATGACCAACCCTCACTGGGTTGGTCATTTTGCAGATGTTTAAAGTGAAGGAAAGTTGAAGTAAGATTATAAGGACAGTTGTGGCTTCACTTAGCGATCACTTTTCTTAACCAAGTTTCCAGTTTCAATTGTGGCCACTTAACAAGGACTACTTGAAATGCAAATTACATCATTTAGTATTCCTCAATTTTAATGTAACCTTGTATACCTTTTAGAAGCATTAGCATATAAAACACTGAATAACTAATGCCTTTGTTTTCTCTCAGGATTTCTTATTCCAGTACTGAGAAATTGAATTTTGGAAATATTCCCCCTGGTTTGTGGACTTCTTATACTTCACACTGTCAACATTGCGGTTCTTGAAAACATTGACTTATTTTGCTGTTAGTCTTGCAATACATCCAAGGAATGTACAATGACATCAGCAATAGTTCACAATGGAAGCTCAAGCCTGGAATTTGACAGCAATGGAGTACAGATTCAAGGCAAGGTCAGAAAATAGGGGAAGCTGTATGTTCTTCATGTAAATTCAAAATGTATTTTGGAAAGAAGAAAAATCAAATATATGGATAGTAGTAGTTAAGATATTGGGCTAGAACTGTGGGGCAGTCTACCCTCAGTTATGGGACAATTACTACCGTACCATTTAGTCCAGCTAATCTCACAGGCTTCCTTCTGCAGAGAAAAATATAGAAGACAGAGCACTTGGTATGTTGCCTTGAATTTCCCAGTGAGAGGTAGGATATAAATCTAAAAATAATTTAATGAAAAATAAAAAATCTTGAATAAATTTAATTATTTCACTGAAATTAAAGAATTCTCTCTTGGCCCAATCCACCTTACAGGGTTGTTGTGGGGAAAACAAGAGACAGGAGTAGGTTCACCAACAGGAGTTGAACAAAATGTATTTTAAAATAATAATATAAAAATATTAATAGTATAAATTTGAACCATGCTATTTTTTCTGTTCTGATTATTTTTACTAATGTACCTAGTCACTTCCAAGTTATGAAAATAAAATGCTAGTACATTTAAAATTAGATGTTTTTCCAAGACTTGGTACACATCTGGTGAGAAGTTAATAATGCTTGTATGTTTTTTACACTGATGTATTTTCTCAAATTCGCACCTTATATCCAGACTGATTTGTAAAATGATATTAAAGACATAGCTTTACAAACAGAAAACGTTGCTTGGATTAAGATGGTGATATTATACACATCTTTCTCACTGTGTTCCATAGGAGAATGAAGCAGTTTCTGAATATCCAGCAGTGATTGTAGAGCCTGTACCATGTGCCAGAGTAGAACAAGGATATGCTGCACAGATTTTTGTTTATGATGATGAAACTTACCTGCTACAAGATGTTGCAGAAGAACAAGAAATCGAGACTGAAACTGTGAAAACAGGTAGACTTTTAAATACTTTGCCAGAAATGACATTTGATTTGTTTAACATTTTAATTACAGATTAAAATTCTCCCTGTTCCATTTAATAGGAGCAATAAGTCAAAACAAACAAAACCCTATGAAATCTAGAACTTAATAAGTTCACAGTTAACATATGATGCACCACATACCAGCTGAATTATTTCCTGTTTAATTTTTCAGTTTGTATTCCAAAATATAGATAGCTTCTGCTGAGATACTTGCTGTTTTTGTTTCAGTAATAGCATTTTGCAAAACCTAAATATATAGTCAATCCTAATTTATTTGGACGTAAAATTATTTTGGTATTTTAATATAATGTTAGTTACTTTGTATTCCTAGGTCAGTGATGGGTAACCTTTTCTGTACCGAGTGCCCAAAGCGTGCGTGCGCCCAATTGCGTGTACGCCCACCTGAACCCCCAAAACGCAATGTGCGTATGCCCCCACACACACCCCACGCATGCATGGGCTGCGCATGCGTGGCAGAGACCCCACAACTAGCTGGCTGGTGGGAGTTGCATGCACATGCGTGGCGGAGCTGAACTGGGGTAACAGCTCACATCCCACAGAGAGGGTGTTACGTGCCATCACGGTCCTTGGTAGTATGATAGGAAATATAAAATATTACCTTTTTAAAACAATACACATAGACTTCGACTTACAGCAGTTCATTTAGTGACTCTTCAAAATTACAGCAGCACTGAAAATAGTGACCATTTTTCACACTTATGACCACTACAGCATTCCAACGGCCACATGATTTACATTCAGATGCTTGGCAACTAACTCATATTTATGATGGTTGCAGTGTTCAGAAGTCATTTTGCGACCTTCTGACAAACAACATCAATGGAGAAGCCAGATTCATTTAACATTTTAGTAATTTAACAACTGCAGTGATCCATTTAACAAATGTGGCAAGAAAAGTCGTAAAATAGGAGAAATTCACTTAGCACATTTTTCAGTTAACAACATAAATTTTGGGCTCAATTGTGATTGTAAGTTGACCACATTTGGGGCCAGAATTTCTTATTGTTTAGCAAGGTGACTGTAAAGTGAGTCACACCCAGTTTCGCGAACTTTTTTTGCCACTGCAGTTGTTAACTGAATTAAGTGGTTGTTAAGCAAATCCAGATTCCACATTGACTTTGCTTATCAGAAACCAGCTGAAAAGGTTGCAGATGGTGATCATATGACCTCAGGGTGCTGCAGCCATCATAAATGTATGCTGGCTGCCGAAATTTGACCGAGTTAGGGTTAGGGTTAGGGTCATAAGACTGGGGATGCTGTGACAGTCATAAGTGCAAGGACCAGTCATAAGTCACTTTTTTCAGTGCTGTTGTAACTTTGAATGGTTGCTTAACGAATAGTTCAGGACTATCTGCAACTTGTGGTCTGCATTTTCATAAAGAAAAACTGTAATTTCAAGATTTGTTGTTTTTGTTGTTAGTTGTGAAGTTGTGTCCGACTCATCGCGACCCGATGGACAATGTTCCTCCAGGCCTTCCTGTCCTCTACCATCCCCCGTAGTCCAGTTAGGCTCACACCGACTGCTTTAGTGACTCCATCCAGCCACCTCATTCTCTGTCATCTCATTCTTCTTTTGCCCTCGATCGTTCCCAGCATTAGATCTTCTCCAGTGAGTCCTTCCTTCTCATTAGTTGGCCAAAGAATTTGAGTTTCATCTTCAGGATCTGGCCTTCTAAACAACAGTCAGGGTTGATCTCCTCTAGAACTGACCAGTTTGATCGTCTTGCAGTCCAAGGGACTTGCAGGAGTCTTCTCCAGCACCATAGTTCAAAGGCCTCAATTCTTCGGTGCTCAGCCTTCCTTATAGCAATAGCACTTAGACTTATATACTGCTTCATAGTGCTTTACTATGTTACAGAGTCAGCAGATTGCCCCCACCAATCTGGGTCCTCATTTTACCAACCTCGGAAGGATTGAAGGCTGAGTCAACCTTGAGCCTGGTGAGATTCGATCTGCCAAACTGTTGGCAGCTGGTGATCAGCAGAAGTAGCCTGCAGTACTGCACTCTAACCACTGCGTCACCGTGGCTCATGGTCCAACTTTCACAGCCATACATTGCAACTGGGAAAACCATAGCCTTGACTATATGCACTTTTGATGGCAGAGTGATGTTTCCGTTTTTTAGTATGCTGTATAGATTTGCCATAGCTTTCCTCCCCAGGAGCAAGCGTCTTTTAATTTCCCCATCTGTGGTCACCATCTGTGGTGATCTTGGAGCCCAGGAAAATAAAATCTGTCACTACTTCCATTTCTTCCCTATCCATTTGCCAGGAATCGAGAGGGCCAGATGCCATGATCTTAGTTTTCTTAATGTTGAGTTTCAAGCCAACTTTTGAACTCCCCTTCACCCACATCAAGAGGCTCTTTAGTTCCTCTTCACTTCCTGCCATTAGAGTGGTATCATCTGCATATCTGAGGTTGTTGATATTTCTCCTGGCAATCTTAATTCCAATTTTTGATTCATCTAGCCCCGCCTTTCTCATGATGTGCTCTGCATATAAGTTAAATAGGCAGGGCGACAGTATACAGCCTTGCCAAACTCCTTTCCCAATTTTGAAGCAGTCAGTGATTCCATGTCCAGTTCTCAATGTTGCTTCTTGACCTGCATATGCCGTAGGTTTCTCAAAAGACAAATAAAATGGTCTGGTACTTCCATCTCTTTAAGAACTTGCCATAATTTGTTGTGATCAAAGGCTTTAGCATAGTCAATGAAGCAGAAGTAGATGTTTTTCTGAAATTCCCTAGCTTACTCCATGATCCAGCGTATGTTGGCAATTTGATTTCTAGTTCTTCTGCCTCTTCGAAATGCTGCCTGTACCTCTGGTAGTTCTTGGTACACATACTGCTGGAGCCTAGCTTGTAGGATTTTGAGCATAACTTAGCTAGCATGTGAAATGAGTGCAATGGTGTGGTAGTTTGAACATTCTTTAGCATTGCCCTTCTTTGGAATTGTAATGTAAACTGACCTTTTCCAATCCAGTGGCTACTGTTGAGTTTTCCAAATTTGCTGGCAAATTGAATGTAGCACTTTTACTGCATCGTCTTTCAAGATTTTGAATAGCTCAGCTGGAATATTATTACTTCTACTAGCTTTGTTGTTGCTCAGACTTCCTAAGGCCCATTTGACTTCACATTCCAGGATGTCTGGCTCGAGGTCAGTGACCACTCCATCGTGGTTATCAGGGATGTTAAGTTCATTCTTGTATAGTGCTTCTGTATAATTTTGCCACCATTTCTTAATCTCTTCTGCCTTTGTTAGGTCCCTGCCATTTTGGTCCTTTATCATGCCCACCTTTGCATGAAACGTTCCCTTCATATTTTCTTGAAGAGATCTCTGGTCCTTCCTATTCTATTCTTTTCTTCTATTTCTTTGCATTGTTCATTTAAGAAGGCATTCTTATCTCTTCTAGCTATTGAATTCCTCATTCAATTGGGTGTAACTTTCTCTTTCTCCCTTGCCTTTCGCGTCCGTTCTTTCCTCAGCTATTTGTAAAGGTTCCTCAGACAGCCATTTTGCTTTCTTGCATTTTTTTTCTTTGGGATGGTTTTAGTTGCTACCTCCTGTACAATGTTGCGAACTTCTGTCCATAGTTCTTCAGAAACTCTTTCTATCAGATCTAATTCCTTAAATCTATTTGTCACCTCTACTGTATATTCATCAGGAATATGATTTAGTTCATACCTGAGTGGCCTAGTGCTTTTCCCTACTTTCTCCAATTTAAGCCTAAATTTTGCAACGAGAAGCTCATGATCTGAGCCACAGTCAGCTCCTGGTCTTGTTTTTACTGACTGTATAGAGCTTCTTCATCTTTGGCTGCAGAGCACATAGTCAATCTGATTTCTGTGTTGACCATCTGGTGATGTCCATGTGTAGTGTCGTCTCTTGGGTTGTTAGAAAAGAGTGTTTACTATGACCATCATAGTCTCTTGACAAAATTCTACCAGCCTGTGCCCTGCTTTATTTTGTACTCCAAGGCCAAACTTGCCTGTCATTCTGGTTATCTTTTAGCTTCCTACTTTAGCATTCCAATCCCCCATGATAATAAGGACATCATGTTTTGGTATTAATTCTATAAGGTGTTGTAGGGCTTCATAGAACCAGTCAACTTCATCCTCTTCAGCAGCAGTGGTTGGGGCATAGACTTGGACTACTGAATGGTTTGCCTTGGATTTGAACTGAGATCATTCTGTCATTTTGGGGATTGTATCCCAGTACCGCTTTTCCTACTCTTTTATTGACTTTGAAGGCTATTCCATTTCTTCTGAGGGATTCTTGCCTGCAGTAGTATACTTGATGGTAATCTGAAATTCACCCATTCCTGTCCATTTTAGTTTGCTGATTCCCAAAATGTCGATGTTCAGTCATGTCATCTAGTTTGACCATGTCCAGCTTGCCTTGATTCATAGTTCTTACATTCCAGGTTCCTATGGAGTATAGATCTTTACAGCATCGGACTTTTCTTTCACCACCAGATACATCCACAGCTGAGCGTTCTTTTGGCTTTGGCCCAGTTGCTTCATTCTTTCTGGCACTACTGGTACTAGCCTTCCCCAGTAGCATATTGGACACCTTCTGACCAGAGGGGCTCATCTTCCAGCATCATATCTTTTAGCCTTTTGATACTGTCCATGGGGTTTTCATGGCAAAGATACTGGAGTGGGTTGCCATTTCTTTCTCCAGTAGATCGCGTTTTGTCAGAGCTCTCTGCTATGACCTGTCCGTCTTGGGTGGCCCTGCACGGCATAGCTCATAGCTTCATTGAGCTACACAAGTCCCTTCACAACAACAAGGTAGTGATCCATGAAGGGGTAAGATTTGTTAAACCCCTTTATTTAGTTTTTGCTCTGTGTAAGCAAACCTTAAAGGAAGGTATTAGTCAATTAATATATTGACTAATTACTACTTATGGTTCAAACAAGTTATGATTAACTGAGGGTACATCTTGCAGGAAGTAATACATTATAGTTTATAGATGAATAGTAACTAGATTCACATTGCACACTGAATTGTACAATATACTACAGTACTCAAAATCAATGATATCATATGACAATAAAACCTCATTTTAACATGGCAGAAGGTATTCTTTGTATCTGAAAAGATGTCAGTTTACATCATTTACACAATTATATCACTGGCATATCTGACATCCATTTATAGTCCTGATATAATGGAGAAACCTTCAATTTAATGGACAATAGTCTTGTAAATGAAGACGTGTGAACAAAAAAGTTTCCCTTTGCTGAGGTCCATTAAACTGAGGTCTAATAAATTGAGGCTTTACAGTACACTCACTGATATGTGTACATGCATCTGTGAATTTGTTAACTTTAGCAGGAATAGCTGGTGAGAGCACAAAACAAACCATTAAATGAACTGCGTTAAATAAACATTAAATATACTGTACAGGTAGTCCTTGACTTATGAACACAATTGAGCCAAATATTTCTGTTGTTAAGTGAAACATTTATTAAGTGAGTTTTGCCCCATTTTATGACCTTTCTTGCCACAGTTCTTAAGTGAATCACTGCAGTTGTTAAATTCGTAATCCAGTTGTTAAGTGAATCTGGCTTCCCCATTGACTTTGCTTGTCAGAAGGTCACAAAAGGTGTTCACATGACCTTGGGACACAGCAATGGTCATAAATACAAACCAGTTGCCAAGTGTCTGAATTTTGAACACATGATCCTAGGGATGCTACAAGTTTGTAACTTTGAAAAACGGTCGTAAGTCACATTTTTCAGTGCCATTGTAACTTTGAATGGTCGCTAAACAAACTGTTGTAAGTTAAGGATTACTGTATAATTTAACAAAATAATGTCAGGCTTTATTGCAAACATTGCAATTATTTTACATTAGTTAGAATTCAGAGGTCTTCAAACTTGGCAGCTTTAAGACTTGTGGACTTCAGCTATGCTGGCTGGAGAATTCTGGGAGTTGAAGTCCACAAGTCTTAAAGCTGCCAAGTTTGAGGACCTCTGAGTTAGATCAATTTTGTAGCTATGCAAATATCCTAAGGTGATATAAAAAACATAAATTCAGATTTAACTGGTGTTTAGATTTACAGTATAGGTAGTCCTTGACTTACGATCACAATTGAGCCCCAAATTTCCATTGCTAAGCAAAACAGTTATGTGACTTTTGCTCCATTTTATGCCCTTATTGCTAGAATTATTAAGTGAATCACTGCAGTTGTTAAGTTACTAACATGATTGTTAAATGAATCTGGCTTCCCCATTGACTTTGTTTATCAGAAGATCGCAAAAGGTGATCACATGATCCTGGGTTATTGCAATTGCATCATAAATACATGCCAGTTGCCAAGCATCTGAATTTTGATCACATGATCATGAGGATGCTGCAACGGTTGTTAAGAGTGAAAAATTGTCATAAGTCACTTTTTTTAGTGCAATTGTAACTTCGAGCAGTCACTAAAGAAATGGTTGTAAATCCACGATTACCTGTAACTAACGCCCCTCCCCCATGGCATGTTAAATTGAAGCTGTACTGAATTTTATGCAGAAAAAAGTTATAATGCAATTTATGGAAATTTATTTTTTGTGATTTATAAGATATATCAAGAGATTTATAGGAAGTTTGTCTGGCTTGTAAAGTAAATATTGTGATTTAATATGGACATTCATGGGATTTGGATCTGTGCTAATACAATATATATTTTAAAAAGCTTCCTTTAAGGCCTGGCAACTAGGAACAGACTATTTCAATTAAGTGGGTAATATACAAAATTCTTTGTGAAAGATCAAACAAGTTCAATAGTATATTTATATTCCAAAGCCCCAAAAGTGTACTTCTGCTATTTTAAGGAGACCCGTAATTATGTAATTAAGCTTAAAGTTCACAAAAAGCCTTGGATTTTAAGATACTATGGTAAAATAAGTGATGGCTCAGCAATTAAAGACGCTGACTTTGTCAAGTGGAAAATTGAGAGCCCAGGTTTGAGACCCAAGCCCTGCTTGATGGGGTGAACTTCCATTACTTGTCCCAGCTCTTGCCCACCTAGCAATTCTAAAGCATACCAATGCAAGTAGATAAATAGGTACCAGTTTGGTGTGAAGGTAACAACAGTCCATGCGCCTCGTTGTATATGGTGGTGGGATTCAACTGGTGTAACAACCGGTTCGCTGAGCGTGCGCGGTGTGTTTGAAAACAGCTCCAAAACTTACTTTCTACTGCAGCCCTGGTGAGTAAAACAGCTGAGGCACGGCAATCCGTTCTGCCATGCCCATCAGCTGGGCTTCAAACAAAGGAAATATAGGTCAGTATAGCGCAGAGGCGGGTGGGCCCACCTGATCGTGGGAGCGAACCAGTTCGCTCTCAGCTGATTGTCAAGAGCTACCAGTTTGCCCGAATAGGCTGAATCCCACCCCTGGTTGTATAGTCAGGCTGGCCACATGACTATAGAAGCATCTTCAGATAATGCTGCTCCCTTGGTTAAGAAATGGAGATGAGCACTGGCCCTGGAGTCGATCATGACTGGACAGAGGAAACTTTTAACTTTAAAAAAAATTCCTTAGTGTAAGGTTTTGTATGAGTAATCTTATAAATTAAAATATTCAAAATATCTTTGAGGCTTCTCAAATATCACTGCTCTGTGTCACATTGCAAACTGCTTAGGAAATATACTAATCAGTATTTATATAGAAAAATTACTTGAAGAGAAGTACCAACAATCCTATGGGATATGAACAGATGAGGATAGTGATGCTGGGCAGTTGGCCTATATATTATTAAATTTTTTAAAAAAGCTATTTATTTGACTAAATTTCTGACCTACATCCATGTAAATTTAGTGTTGGGGTAAGTATGGAAGTTTCTTTTTCTAAAATAGGCTTTTTAAAAAAATAAGACTTGCATGAAACTGAAGTTTAGTAACTGTAGTGTTTAATGTTATGAGTTATGGGTAGTACTCATTTAGCAACACATTTGGGACTGGCAACATAGTTTCTAGATGATGTAATCATTAAGTGGAAAATCATGTGACCACAACTGTGCTTATGATTTTACTTCAGCTTTCCTTTCCCCCCCACTCCTCTGGCCTTTGGAATACTCAATGGAGCACTGGGATAATTAACAAGAAGGGAATTAATGTTTGTATTTACATTCATTGCAGAGGAAGGGATTACAGGCTCAGAAAGAATTCTCCCAGCCACAAGCTATTTAGGAGGCAAACAAAAGCAGAAAGTGTGCAAATAATTAAAGTCTTGTCAGTTATAGGAAGCAGTTACCAGCCATCTAATTAAAGGCACATATCTGGGCTCATGAGCTTGGTGTTAGCATCTTTGGGGGAAGAGCTTTGCTCCCAAAAAAAGCAGCTCAGTAAGTGATTGTTTAAGCAATCTTGGCATTCTGTGCGAGTAAAACAAGAAACAAGAAAAAATGCATCAGACACAGGACAATGCATACTGACTGTAATGGTGAACATGTGACTACGATAAGAGATGCTGCAAAGGTCATGGACACCTTGGTTGCAAAATTATTTTTTTAACATCTTTGTACCTTCAAACAGTCATTGCACAAAGCAATCAGTAAGCAATGTTTATTTAGCAGAACATCCCCAAAGATTTGTTGCTATCAGAACTTTAAGAGTAAATAATGTTGACTTTTAAGATTAAGTTTAGGTTTTAGATAGAAGCAACAGCTTATATTAACTACAGTATCTTTTACTTAGCTAAAAATTAGATACAATCTTGATGTATTAAAATATGAGATATTTCAATTAACTTAGAATTTCATCTTGAGATTCTTTGAACAAAATTCTTGTAAATATAAGTGTAGATATTAATGCTATTGACTTATAAAGCTTCATATTCTTGTCTTCTTTAGTATAGGAATTCTCAAAGTTGATTTTACATGATCTCTTAGATTTTATATAATCTCATCAAGAATAAAACTAAATAAGTAAATTATGTAAAAGTACTTTAGACAGTACTTCCTGCTAAATATTAGTATTTTATTTTACTGTGTGAAAATAACTTTTATAAAAGTCTTCTTTAGTTAGTTGGATCCAGAATTCCTTCAGAAGATAATTCTTTTTATTGATTTCTCCTTCCTCTTATTCTGTAGAAGAGAGAGAGATCTCCTAAAACGATAGAGGCAATAGTACAGGGAAGGTGGTACAGAGCCCTGGATAAAGATGAATGACCAAAAATTGTCTCCTACTTTGCTCCAATGGGCTATTTCCATTGTTCCTTCAACAAAGCAAGATGCCATCTTTTCAAAATAGGGACAAGACGGGTCCAACCTATTATACTGCACCATGAACAGTGTGTTCTAAGAAATATACATTTGAAATATTTCTCTTAATTTCTATGTAAACAATTTATTCAAGACTGAAAGTGACATATGTTATTTTTAAGCACAGCTTAAATAAGAAAAATATGGCTTGATGTTTGAAGAACTTCATATAAAATGGAATTGTAAAAGTTTCTACTAATACTTCCAGAATTTGTTATTTTCAGGACACCAGAGACAGGTGTTTTTTAATCTGATGATAGTATTAAACATTTGTCTCCTTTTCTATATTCTTTATATTGCATCAGAAATCCTCCCTGTGGCACAAATAAAGTTTTTTTTTTTAATTTTAAAATATTGTTGCCACAGGGAGGTAGAAGACCTTGATGAAAACATGGATAATTAAAAAGATCCTCCTTCATTTACCTTATGGGAGGAGAAAAACTGCTCTGGAACAGTGTTGGTATGTATATTTTTTTCCTAGTTGTCTATAACCATACATATTTAGAAACACTATTCCCATTAATAAGAAATTCTCAGATATATTCTAAAACAAGTTTCTTTTTTTCCCCCAGACTGCTTACTACTTAAAACTATTATGGAAAGAAATCCTGTAACTACTTCAAACTTGCATTTCTTTTTTACGAATGACCTAAACATAAATTTAGCATTCTTCCTCTGGATTTTTCAATTTGTTAAAATTAATTATATTTGTACTTTATGTAAATTATTTTTCTGAATATTAAATTTGATTTCAAATCATAAAAGATGTTTTGTAAAGTAGCAATATTGTAAGATTACAATGTTTTATCATTGATGTTTAATGACAATATTCAAAATGTTTTCCTGATATACATAAACTCAGTATGCTTTAACATTTGTTAATAGGGAAATGATGAATCTCTCTGAAAGTATAATTTAATCTAAGTTTTAATTTTTGAGTTAGATCTGACAGGTAGCTTTAACAAGGAATTTTCATTCAGTGGCAAGGAAAAAATGATAAGTGTTTTAGCAACACTGCTTTCCTTGTCTGAGTTCAGAAGCCAAGCAGGTTCTTGTCTGAGTAGCCTTGGATGGAGAACCTTTGGTGAATATTAGGGCTGTAACAGACTGGGAAGTGAAAAAACTATTTTATTAGAAACCGTGACAAACCACTTCTGTATTTTTGCTACAAAAACCCATGTGGATATGCCCATGTAGTCACTATGCTTGATTTGAAAGAGACCCATACAAAAGGTTTTGCAAAGCACTGAGCTTGAGTATGCCTCTCTTTTTTCCTATGCATTTAGCAAGAGAAAAAAAAGTCAAGGCTGAGTTGAACTTGCTGACTCTTCCCCAACCCTCTTCCCAAATCCTAGTTTACCCCTTTCAGCAATATCTGCAACAAGGGAGGCCATCACACCAATGCTACAAATAAGGTGTATCAAACATCTAACAAAGTAGACAAATTGTGGCATCACACAAATGTGATGTCTTTTGCTACTTTTGCCTCTTTGCAGATACCTATCCTTCCTTTTGCACAAAAGGGAGTACAACGGATAAAATACTCAAGTTCATTGCTTTACATGGGCCTAAGTCACTGGTGACATGCTATCGGTTTGCACTGGTTCGGGCGAACCGGTAGTTATAAAAGCTACCAGTTTAGGTGAACCAGTAGTAAAAAAAAAAGCTACCGGTTCATCCAAACCAGTATTTTCGATGATCAGCTGTCCTGCACAATTTATATTTTCTATAAAGCAGGAAATCCTGCTTTCCAGCAAATCTAAATCATGCAGCACAGCTGTTCCCCCCCAGTTCTACTTATCTTGTTAAGCTTCCTTTTTCCGCACGAAGCGTGTTTGGTGTGAATTGTGCATGCGCGTGCATTGTGCTTTTGATGTGCACTGCGCATGCACATGCAGCAAACCTGTGGCAGTCCGTAGAGGATTTCACCACTGGCCTAAGTACTATGTTTTAAAAGTTACATGCAAAGTTAGAGTAGCCAAGCCAAATTATCTTTATAAACTAAAGCTGCAATTCAGTACTTGTGTAATTGAGCGTGTAAGTCCCATTGGAGGAGATTTGCATGGAATTCAAAAGCATTCTTATTGTGAACATCTACATTTTTTTCTAGGTCAGTTGTGTGGAACAACATGCATGTTCACAAATGATTTTAAGTCTCACTGTAGTCAATGAGGTACCTACAAAAATACACAAGTGTGGACACCTTTTGGTGACTCACTGGCTACAAAGGATTCAAACTGAGTAGAAGCAGCTATCTTTCCTTCTCCGTGGATGCTTTTTCAGACAGTAGCCTTTTAATGCACATAATTGAATAGTAAAAAAAAGGTAGTAAAATTCTATGAAGAAAAATATTTGATGTAAGAGTTTTGTTAATTCTCGTAAGACTTCTGGCAGTAATATTATGGAAAAATGTATTAAAGCAAATATAACTTGGGGGGATTCATGTTAAACCATAAATTGGAAGTCAGCAGTAGGAAAATATGTGACTGATATGTTTGCAACCTGTGTATACTATACTGTTTACAATATCATGTTATGGGCTGTATTGCATTAGTGGCTGAATTTGAAACAGGTCTACAGTCATTCTTGAATGTAATTCCATAATATTTCACTTTATCTATCAGTTTTGTGTCAGAGGTAAAAACTACATGTAAGAAAATATGCAACTAATTTGCATGAAATGCAGATTGTCTGCTGATGTAGACAAAAACTCGGCAGCAACTGTTGTCAACAATGGAGAGAATAAACACGAAGTGGATGAAGTATGCTTAAAAAATAAGTGGAGTAGCACAACCACCTTTGAAAATTGCTTGTTGTACTTGACAGTTTGTAATACTGTATTGTAACTATGCTTCCTCCTCACGGGTATACTACCATTGCTCGCATCATGGGTTTAAGAAACATCAGTTCTTGGGGGAAAAAGATTTCTGCGTCGTGGTAAGCTTGCAGAACCGTGGGACTCACTAAAACAAATAGTGCACGGCACTTTCATGGTCATGTAACTCTGAATTCACAGCCTGCAGCGCTTTAACAGAACTCGGACTCTCAGGATTCCAGAACTCCGGACAACGTGGGGTGCAAGCTTGAACAACTGCCGACCATACGAGCCAAGTGCCGCCTTGCAAAGAGACGGGAAGGATCAGGCAGCAACCGTGCCAAAGAAGCTGCGTCCACGCCGAAGAAAAAAGAATGAAAAGTTGGCTCTTCGTCTGCGGCCACGTCGTCGTCCTTTCTCCATCCGTGAAGATGCGAGAAGTAAAGGAGAAGCGAGCAGCTCCAAGCGGTGCGCTCCGCCGGACCTCCTGAAATGGAAAGCTCAGCCGGGCAGCCTCGGGAGCAGGTGGATCCCTTCCCGCGGCGGTGAGCGGAGGAGGCGGAAAGGCTGGCGGGCCGTCTCCTCGCCTCTTTCGCCTGCCTGACCCGCCGCGCTCGTTCCCCGCTTCTGGCTCTGGAGGGGAGGGCGCGAGCTGAGCGCCCGCCCGACACTTCCTGTCTGCGAGGCTGGCGGCGGAAGGATCGCGTGCGCCCTGCCTGAGAGGAAGCGCTTTTCCGCGGGCCCTTGCTTGCCGCTCCACGCGGGAGGGCGAGAAGCGAGCCGAGCGCTGGCTTCGGCGTGGCTGGCCGGGAGCGAGCGTGCAGAGGAAGCTCCGGCCGAGCGAGGCCCCCGGTGACTCTGGTGTGGCGGCGGAAGCGCGCGCCCGTCGTTTAAGCGGGGCTGCGCGCCGGAGCGCGCGCGCCCGAGCGCCAGGAAGCCCCTGCGGGTCAATGCGAAGCCGCCGCCGCCGCCGCTCGCTCCAGCGGCATAAACATGGCGACTTCCCTGCATGAGGGGCCCACGAATCAGCTCGATCTGCTCATCCGCGCCGGTAAGCGGCGACATGATCCGGCGGGGCTCTCCGGCGGGGAGGGCGGCCTAAAAGAAAAGAAGCGGCGAAGGGTGGGCCAGGCGGAGAGGGAGGTTGCGCACGCTGCTCGCGGGCTCTTCTCGGGGGCGGCACTAGCGCCGGAGTAATGGAGGGAGGACGAATCCAGGAAGTGATCACCTTGGCGTGCTGTCCGCGTTAGCAACCTGACCGCGCTGCGCCCGCAATGTGGGGCTTTGCGTCCGTGCGCGTTTGGGGCGGGCGCCGCCGCCGCTTGCCGGGGCAAAGCAAGGGAGCGCGTATGGGTTGCTGCCGCCGCTGCCTTTCGAGCCTGAACCAGGAAGAGCAGCGCTTGCAATTCCGCGCCAGGCTGCTCAGGAGTGGAAAGGCGCCTTCCTTGCAGCGTCCCCTGGGCGGAAGCCTCCTCTTCCCCCCCCCTCCTCTCCTTCTCCCGTGTATGATTAAGAGGCGCTGCGAACGGGCTTCGGAGACTTCGAAGTCTTCCTCTCCCCGGTCCTGCCCGCCTGCTAAACTTTTGTTTCTCACGGGGAGGATGTGGGAACCGCCTGAGGCCACGGGGTGTCAGGGGCAACAGGTGCCGGTGTCGGGAGTCCGGCTCTCGAGGGTGGGGGTGCGAACGGTGTGCGATTATTTTTTATTGAGGAGACCGAATCCATTTCCCCCCTTCTTTCCCCCCCCCCCCAAAATAGCGGAAGCGCGGAGCTCCCTCAGGAGCCCGTGTACGCTGGGTGAGGGGAGGGAGAGACGGGCTCGTTGGCCAATCGTCTGCCAAGGATGTTCGAAATCTGAATGCTGAAGTCTTTGTTGGGCGGGGCTGTTCTCCTTCAGGCCAATAGGCATGGAGGAAGAATTGAGTGGCAGCTCTCTGTGCGCTGACAATGCAAGCACGGAATTGGAGGGAAGAGGAAGGATTGTAAATACGGAAGTGAGGGCGGGGCTCGTGTGAGTGAAGCGGGATAGAGGCGGAGAATTGAAGTGGCTCTCTAGCTCTCCTAATTATTCTGTGTGCAGATTAAAACGATGTAGCTCATCAACGTATGTTGATCCATCCTTGATCAGTTTTTTAAAAAAATATTTTGGTTCCGTTCAGTAGAGAATAAACTTTAATGGTGGTTGTTCCATTCCTTTCTGACTCCTTTTAAATTTTTGAAGTTAGGTTTTTCGATTGTATCCCCATGCATATGAATTAACGCATTCTTTTCTTGCCTGTTTTTTGTGTATGTGTGTGAGTTGGTTGATTGTAGGCTTCTATAGGGCAAAATATTCCTGATGAATCCTCTTAAGCTCAAAAATGTTTGTACTGCTTTTAAAAGACAAATGCAAAAGGAATATTGTAATTAGATTGGGTTTTTTTTGTCTATGGCTTGTACATGAATGCCTCCTGCCAAGAACAAAATAAGAGCGCATGGCTTTTAGGAATGCAAAACCGCATTCTGCAATAGAGATTGATATTAAATACCTGTTATTTCACTTTGATTGTGTTCCTAAGGATGATTTAATTCATTGGCTGATTTATTCCAATATTATTAAACTTTATAAATACGTAAATTACTGGAGAAAAAATATATATTGAAACATACAGTTAAGAGCTAGAGGGCAAAGAGAGCCAGAGTAGTACAGTAGTTAAAGTATTAAACTAAGCTCAAGTCCATCCTAAGCCATGGAAATTCGCTGGTTGACTTTGGCCTACTCATTCTCTTTCAGTTTGGATGGATAAAGTGAAGGGAGGTTCCCGCCTTGGCTATCTCAAGTAATGGATAAAAGGCAGCATATAAATCTTAGAAGAGAAGCTTTGCAGAAGTGGTTGCCCATAATATAAGTGTTTTCCGTGTGCAGTTAAAGAAAAAATGATAGAAACGTATCCAAAACCAAGTTTGTAGTAAAAAGACTATGGTTTTTCATTGAATGGATATAAGCAGTAGGTGGAAAAAGGAACAAAAAAGAATAATAACAAAAGGAGAAGGGAGAGACCCTGGGTGAAATATAACATAAAAAAACAGGAAAACTGAATGGTTTGGGAGAGATGTAGACTGGCTACAAAATGATGATGTCAGAAACAGGTAAAATTGTTTTGTAAAACTGAATTTTAACACCAATTTCAAATGCTATTCATTTGAATGCTAATATCAGGGTAATTATTTCAGTGCATATAATGCTCCATTTTAATGTCTTTAGTTTATTAATCATGAACAAGAAAACACAGATTAAAATATGAATTTAATTGAATTCATATTTTCTTGCTCATTTTAGGATTTTAAAGCTGTGGTTATAATTATTTTAGAAGAGTTATTTCCCATTTAAAATGGGTATGTGCACTGAAATGAATTTCTGTGCTTCCATGACAAGCAAGTAATGTTATATTAATCTGTTTTTATTTTTGTTTAATTTTCATAATTGCTTTTCCTATATGTTGCAAATGGAGCAGTGAATGCAAACATCGAGTTCCAACTATGCAAAACACCTAGTGAATTAGACATAACTGCATGCCACTGGTCTTTAGAAAATTTATGGTGCGGAAGATACAGTCAAGATGCTTGGGAAGAGGGTCTTGTACTACTATGACATTTAATATATTTTAGGGCTGGAGTTCGAACTTCTATTGTCTTTTTCGGTACAAATCCTAGTACTTAGTAGGATTAGTACCTACTAATCCTAGTATCTACTTCTGATCCTAGTACTTCAGTTTTTTTGCATTGATACATTTATTTAACTTTTAATCTTACCCAATTCACAGACCTGGAATAATGTCCAAAAGAGTAAAAACAGAATAAAAACAAAGACAATATAATTAATAGAAATCCTTTAAAAACAATAGAATTGTTTTTTTAAAACAATTTTATAGAATTCATTAAATTAAACCTCCAGAGGAAAGAATTTGCAAAATACAGGTGTTTGTATCAGAGAGCCTGCCCCCCCAGTCCATGTTTTCCTCACCATAAGTGAGGATTTCTATCTATTTTTCCTGTTCATGTTTTCAGGAACTATAGTTCCTTTTGTATTCTTTCCCCTGTAAAATCCCTCTTTTCTGAGCATTTAGGAAATACAGAAAATGCATTACAGAAAATAGCATTTAGTACACATAAGTTACAAATGTTGCCTTAATTAAAAGTTTATAATACTGTAAGGCAGGGTCCCCCAACCTCCAGGTACTGGTCGATGGCCCATTGGAAACTGATCTGTTCAAGCGGTAGGTGACCACCCAAAGCTTTATTTGTGCGTGCGCGGAATTAGGTTGCACATGCAAAAGCATCTCCTCCCCCCTGCCACCACCGCTGCTGTCCATGGAGCCAAAAAGATTGGGGACCGCTGCTGCAAGGTATTTCATGTCCATTTTCCAGCAAAATATATCTATTAAACTTTAAAGATAGCTGGATAACATAATTGAGTCATTAAAAGAAGGAAAAAAGTGAGGGACTGTGAGTGAAAAACAATACATTAAGACCACACAGGTATGCCTCACTTAGTGATTGCCTCATTTAGCAACTATTCACGGCAGCGTTAATTTTATGATCAGTCCTCATATTTACAACTTTCCTAGGTCTGTAAAGCAAAGAAAAAAGTAAAATCATGTTTCACTACTTTGCTTAAAGACCAAGTTGCCAATCACAATGTTTAATGTGAATTGTATATAGATTATATGCCAAAATATAAACTCTTAAAGCCCTAATTTTGGATGTAGTACAATTCCATGTATTGTAGTCTAGACAGGATTTTTAGATAGATTTGAATTCTACATCAGATTTACTTTATCTAGACATTGAAGCAAATCCCCACAATTTGATTAGCACATAAATGCTTTAAGCTGTTTACCAGCGCCAATTCAACATACTTTGAATGTATGAATTATTGGTGCAATTTAATATAAATTATTCAGGATTAAAACTTCCAAATTTATTTCATTCTGTCATGTATTATTTACAGTACTGTTCAACTTTATAATATTGCTGTCATATCTGGACAAAGGATCAAATCTATATTTTTGCCATTTTTTGGAAAAAGTACTCACTTTAGCAATCAAGAGTCAAGTGATATATCACTGATAAAACATACCAGTTCTCTCTGAATATACATAATACTCGAGGTAAATTTAATATTCAGTTGTGCTAACAAATATTTAGTATTGTGTGGTATAAGATTTTCAATTTTGGTCAGACCCTTTGCTTTGTTATTGAGCGTTTGTTTCAACAAACATTCTTAATGACAGCATTAAGAAATTTGCTCAAGGAGCAACTTGATTAGATTCCATGATTCTATTGTTAATAGGACAAAGTTTAGATCTCTTAATTCACAATACTTGTTTACTCTTAATTGGTTCCTCTAGTTTCAAATAAATAGTACAGCAACAATAGAATTATGAAACAAAGAGGAATATTGAGGAAAAAAATAAATTGGTTATTTCTGGATTCATGTGTAGTTGTACGAGTAATCAGCAATAGCAATGGAGATAGCAGTATCAAAGTTTTAAAAACATCTTTTAGGGCCGTGATGGCGAACCTATGGCATGCGTGCCACAGGTGGCACGCGGAGCCATATCTGTGGGCACGTGAGCGTTGCCCTAGCTCAGCTCCTGCGTGGATGCCGGCCAGCTGATTTTCGGGCCCTCTGGGCCCACCAGAAGTCAGGAAACAGGCCATTTCTGACCTCCAGAAGGCCTCCAGGGTGGTGAAGAAGGCTGTTTTCACCCGCCCCAAGCTCCAAGAAAGCCTCTGGAGCTTGGAGAGGCAAAAACGGGCCTACCGGGCCCACCGGGCCATCGCCTCCCAAAAGCGGGGGGAGCATGGGGGGTTGCACATGCATGCTTGGGGGTGCGGGGACATTGAGTGTGGGCACACATGTGCGCAACCCCCCTGCGTTTCCCCCCGCTTTTGGCACGCAACGGCAAAAAGGTTAGCCATCACTGTTTTAGGGGCTTGCCTGTAATTAATCAAACATATTGTGCTTTCATGTTTTAATATGTTTTAATATGGTATCATTCATAGGATGCATATAGATACCAATTTAAATATATGACTTGAAAATTGCCCTGTCTCTTTGAATTTAATTATTGTGGTAATAGAATAATATCTCCTGAAAAATTCAGACATTATACAAATTATATTGATATCGATGTTTATATATTTTTATTGGAAAATGCATTCTTTGAACTTTTTCTTGTTTGTAAACTGCAGCTACAATACTCTTGTTACTAATTATACTGCAATTAATAGTTAGGCTATTTTAATTAACATTTCTGGTGAAGTATCTATTAATCTGAGATTAAAATCTAAAGTAGTAGCTAAAAGCTGCCCTACACTTCGGTAGTTTATTTTTCAGATACCATCTGTCTTAAATGTGTAGCCTAAAGCAAGCTATCTTTTAGCCTTGATCCGTTCTGGTAAATTGAGGGATAACAGTGGGATAACAATACAAGTCTTGATTAAATAATTGAAATTTATATATGATGCTAAAATGCATTATTGCATATTTAATATGAGTACAGTTATTTGATATTTCATTTAATATTATTAGTATGTCTTGTTATTGGTGAGAATCAGTGGTGGGATTCAAGTAATTTAACAACCAGTTCTCTGCCCTAATGATTTCTTTCAACAACCAGTTTGCCAAACTGCTCAGAAAGTTAACAACCGGTTCTCCCGAAGTGGTGTGAACTGGCTGAATCCCACCACTGGTGAGAATACAGTATCAATTGGCAGGGAGTTTGGAAATACCTGTCGTTTAGACAATTAGTCTGTTTATTTTGTTCAAGCATACATTAGAAGAGAACACACACTGGTTCCAAATCAAATAATTTATTTCAAATTGAAAGTAGTGATTCTTCCATAAGTCTAAGCGTTCACCTTATTTTTTCGTGGGATCACAGAATAGTTAGTTAATTTATATACCCTGTTTTCCCCAAAATAAGACATCCCCTGATAATAAGCCCAATCGGGCTTTTGAGCACATCACAATAAGGCCAAGCGCCTTTCAGGATTAAAAAAAATATAAGACAGGGTCTTATTTTCCGGGAAACACGGTATCTTATTTAGAAACTGTTCATCCGCCTTGTAAGATTGGAGGCGAGGCGACACAATTTAATATGGATTAATCAGTTCCAGAGGGTAGGTGCCTTGACAGTAGAGATTCTCTTCTTGAGTAAACGTCACTTTTCAGCAAACATGTTATAAAATGCAATCATGTGATTCTGGGATGCTGCCAAAAGGTGTAAATGTGGACCAGTTGCCGAAAGCCTGACATGTAATCATGGGGGGATCCTGGCCATTGGAATTTCAGAACTGGGTTGTAAGTACCTCTGAGATGGCCCCTCGTAACTTTGAATGGTCTCTGTTAGTGATCATTTTAAGTTCAGGACTATCTGTAAAACGGGAAGATTTAGTTAATTGTAGTTTCTCGTTACATCCAAATCAAAAGCTTCCGAATAGCTTCCAAATAAATCAAATATGGATTGTGCTAAATGCTAATTAGTTTATTTTATTATGGCTTAGAATGCATTGTAAATACAATTACTATAGTTTTATTTAATAAATATGGTTAAAATGAACTTGACAGATCAATGGTTCAACCCATTCTCCATCTTTCCTAATTCTGATTCTCTGTGGTGAGTAAACAAGGAAGATTTGAACATGTGTGATTAATCCATGGCAATCATTTAGCTCTCATTTTGAGGAATAAAAAAATCTACATTTTTCTGCTTGTTAGGCATTAAAATAAATATTTCTGTGGTAAAATGATAATATATTTGTGCTTTAGGGTTTTTTAAATTGACTTCCTAAGTCTTATAAGTTCTTTTTCATAAATTTTGCCGTTCATTCATGTGAGATTTGGCCAACAAGTTTGTACAGATTTCTTTATGTAGAATTTAGTTGTGTTGGCACATTATTAGAATTTGGAGAGTAGTCTTGGCTTAGTGTAACATTTTCAAAAATTTTATAAATATTGGTAAAACTGTCTAGAATAATAAAGACTTTCCCAAATGCAAAATGGTAGGCTTTGGAAGAGTATATTGAGAACTTTTTCTTGAAAGTATTATACTTTTTTCCTAGTAACTTATTCTAAATTGATTCTCCTTTTGGATAAGGATGATGGCTATTCATTTCCCTATAGGCTCTTTTATATTTGATGAGTAATATTATTTATAGTTAGCTAACAGAAAGCTCTACTTTCTTAATTTTAACAGATGCATGCAGTTTGTATGATTATTGAATTATTTCTAGCTGCTATTTAGAGATAAACCTCTTGAAACTGAGCTAATCTGAGCTAATAATCATAATGCATGCTTAAAAGCCATCTTATTCTAAATAGTTGAAAAGAATGGCAGCTTTGCATGCAAATTTTTTTCCATTTTTCATAACGGTTATTTGCCTTCATCCCCACTGTTGTAGTTGGAGAGTTGGTTTTGAAATCTTGCTCTTTAGTAATGATAATGACTGATACCATAAGCTGTTTTAGAAAAACTGGGGTTGTTTATTGAAATATTCTTCCATGATTCTTTCTGGGGCAGCTTTGTTAAATGATTTGGATCTGAACAGACCATGAGTAAATGATTTTTTCTTGTCTAATATTCCATTTAGAATTCTGAAGTTAATAGAATAGTTAACAGTTTTAATAACGAAGCACCAGTTGAATCCTCATTAGTTTCCCCAGCACTGCTGATAAGTGATCCAGCTTATTCTAAAGATATCTTTAGATGTTGACAGCTCAGCTGGAAGGATTTAGCTTTGAATAGATTTCCATAAATGGAAAGAGCAAGTGGAGAGAGAAAGAGAATGTGAATGTGTTTGTGTACACCTTCCTGTGTATAGATAATATGCAGCAGGTGTTACTATTTGCTGCTGATTTTAAGAGTTTCCATTGATATAAGACCAAAATTTTCTATGTGTTTTTTATGTATTGGTTGTTCAGTATCAAATATTTTATAAAGTAAGGTGTTTTTAGTGATACTGGACCTTAAATATTAGCCATTAACTATTTCCCTTTTTTAAGTAAACAAACAAAATATTATAGTATAAACAATATACTGAGGCAAATGTTAATTTAGTGGGAAAAAAAGGTCTTGCTTTAGTGAAAAATCAGAGTTTTAAAATAATAATTGAAGGGACATGTTACAAATTTTTCTTGAGATGATTTTAAGGATTTAAAGATATAAGACTAATACAAACTATGTGAATATATAAAGTAAAGAAAAAGAAATTCAAAACGATTGAAAAAGAAAGTAAAATGTAAGAAACAAAGATTTTTTAAAAATAACTTTCCTTTCTCTTCAGATAAGAATATATAATTTCAATAACTTAACATCTTCTCTAATATTTCAATCGGGTGAAATCCAGCAAGTTCTGATAGGTTCTGGAGAACAGTAGCGGAAATTTTGAGCAGTTCGGAGAACTGGTAGTGGAAATTTGAGTAGTTTGGAGAACTGGCAAATACCACCTCTGGCTGGCACCAGAGTGGGGTGGGAATGGAGATTTTGCAATATCCTTCCCCCAGGAGTGGGGAGGGAATGGGGATTTTGCAATATCCTTTCCCTGAAGTGGGGTGGAAATGGAGATTTTGCAGTATTCTTCCCCTGCCACGTCCACCAAGCCACACCCACAGAACTGGTAGTAAAAAAATTTGGATTTTATCGCTGATTTCAGTAGATACCTTATGCTATCTTATCCCTTATTAATAATATACAGCTAGTCCTTGACTTACAACAGTGCATTTAGTGACTTTTCAAAATTACAGCAGCACTGAAAAAAGTGACTTATGACCGTTTTTCACACTTAAAACGATTGCAGCATCCCCATGGTCACATGATCAAAATTCAGATGCTTGGAAACTGGTTCATATTCATATTTATGGCAGTTTCATGTTCTGTGGGAAGAAAAGTCATAAAATGGGGCAAAATCAACTTAACAAATGTTTCACTTAGCAATATAAATTTTGGGCTCAATTTTCATAAGTTGAGAATTACTTGTAATAAAAACTGGTAATTTAGTTATAAATGGCAAAAATCTCCTAAAATCTACCAGAAATTGTAACATACAACATTTTAACCATAATCTAGTAAATCCATTTTGTATTCCAATTTATCACTTTTCTTTAAAAAAACAAAAGAAATCTCTCTTTTTATAAATAGATTCTTTAAATCTTGTCATTCAGTGCTTATTAAAAAGAAATTGTGTTAATATCTATCAGAAATCACAATATATTAACCCTGATCAAATAAGCCCACTTTAAATTCCTTTTGTTTAATTTTTAAAAATCTTTAAACCCATCAAATACTGTTTCACAAACTGATTTAATTCTTTGTCTCCTTTCAGGAGCAACTTATTAGTTTAATTTGTCCCTTTTTGTAAATCCAACAGAAGGCTTTCTGATCACTCTTTTGATTTATTGTTTGTAGGTCCCTTTTAATTATTAAGACATCAGGTGGTTTTATTTGTAAAAACATTGCAGCATCTTTTTCCATATCATTCTTATATTCTGATATTTTTAAATCCATTTTCAGGTCCACAACATCTTTTTCTCCCCCCATATCACCTTTGTAATCTGACATTTAAAAAAATAAATAAAAAAATCCACGTTCAAATCTGCATCAGTTTCTGTTTTATCCAGGAAGATGTGTTGTTCTTCTATATCCTCGGTTATAGTACCAGACAATCTTGTAAGTAATTTCTGAGTTCATTGTTCGCAAACAACCTTGAATTCTTCTAGTAAAGCAGTATTGATCTATTGCATTAATGGTCTGCTTCTTCTTTAATTGTAATAGTTCTTTCTGGTTCCTTGTAACTCAACTTTCAAGTCATCTCTTAACAATTGTTTATTTTCTAGTCAACAAAACTTTCCTTTAAATTTCTGTCAATTAATTTCAAAATCTTCATATATTCTTTTATAAAATTTTGAATCCCTTTAACTTTTCAAAATCAACATTCTGGTCTCCCTTTTGCTGTTTTCCAAAAGTTAACATTCTTTTCTTTTTAATCCCTAAACTTACATAGAACTTCTTTCTTCCAAGGTAGGAGAATCTCCTTTTCTAATGAATTGTGCTCTTCACTTGCCCTTCTGAAGGGTCTTCACGGGGAAATAATAAGCAGCTTCTTAAAGTAGTTAAGAAAGAACATCTTGTGCCCTTCAAAGGCGCTGAATCCTGCCTTAGGCAAGATGGCCAACTCTCAGAACTCTCAAACCTGCTGGAAATATTTATTTTATGTTCTCTTTGCAAGGAGATTTTGTGTGGAGCAAACTGGTGGTTGATCCCTATTCTCTCCTTCATCTGGAGAGGAGTTCCAATCCATTCACTGATTCCTCTTTTCACTGCAGTTGTCGGCTCTGCATTGATTTTCCCAGAAGTTGCCATGTTACAAGATTCTGAATGAAAGTTAGGGTACAACTTTACATTTAAATGAACAAAATTCCAATTTGGATTTGGATTTTAAGGAATGGTGTGAGTTGAATAAATCTAGTGTGTATGTGAAGAAAATAAAAGATGAAAGAGGACAGGAGACTCCACCTCCAATAAAAGAAAAAAAATGCTGTATTGGTTATTCCCATTTCCACATTTGTGCAGATAATTTAAAGTCAACATCTTTTGCTTTTTATGCCCTTGAAATTAGATTAGTCCTCACATTTTGATAAACAGAAATTAACTGGCTAGTGAATTAATATAGAAAAAACTTTAAAACAGAATGGGTTACTTGTCATAATCTAAATTTTAATCAGATTGTTACAATTGATATACTTGGTATTAGGAGCTTAATCTTTGATTTATTTGCTTAGCAGTATGAACAGTAAAGAAGATAAAGATCAGAGATGTTCTTAAGTTCATTCTTTTCAAATAATGATTAAACATAATGATGTAAATAGGCAATTAGAATTCTAAAATTACTTATAGATTAGCTTTAAATGCAAATATGCATGTCTCTTAGGGGGTTGATTGAACCATCTTATTTTTTAAAATTTGGCGTCACTAATCTTATGATTTAGTACTCCACAACGTATGTTACACTACTGGCACATCTATGTGGACTACTTCTATAAATATATATTCTTGTGGATTGAATGTTGGATATAAGAGTTGACTGCAAAAGTCTAGAAACCCCAGTTAAGGGGTGTAACATGCATAAGTTATGTCAGCTTTTGCTTTTTAGGGATTCTTTAAAGCATACAATTTGACCAGGAATGGTTCAACATTTTCATATGGTTGTGCAGTATGCTAACTAATTTTTTTGCTTGTTCGTTTATTCTAGAGGAGACTGAATAAAGTAGGCTGTTCTTGAATGATAAACTTTATGCAGAATGTACATTTTTGTCTTAATTTTCTGGAACTAAGTAAACTAGGTTTCTACTTTCCTAAGCTATCATGTGCTTGGTTTGGTTTTGGCTTAGTATGATAACTTAACCACTGGATTTTAGATTTTGAGGTTTGTAAAAGAAAGTAATACACTCTAATGTCAAAAAATGAGAATATACATCTAATATATATTTTTGTCTAAACCATGTGTATAAATAAAATTATATGGCATATGAAACTTCTGGCTCACAATATCTGTCAAATGTTTATTTTTTTACAGTGGAAGCGTCTGTTCATGGCAGCAATGTGCACTGTTCAGATAAGACAATTGAAGCAGCAGAAGCCTTGCTTCATATGGAATCTCCAACCTGCTTAAGAGATGCTAGAAGTCCAGGTATGTGAATCAATCACACCAGTTAAATGTCTTATTATTTTCACCAAATAGCTATCCCCTGGGTCAGGGTTCTGCAACCTTAAACACTCAAAGAGCCATTTGGACCTGTTTCCCACAGAAAAGAAAACACCGGGAGTCACAAAACCCTTCCCGTGCCTGATTATTTCTTGAGCGGCCACAAAACTAGCATATATAGTTGAATTAAACATTCTGTTTTCTTCTGAAACTTTTCTTCTCTTGGATTTATCCATGGTTGGCCTACCGGAGGTTGAAAAGCTCAATAAATTGCGTGCCGGTGGGTGACACACATTGACGGTTGTGACGCATATTTTGAGTGACAGGGAGCCCCAGCAGAGGGATGAAAGAGCCACATACGGCTCCAGAGCCGCAGGTTGCTGACCCCTGCCCTGGGTAATATTCAGTATAAACGTTTTCAGACCTTCAAGTTATCTTAATTCAGATGAGAGGGGAGGAATATTAATCAATATTTAATTATACCTTTCTGCTCATAGGACATGAGTAATTTTGTTCCTAAAACTGGTCTGCAAATTGTATACTAAATGTGGTATGTAATGTTACCCAATGCAATATTGCATTACTGCATGAAAAGAAGGTTGGTGTAATTCATAATTACTGTATGAATTACAGCTATTTGGAACATATACTGCACATTTTCTGTTTCCAGAAAATTCCATCTATCACTTTAGATTGATCTGTACATCAATTAATAAATCTATCTCAGGTTTTCTTAACTGAAGCCAGAAAATAAAATGTACTTGGTTACAATTTTCTTTTTGTTTGTATCATCAGGTTAAATTTATCCACATTCATTGCAGATTTAATTATTACCTTTACATGCAATTTGTGGTTTGTATCTAGTGATAGTGACACAGTTTATAAAATGGGAGGAAGTGATATGCTAATGAGGAACAAACTAGACTATAACATCCAGGGATTAGCTGAAATGAATATTTAGCGAACAATTGTGGTTCATTTCAATAGAAAATCCTAGTTTTCTAAATTTATGAATGAATGAATGTCACATAGAACAGTTATTTCCAGGCTGTAATTTAGTATACAAACTTTCCAGTACTGAAAACAATTAACCCATGTTGTGTCATAATAAAGGCAACACCACATTATTCGTGGGTATTCTAGCAACTGAATGCAAATGAATGATGAGAAACTTTATTTTTTATTTGGCACCTTTTGGGAATGCTTCCAAAATTTGGAATATATTTAGTTTATTTGTAACTTGAAAAATCTGGGTTTTTTTTTTTTATTAAAGCCTTTACCTTATTTATTTATTTGCTTTCTTTAGTGGAAGTTTTTGTTCCGCCTTGTGTGTCAACTCCAGAGTTCATCCATGCTGCAATGAGACCAGACGTAATCACAGAAACAGTTGTGGAAGTATCCACTGAAGAATCTGAACCAATGGATGCATCTCCTTCACGAACTTCTCCAGAAATCCATGAGCCCATGAAAAAAAAGAAAGGTACTTCGTGTAATGTTTGTATGATAACTAGAAGTAGAAGAACAGTTCAGTGAGCCACGGCATATTTTCTATATGATCATTTGCCTAGAAAGGCTATTCAGATTGATATTTTTACATTAGTAGTTTTCCACTGGTAAGTATATGGTTGGAACTGGTTAAAGATTGAATTGTCAGTAAACAATTGGAAATGCTTACTTAAAATAAATACTTTCAAGATGAGGCTTAATGGCCCTTGATTGATTGAATATATCAGATGTGATTATATTTATGGTTGCACTTGCACTGTATTGTTTTCCTACTGTGATGGAATAGTGTTCTAAATTGTAAGTAGGAAATATTAACCTTCTGCATCACTATTTCTAAAGCTGCATAAGATCAGCCTTAATGATTTATTTTTGTTAAACTGAACTCTGAGAGAACTGAAGGTGAGAAATATTATTTTTTATTATTGTTTCACTGCAGCTGGCCGTAAGCCAAAATCTCAAGTGCCATCAACCATTTCCAGTTCATCTCCAGATTTGGGCATAAAAAAGAAGCCAAGAGAGGGCAAAGGTAATATGCTAATTATATTTTATTTTAAATATTGTGAAATATTTAGGAAAACATATTCCCCATAGCACTAATGCTTAACAATAAAGGCCAATTGGAGCCAGTCTTTTAGAGTTTTCAAGCTTTCCCCCCCAATCAACTAAGGTTCTGTTAAAGTTTTGATTTCTGGTATACATTTCTGTCTGTACATGGCTTGGGCAATGGGATTTTTTTTCCAGCTGAAATGTGATACTTCTGCTGAAGATTTACAGTAGCATTTAGCATATTAGCAGAATATTTATTACTGTTGATTAGTGTCTGACTTTTAGGTTATGCTGAGAGAAAATTACTTGCTCAAAGTCATTTAGGGACCCTCGATGGTTGAGGGTGTATTTAATACCAGAGTCCAAAATTTTAACCAACGCATCCCACTAGTTCTCTACAATGTTTCCTGTAGGTCCCTTTTCATTCCAGCAGAAATAGGTTGTTTCAAGATCTCTGAAATGGAAAGGCTAAATTTAGAATGAGATTGCAAATTAGGGGTGTTAAAGCTCTTTCTAAGAGAGCGAGGGGCCAGTGGTCATGAGAGGGTTAACGGCTGGATCTGATGAACTAGGTATTCATTAAGATTGTTTTATGACACAGGTCTGATAGACTTTCAGTGCTGCTGCGCAGAACCTGGCAGCATTGTATGCTGTAGCAGGATTAGTAGCTGAAAGCAGCAGGGAGATTTCAAATTGTCATGTGCACCTTTGGTATGTATGTATACAATAATGGTGAGACAAAGCTAGTATGAATGTCTCTGTAATACAGGCACTGTAATACAGAGAAGCACATGCTTTGTTGTTTCTGTGTTTCCAGAGTCGCAAGGGCATTATCTCTCCAGGTAGGGAATGTTCCTGTATTGGCCTTCAAGGACAGTTGAGTGGAGGGTACTGCTGTTACTTGTATCTCCCGGAGAGTCACAGCATCCAGGCAATCTTGTTTAAAGCTAAGTAGGACTAGATCTATTTAGTGTTTCAGAAATACGAGGACTGTAAGACCAGAATGAGAAGTTTAAAAAAAAATACAACAGAAAGCAGACTTGTTCTGCATTTTGACACAAAAACGATAGGCATCTGCCCATGGATTCACCAGTCTGTCTGTAATAAGACCTCACTTTTGCTTAATTGTTGCAGAGGGATTACTGGTGAGATCATTTTGAGCACCTATGGGAATCTACGGATTGGCTCTTTATTATTGCACACTGTTTACAGGTTGTGTGCCTGTGTATTAACCTTATTCAGTTGCTCATTGGTACAGTATTTACTTCATCTCATCACGTATCTGTCTCTAATAGTTATTTAAGGTTGTAATATTTGTTTTAGTGTTTTTTGATGGTTGAGATGATACATTCTATTAATAGGTGGGAGAAAGACACTTTACTGGCCACAAAGTTTATTCTAATTTCCCCAGGTTATCATTTGCAAATTCTGATATTTTGCTAAGGAGTCTTTATAGAGGGTATTTATTACTAAGGGGCTGGTATATGTAGATATGTGGTAGCTGTTGTATATTACATTTTGTATATTATATATTACATTTTACATTACATGTATTGCATTGTATACTTAGACCTTTATATTGTCTAATGTACATTAGTTATTTAGAGAAAAACCTGTATCCTCCCTATCTCTACCCTCAAATTTAAAGTGGTATTAAGACATATGTATTTGGCTATTTCTTAATATAGCCACATATATTCAGAATGGGAGCCTTTTTTAAAAAAAAGATCTGAGAATGATCTTCATTTTTGGCTTGCTGCTTAGAAATCTTGCTAAAAATGAGTTGGAGTGCTTGTTTCCTTTTCCTTTTCCTTTTCCTTTTTTTTTTGCTGATATAAGAATAGTATTTATTTATTTATTTTGTCGCATTTCTATGCCGCCCCACTCCCAAAGGACTCTGGGTAGAATATACATTGCTTTGAAAAAAATTAACTACTTAATGTTGAAGTTATTAGTATTAAATGTTCTTGGGAACTACATACGATTTTTAAACAATGTATTCTTTTGATACATATGTCTGATAAATTTATCAGAAATTTGCTTTTAATAAATTTGATGCTAACTAGTTTATTATTTTGGCAAGGAGATGAGATCTTTTAAATAACATCAAATTTCAACATTTTTTGTTATTTTGTTGTTGATTTTTTATGTATAAAAGTATTTTTAAATGACAATAATTAATAATGCTTTCATTCCAAAAGTAAAAATATGGGATATTCATTTAGGAAACTACAAATGCATTTTCAAGATTATTGGAAAAATGCTAAAAATTACATAGCGAATTCCTACTCTAGAAAGCTCTCAGTACTTTTGCCATATCATTTTAAATAAGTAAATAACTACAAAACTGTCTTTAACTATCTCCTTCCAAAAATTGCTTTATGCCCATTTTGAAAATATATTTAATATATGCCTATTTTCATAAAAACACTATGTAATATAGCAATTAAATGTTATTCCAATATGTTGGCTGAGTTATTTGCATGATTTTGTTTGGAGGTAATTAGCTCTTTGATTTGCTGAAATATATGTTTTGCAAATAGGAAATACAACTTATTTGTGGGAATTCCTTCTGGATTTACTTCAAGATAAAAATACTTGCCCTCGATATATCAAATGGACTCAGCGAGAAAAAGGCATTTTTAAACTCGTGGACTCAAAAGCAGTTTCCAAGTTGTGGGGAAAACACAAGAACAAGCCTGATATGAACTATGAGACAATGGGAAGAGCCTTGAGGTAAAGAAAAAAAAAGAAGAAAAATGAGATGAAAATATTGAAAATGTTTTTTTAAACTAATATGGGTATCATGCTTTCTCTACAACCTTTTTAATGCTCTTAAACTAACATTCCAATTTTTCCGCTCCTAAGGAAAATACTATTTACTTCATTTGCCTTCTAAAATTAAGTACTGATATGTAACTTTAGGTAGAAAAAATTGAGATACCATTTTTATGAACAAAGTAACCTAAAGGTTAGAAGCCTAATGGAAATAGTTTATTTAAATTAATGTTCTACACTTTTGTATTTCTTTCAGATACTATTATCAAAGAGGAATTCTAGCAAAAGTTGAAGGACAAAGGCTAGTATATCAATTCAAGGAAATGCCCAAAAATATTGTTGTTATTGATGACAAAAGTGAGTGCGGCAGTGAAGATTTATCCATGTCCACTGATGAGAAATCATTGGAACGTGTATCACTGTCTGCAGAAAACCTCTTAAAAACAGCGAGTTCTGCTCGCACAGGAAAAAGCACTTCTCAGTTGACCTGCACAAGATCAGAGAAATCTGTTGCCAGAGTGAGTATCTCCTCACCTGGACATGAAATGTCATCTTGTTCACCCACCACAACTACCGTTTCAGCAACAACTGCTCCCAGGTGAGTGCAATATGATTTACATACTGAGTAGTTTAGGTCAGTGTTTTTCAACCTCAGCAACTTTAAAATAAGTGGACTTCAACTCTCAGAATTCCCCAACCAGTTGAAGTCCATGCATTGAAAATTATGGTTGAGAAACACTGGTCTAGGTCAGTGGTCAGCAACCTGTGGCTCTGGAGCTGCATGTGGCTCTTTCACCTCTCTGCTGCAGCTCCGTCACTCAAAATATGCATCACAACCGCCAGTGTGCGATACACACGCAATGTATTGAGCTTTCCAACCCCCGATAGGCCAACCATGGATAAATCAAAGAAAAGAAAAGTTTCAGAAGAAAACAGAACATTTAATTCAACTACATATGCTAGTTTTGTGGCCGCTCAAGAAATACAGGCACGGGAAGGGTTTTGTGGCTCCCAGTGGTTTTTTTCCCCCCCTGGTGGGAAACGGATCCAAATGGTTCTTTTGAGTGTTTAACGTTGCAGACCCCTGGCCTAGGTCAAGGGCCATATGTTATGCTAAATTGGGGCAAAAATTAAATTTAAGTCATTTCTGTATTTTTTTAAAAAAAAAAAAAACAAATATGCTACATAATTATTTCCAGGGATATTTTTATTGTTTTGTTTTTGTGATATTGTTTAGAGTTCTTATACAGATAGTCATCAGCTTAGCAACCACAATTGGGATCAGAACCTTTGTTGTTGAGCAAAGTAGTCATTCAGTGAGACATCACATGACCTCTTCACCCAACAAGTGCAATTCCAGCATTCCTGGTTGTGGTTGTTAAGCAATCTCACAGGCTGTTGAAGTGGAGTCTCAGGCAAGATGTGCTGGGTGCTTTGGGTTGGCAGAGATCATGGGAGGCCTGATGCAGGCTATGTCTGAGTCTCTATCTGCTCAGGGGCTGAAAATCTTCCCTGCCAAGCACAGCATACTTCCTGTGCTGAGCCTCTTTACCTTACTGCTGTCTATCTGCTCTGGTGCTGAAAAGCCTCCCTTCTGAAATGCAAGCATGCTAAACCTCCACACAGCTGCTGAGGAGTTTGCTAGAATGAGTTTGGAAAGGAACCCCATTTCCCAGCAGAGAAACAGTTGAGATGATTGCTATTTCCAATAGTCCAGGTGCTGCAGTTGGGAAGTACCAATTCCCACCCACCCACCCCCTCACTTCCTGGCCTGGATGGCAGGAAGGGATGGCAGAGCTGGAGGAAGCCCAAGAGTGACAAAGGGTGACACTCCCTTCCCCTTCCTTTTCCTGCCCTTTTTCTCTTTGCCCTCCAGTTAGTCTTCCTCCTCCCCGCCCTCTTCCCTGCTTTATTCAGCTATTGTTGCTCACTCCCAAACTCAATCCTTCTCTCTCACACACACACACATGCATGCACTCTTCTCCCACTTTCTGCCTTTTCTCTCCCCTACATGTCTGCACACTTCTACACCCATTCACCTTCCTGAAGTGAGCCTTTGTCTCTGTTCTGCAGGGAGTATTTTCAGTGTGATAGTGGAGAGGCAGCAATAAGGTAAGGAGCACAGGGTGCATTGGAGCCCTGGGAGGTCCAGCGCAGGCTACACATGAGTGTCTTTTTATTTATTTTCTCCCTGCTGAAATTGAAAGCGTTGACTTTCTAGGAAAGCCAGTAGGGAAGATTGTCAATGGTGATTAGATGATTGTTGGGCATTCGGTAACTGGCCATTAAGTGGAAACGGGTTGCCAAGTGCTCAGTTCACAACCTTATGATTGCGTGGCATAGAAATAGCAAAATAAAAAAATAAAAAAATAAAAAAATAAAAAAAATTGCGACAGTTGGAAGTGATTTACCATCCATGAAGCATTTTTTTCAAGGCTATTGTAACTTTGAACAATTGTTACATGGACTGGTCATAAGTCAAGGATTACCTGAAGCTGGGAGGATTCTGGGCCCATACATATAACTTTGAAGAGCTATGTACAGTCATGGGCCTCAGGAAAAGTTTTGAAAATAAAGTCTGTTTGTTTGTAGATCTCTTACCATTTTCTTCCTAAATGGTTTCCCTTTCCCTCTCCCTCTCCCTCTCCCTCTCCCTCTCCCTCTCCCTTCCCTTCCCTTCCCTTCCCTTCCCTTCCCTTCCCTTCCCTTAAGAATTTGTCAATTTAAAATAAACAACTGTTGGGCTAATCTAAAATGACTGTGTTTTGTTTTGCTTTGTTCTGTTACTTATTATACTTGTATCCCATTTTCTTTTAGTAGCAATAAGGAGTGATAAAGTAACTTCTGAAACTTCAAAGAATTCAGTTTGGAATTGGGGTAGTGGAAGAAACCTTTGCCTTTACTTCAGATTTATAAAATATAATAATTGTTTCTTTTGATTAAAAAGTCTTTTATTCAGTTAAAGCATGTATCTGACACAGATTTTTGGTCTTAATGTAGTGTTTATCTTCATCTATTTAACAGAACTGTTCGGGTGGCTATGCAAGTGCCTGTTGTAATGACATCTCTGGGACAGAAAATATCAACTGTTGCAGTGCAGTCAGTAAATGCAGGGTCACCATTGATTACCAGCACAAGCCCAACAACAGCAACAACCCCAAAGGTAGTTATCCAAACGATCCCTACAATGATGCCATCATCTGCTGAAAATGGAGAGAAAATCACAATGCAGCCTACAAAAATAATCACCATCCCTGCTACACAACTTGCACAATGCCAGTTGCAAACAAAAACTGGTTTGCCAGGGACAGGGAGTATTAACATAGTTGGAACACCTCTGGCTGTGAGAGCACTTACTCCAGTATCTTTAGCCCACGGGACACCAGTGATGAGATTATCAATGCCTGCCCAGCAGGCAAGTAGCCATACTCCACCCAGGGTAATTAGTGCAGTTATAAAAAGTCCAGAGGTCAAATCTGAAGCAGTGGCTTTAAAGCAAGAACGGGAGATCAAGACCCTGCAACTAGTACAAGAAGAGAAACCAGCAGATGGAACCAAAACAGTCACTCACGTCGTCGTTGTTAGTACACCCTCTGCTATTGCTCTACCTGTACAAGTGAAAACAGAAGGAATAGTAACATGCGAAAAATGAAAAAAAAAAGCAGCTGTGAACATTAATTACATAGACCATTGTGGAATTAAGCAAACTGACATACATAGGAAGCCAGGGAATTGGACACAAACAGGAAGTTGAAAGAACTGATTTTTAAAAAAATTGTTAATAGTTATGCATATATTAGAAATTTACTGGAAACAAAATAATGTCCCATGTTTCAGTGGGAATTGAACTAGATCTACACACTGACACAATTGCCTCTTGTATATCAGGGTTAAGCTGATGAAGAAAGAAAATTCCTGGAGCCGAAGGGAATAGCGGGTGAGCATTCAGGAGGCTCACTGCATTACCAGTTACACTAAGACATGGAACACTAAACTGGTTCTGTGAGGATCTTGGCTTATGTAGATGGAGGGGGGCATCTAGAAGAGGCTCATCGTTACACAAAACACATTTGATGCATTTGAATATGCATACCAGCAATTACTACTGTGTACTCACAGTATTCAACTGGTGCTATGTGAAAAACTCTGCTACTAGGTATTCTTGAATGTGAATAAGGAAAGAATTAAAGAACTTCTTACAAGAAGTTGAAGACTTAGAGAATTTTTTGTCCCATGCAGCTTAAGCAGATTTTAAAACAAAAGCCTTAGACTGATTTTCAGTTACCTTTGTTGAAATAAGCTAAAGGCTTCTTTGTGTAAAGCATTTTTTATTAAAACAATTTTTTTAAAAAAATCTTATACCTAGCACAGTATTGTTATAGAATTACATGTAACATATTTTGTATGGTAGTCAAGTCTGTTGGTTTCTTAATTGGGGTCGAAGCAGCCAGAGGTTGTTCAGCCTCTTGCTGCTTGGATCACCCACTTCGCCTGGACATCTGTGCATACATTTCAATTTCAGCTTTTACTCTGTCACTTGAAAGGTCACGCTTGGCATGAACTCTTGTCAGGTAGATTAAAAGCCTGTATATTTTTTAGTTGAAGTTAGAGGAAAGTACCAGTGTTCAGAATGAACTATAATAGTTTGTATATTCAACATTTAAAGTATATTCTATTTTGTTGTACTCTTGTTTCAAAGTGTATTCAAGTAGGTTTTACTGAAATACAGATAATGAAATTTAAAATTGGTGTCTCTTTATTCCAAGCCTTAATGTGCCTCTGGTGTTCATCCAGATCAACACTGCTACACAATTTTCTACTTTAGTTCTCAAAACTTAGTTTCAGAAATAGCATAGAATTGGAAATATACCAAAGAATTAAGTTAATGATCTCAGTCCTTCTACTGAAAATAGGAGCAACATCTAGTTGATAACATAGTGGAATGAACTTGCATGATAATTTAATTTAAACTGTTAACAGTGGTAATTGGGTGACTGGCATTGTCTTTACACTTGTGTTATACTGTCTTACAGTTCCAAAATGAATTAAGAGTTGCAATAGCCAGCTTCATAGGAGGTTAAAGGGGTTCCTTGAAAAAGAGGGGGAAGAGGCATACAGCTGTCAAGAGCAAAAAATCAGCACTCCAGGTGTGCATTAACACAATGCCAAGGAGTAAAGACATAAGTGATGATCTTAGAGAAGCAATTGTTGCAGCCCATCAATCTGGGAAGGGTTATAAAGCCATTTTCAAACAACTTAAAGGCATCATTCTACAGTGAGGAAGATTAGTCAGAAGTAGAAAAGAAAAGGCAGGTCATTCAAGACAGTTGCCAATCTTCCCAGGAGTGGATTCCTAGTAAATTCACCCCAAGGTCAGGCCGTGCAATGTTTAGAGAAATTGCAAAAAATACAAGAGTTAGATCTCAGACTCTACAAGCCTTAGTATGTAAAATGTTAAAAGTTCATGACAGAACAATTAGAAAAAGACCGAATAAATATGGTTTGTTTGGAAGGGTTGCAAGATGAAAGCCTCTTCTATCTAAAAAGAACATGCAAGACTTAGGTTTGCAAAATTGCATCTGAACAAATCACAAGACTTCTTGAACACTATCCTTTGACAGATGAGACTAAAGTGGAGATATTTGGCCATAATGCATAGTGCCACGTTTGGCAAAAGCCAAACACAGCATATCAGCACAAATATCTCATACCAACTATCAAGCATCGTGGAGGGGATATGATTTGGGCTTGTTTTGCAGCCACCGGACCTCGACACCTTGCAGTCATTGAGTCAACCATGAATCCTCTGCCTACCAAGTATTCTAGAGTCAAATGTAAGGCCACATGTCTGACAGCTAAAGCTAGGCTGACACCAGGAACCGTGGTGGCACAGTGGTTAGAATGCAGTACTGCAGGCTAACTCACTGCTCACTCCAGGAATTCAATCCTGAGCGACTTAAGGTTGACAGCCTTGCATCCTTCCGAGGTCAGTAAAATGAGGACCCAGATTGTTGGTAACAGTATGCTGTCTCAGTATGCTTAGAGAGGGCTGTAAAGTACTGTGAACCAGTATATAAGTCTTAAGTGCTATTACTGTTGGATCATGCAACAGGACAATGATCCTGAGCACACCAGCAAATCTACAACAGCTGAAAAAGAAAAAAAAATTGAAGTGTTGCAGTGGTTCAGTCAAAATCCAGATCTCAACCAGACTGAAATGCTGTGAGACCTCAAGAGAGCTGTGCATAAACAAATGCCTACAAACCTCAATGAACTGAAGCAATGTAAAGAATGGGCCAAAATACCTCCATAATGATGTGAGACTGATAACGTCATACAGAAAACAATTACTTAAAAGTTATTGCTGCTAAAAGTGGTTTTACGAGCTATTGAATAATAATGTGTACTTAGTTTTTCACATATGTCTCCATTTTGGCTTTCTTTCGTGAGAGCTTTTGTGGAAATTTGCTTTCCCAAAGTTCTGTATTTTAAAGGGCAGGTTTTTTTCCTTGAAGTATGTAGGGGAAATCTCTCCAGATTTTATGGAGTTAGAGATGGTTGAAATTGAGGTAATGCTTAATGGGGAAAGTGGGAAAGTGAACAAAGTTAGAACTTACAGCTTGATCCCAGACCATACTATATGATGATGATGATGGAATTATTTCCAGTGTAAGTAAAAGTACTTCAACATTTATATTAAATATTTTGAAGAATATTGGACAATATTTTATCTCGGTTGTTGCATTCTGGCTATTTACATGTGACAATTCTGTAAAAATAAGATGTCTTCACTTCTAGTGGTCTCCATTTTATCTTTCTTTTATACCAATAACTGTCATATTTCAAGGCATTTTTGTGGGGTTGTTATATATTATATATTCCTTGGAAGAACTTGATGTTGTAATTGGAATTATGTCTTACAAAAATACTCCTTGAAAGGAAAATATGGCCTAAATCCAAATAAGGATGACATCACTTAAATTGTGCTAGTGTTGCGGATAGGAGTTCCAAGTCTTCTTTCATGATGTACTACAAAATAGTGAGTAAAATCTAAGCACTCTTAGTCACTGTAGATTAGAGTCAACCAAAAAGGATTGGATCCATCTTTTCAGGCAGCAAGGTAAATTATTAAATGTTCTCCCTATCCCATGGAGGAAAGCCTTTGCTCCAGTTTTTATGCTCTGACTTGTAGACAAAACACCCACTTTCCATGAGCTCCATTTTGGGAGCTAAAGATCAGTGCTATCCTGGCAATGTGAAAAAGCATTCCAGCACAGCAAACCAATAGGAAGCGGTAAGCAAGAGACCTACTTGGCCTGGAAAAACAGCTTAGGAGATGGGTCTATCAGGACTCCAGAGTTGATGGAACATGGAAATAGAGAGTGGTACCAACTTTGAGCCCACCTGCAATATGGAAGGGTTGAAGCCAGAGAACCTTTCTGACTCCATCTTGGTAATCATTGTATGACACGATCCAGCAGTCCTCCAACAGCTTGAAAAAATATATTTTTTCCACCTTATGTTGGTGAGAAGGAATGCTCAGGAGCACTTAAATTTTTAGCTAAAGTGAGGTCACTGCCAAATCAGGAAGGCAATATGACAGGAGGACAAAAAGTGAATGAAAGCTTCAAATTATCATCCTATTTAGTGCTTGGTCATAATTTAGCAGCCAGTTTCTTTACAGAGCCTTCAGGTGTAGAGTCCCATTTCCAGGGGCTCTGCTGAAATAATTAAAAGGGAAAAGGGTGGGATGAAACCTAAAGAAATCCAATAGTAGTACACTTAAATTGTATCTCTTAGCTAAAGGAATCATGGATTGGGTAGATATATCAAACATTTTCATAAATTTGTTAAGTCTTTCTAAATGGTTCTTGAGCAAGAAGTGAAACAGGATGGGATGGGATACTAAAGAGACTCCATGGCATTTACACTGGAAATTGGGACGCCTTATCCTTACCAAAACTTGACAGTGTGGACAAATAATCTCTGTAGAAATCAGGTACCTAAGAGAACAAATTCATAAACTAACTGTAGCAGCAAACTTGGGTTAGGCATCTGTAGGGACAATCTGTTGTGTGCAGATAAATGACCTGTGATTCACACATTTGAAAATGGACCATTAGTCAAAAGGCAACATCACAACAGCTTTTCAGGGAAGTAGCTGTTTGGAGAGGCAGTAGAGAAGTCGTTGCGTACAGCCCCAAAGAAGGAAGAATGCAGATACATGATGTCTTAAAACATCCTGTGAGACTAGAAAGTAAAATCTGAGCTTCTTTAGATAGGAAACATTTACTGAGACCACCATAGTACTCATTCTATAGCCAAGTAGAAGTAAGAACCAAGACAAATGCTTCTTGGCATAATACTACAGGTAGTCCTGGAGTTACAACAGTTTGTTTAGTGACCAAAATTCCAATGGCCCTGAAAAAAGTGAATTATGACTATTTTTCACATTAAACAATTTTTCATCCTCATGATCACGTGATCAAAATTCCGATGCTTGGCAACTGATTCATATTTATGACGGTTACAGTGTCCCGGGGTGTGTGTGTTGTGATCACCTTTTGTGACCTGACAAAATCAGTGGGAAAGCTGGATTCACTTAACAACTGTGTTACTAACTTAACATCTACAGTGTTTCACTTAACAACTGTAGCAAGCAAGGTTGTGAAATGCAGCAAAACTCACTTAACAAATGTCTCACTTAGCAACAGAAATTATGGGCTCAATTGTGGTCGTAAGTCAAGGACTACCTGTATTACCTTCCATGTGTGTGAACGACTGTAGAAATTCTAATTCACTTTGAGACACCTTCAAAACAGTGAAATTCAAATTTTTTTTACTACCGGTTCTGTGGGCGTGGCGTGACTTGGTGAATGTGGCAGGGGAAGGATATTGCTAAATCTCCATTCCCACCCCACTCCAGGGGGAAGGATATTACAAAATCTCCATTCCCACCCCACTCTGGGGCCAGCCAGAGGTGGTATTTGCCAGTTCTCTGAAGTACTCAAAATGTCTGCTACCAGTTCTACAGAACCTGTCAGAACCTGCTGAATTTCATCCCTGCTTCAAAATCAATACGCAGATTTGAGATTAACACTAAATTTATTCAAGTAGAAGGCACAATTCAAGACAACCTCAGAAAAAAATTAACTGAGGCTCATATTAAACTTTATGCTGAACAAAATTTGGTCATACGGTCCAATATGGGAGGGACAAACCCTGGGCATTGGTCTGACCGACTCTTGACAGACAGGACAATGTTGTTACATGCAGTGCAACTTTACGACACAAGATCTTAGATATGGGAGGAAAAAAACCTTGTTACAATTAGAGCTGAGTAACAGCAGTACTTTTCTTCAGAAAAGAAAAACAGCATAAGCAGTTAAGCCAGGCATATTTTTGTGTTTTTTGTCATAGCACGGAGATAATAAGAAAAATAGTCAAGGCTATAGGAGTAGATTATTAATTCTCCATTCATAAATACTTCTCCCATCCCACCCCCAGAAGTCTTTAGAAGTCCATGGTAAAAGTCTGTGCCTGCACAAACACAGTACATTAAAACATTCTCTACCTCTTTTTATATTTCACTTAATCTTAAAAATTTCTCTGGATTTTCATTAAAGGTGAAATCACATACTAAAGATAGATGGTCTGAAGGGTAATTGAAAGATGGTAGCCTATTGGGTCCAATTTGCTCCTCAGTTAAAAGGGTGAGGGCAGCATCTACTTTTAAGGTTTGTTGTGAATACCAGATGTAATCAAGTGTATGCCTGCATTCTCCAGAAGGACGGATCTTCCATGTGGTGTACGGAGGCTCTGTTAGCCCATTGGTACTCAGCAGTTTATAAGCACTGTTTAGGTTCAGACTAGATTCAGAGAATTGCTTATACACTTCTTCTGTAGGCTCAGCATTGAAATCACCACAGACTATAAGGGGGATCTCTGCATCCTGGGTGATCTGTTGTAGATTTTCAAGGAGATCAGCACCTTGAGCAGATCGAAACCTCTCCCAGCCATTGCGAGCTTTCAAGTGGGTGACAGCAACACAGAACAATTTCCCAGTCTCGTTACATTTCAGGATCTGAACTATAGCTACTTGATTGGTCTTGAACTTCATTGCTGTCAACCTGATGTTGGTACTATTAATTAGCGTAAACCTGTCCTTAAGGAAAAACAAGGCACAGCCATCTGGGCCATTGTTACATTCCACATCTAAACATGGAGAACATGGTTTAGGAAGAAAAGCACATTGGTAGCCCAGCCGACTGAGTAATGGCTGAAAAGTATCAAAATAGTGATCCACTTCTTGTAGACAGAGGATATCTGGCTGGTAAGCAAGGATCTCTTCTAAAATGAGGCACTTCCTTTCTTCCCATCTCAAGGCTTCCATGGGGCATTGGATAAAGTTGTCCTTGCCTTCCCCAAGAGCTGGAATGAAGAAAATATATTAATTAAGAAAACTTCCTCTAGGAAATATTCTCCTTCCCATAAAATATGTAAAAATGAATAGTCCAATCGCCACTCTTAAGTGGAACTTGGTAGAAAGCTGAAACTATTGGTATATTTTTAGTCATCTAGTACTAGAGAACTACATGGCAAAATTAATCTTCCTTGCTCAAATCTGTTCATGAGTGACATACTTCGACTAATAGTTTTGTTCAGAATCCAGTTAAACAGCATTTTTGCAATTCCAATTTTGCTTTGATTAGTAAATTCAAAATAGAGCCTAAAGATAATTCTTCCCTATTTACGCACCCTTTTTATTTTAATATCAAACTGTATTTGTATATTTCTAACCCATGGGATTGAAATTTGTATGTTGACCCAGAGTAAAACTACTACATTACAATGATCATTTTGTGAATAAATGTTACTTGATTTATACCTCCAAGCATAAACCATTAAAAAGATGTGCTAAGTTTGATGGTACATTTCACATTATCCAAGGAGCATTCTGTGCACCTTTGGCATTTAGCCATGCCGGCCACATGACCATGGAGACATCTTCGGACACTGCTGGCTCTTCGGCTTTAAAACGGAGATGAGCACCGCCCCCTAGAGTCAGGAACGACTAGCACATATGTGCAAGGGGAACTTTTACCTTTAGCTTAAACTATCTAGGACTCATTGGGCCATCCTGAGAGAAAGGCAGTGCAGATGTGTCCCCCCCACCTCTTGACATGGGGCATAATTAGACTGACAATGTTTTTTTCATCTCCAATGACAAATAAGGTATCATTAGCACCTCAGAAAAATATCTACAGTGTATTACATGACCATGGGTTTGCTGCAATGACCAGAACTTTGAAAATAAAATTGGTTTGAACTTCATAAAAAATCCAGCTGCACAGGTGTAATGTGTTCTAAATTTTTAATGCATTTTAAAGTTAGATTTGAGGTACCTTGATTAAAAAATGTTTCAGTAGCCCAAATCTGCTAGCTTAAAGAATGCATAAAAAGATCTGTCAACTGAATGAAAACATGTACACAAAGCCGACTAGATTTTTCGTTTTATGAGGCTCAGACACAATTTCTCAGTTAAGATTGTACCTTGTGCAAGTATATTCCACTGCATAACTCTAATGGGCTGATGATTTCTGACAGAACTGGTCCTCAAGTCCACAAAATCCCTTTGGAGCCGGGCTGGGCGGTTCTGAAGAACAATCTGGCATTCTTCAAGTAGATCTTTGGGATCTATAGGATCCAGAAATTCAGGATCTGTTTGTTCCAAGTAGTCCTGGTGCTTAGTAATAACACTGCTACTCAAAGTCTTAGCTAGTGCACTATACAGCCTACTTGTACTGTTGCCCATGGAATACCCTGAAAAAGAAAAGAGAAGAATTTCAGTACAGCAATTCCAATTTCTAATCTGTTAATTTCTCTCAGATCAAAACAAATGCATTCATCATTAGAGTTCACATACAATCAGTGGTGGGATTCAGCTGGTTCCCTCCGGATCATGCGAACCGGTAGCAGCAGTGGTGGGACGCTCTGCCCACCTGGCCTGACATAATGTACGCCTACTGCCGCTAGTGTGTGAGTTTGCTTAATGCATTGTAAGACGCCCTGAGTCTCTGGAGAAGGGCGGCATATAAATAAAAAATAATGAAAAATGAAATGAAAAATGAGTGAGCGCGCTCACATTTGTGAACCGGTAGGGAAGGTAAGTGAATCCCACCTCTGCTTACAGTGTGATAGCCTTACGGTGCTGGTAGCCTCCAGATATAATGAACCTCAGTTTTCAAAATTTGCAGCCAATGTGAAAAGTATTCTATATAATATAAGCAAGCACAACGGACAGCATATTTTTCAATATGAAGTTAACAACGCAATATGCATTTCCTCTCTTACACTCTGCAAATCTAAGTTCCTCTTTTTATACTGTTCTCTTAAGATATTTCACTCAGTCATTTTTAAGATCTCTATAAACAAAGTTTCGAGCCGTTAGGTTATGGTAACCTAACCAACTGGAGCTTTTTCCAGTTGCCTATTCACCTCTTTCATTTATTGGACTGATATTTGAAGGTGACCTATCACATTCCAAATATTTTTTAACCAAATTGTATAGCACAGCTAGTTACGCTAATGGTAGCAGCTATTACATCTGAGACAGTAATCAGCCAGGACTGCTTCTTGCTAAACAACTCAGCCTACACAATTTCTGGCATGCCACGTCGTGGAACACAGACCTTTATTTCTTCCCAATCTCACAAGAAAGCCAAATCACTTTGTCACAAGAAAGCCAAATCATAAACATTCTGCTTTATTAATCCGCAAATACATGCCATAATCACAAATCAATCTAAAGCTCATTCACTTCTACACCTTACTTTCATAAATTAAGGATCAAAAAGATGTTCTTATAATTACAAAGGTTTTTTCCCCTGACATCAGCAATATTCTGCAAACAACAAAACAAACAAACATACAAAAAACACCCCCACGAGTTCTGAGTTTCATAAATTTTAAATTAGGGAGCAAGCTAACAGAAATTAATCAAATTTAAAACGGAAAGAACTGCAGTATAAAATTGTGCACTGTTCTCTGGCTTTTCAGTAGCTTTATTTTTTTTCCTGCAGATACTAAACACCTCATAATTGCAATGATCCTACTACTAGTAAGATGGTAATTTAAATTCTCTTTATAATATATAATCAAGTGCCTTTCTACCCCTGCTAATCTGAACACCATCATTTTATGCACTGCATGCGAACCAAAAAGGCACTCCGCACTTTAAAAAGAAACTATTCATGATTTCCAGTGTCAAAAGATACTTTCCCCCACATGCTAATATAGCAAAGCCCATATTAATCTTTTCAAGGCTGCAAAATAAGAATTCCCATTACTTTTAAAATAGGGAATTAAGATTTTAACAGTTTATTGCCTTACTGTCTCCTCGGACTGCTCTTTGTAATTCTCTTTTAGTCCAACAACAATTTATAATTCACAAAGCAGGAAAAGTTAAGAGTTCAGCCTTGCAGACCTGTAGAGTTACCCAAGTTGCATTTTGTTGAAAAGCGGACTTTCTAATAATGAAAAGACAATATTTTAGAAAGCTGATAGTTACGTTAAACAATAATTACCTGATAAATTGGATGGATACATCAACACAAGTGGTAAACAACTCTAATGGAGAATTGTACACTGAATTGCCAGCCTCCAAAGTCATGTGTGAGCTTGTCCTATGCCTCTGGTACACAAGAGACACCTAGTGGTCTTTTATGTAACTGTTCTTATTGAAACATTTTAAAAAAAACAAAATCCACTATCAAGATTGTCTAAAATAAAAACTAAATTTATGCCTGCTGTGATGCCTCATCATTTGTTGCTCTTTTATTGCAACCTGACTGAACTGCTTGGAACCAGCAGTTTCCCTCAACTTGAGAATAGGGTTCATGTTCACCTAAGCAGTGTTTTTTAACCTTGGCAACTTTAAGATAGGTGGACTTCAACTCCCAGAATTCTACAGCCAGCATCTGCACTAAAGTGATTCTTGATGTTTTCCTCCACTTTGATACTTCAGGCTCATAAATTGACTAGGTGAAGTAAAGTGCTTTGTGCTTTTTGAATGCTGTGGCACTCTTTTTCTTTTGCAATGGAAGATACAAATCTCGTCACACATCACATCAAGGCATAGTTTTCATCATGATTTATTAGATAAAACACAGTTGATTTACAGAAGTTCCTGTTTTAAAAATCAAATGGACTGGATTGAAGACAAAAATAAATCATAACTGCACATTGCATTAACGTTTCTTCACAAAAAACCCATCAGTTAGCTTGTTCTTTAATATCAGCAAAATATTCTTGATTTGTGTGATTTTTTTCAGGCAAATTCCTGAATGAGTCCATTTATACAATCAGTATCCACTGTGCTGTTTCACATTTGGTTCAGTGAATAAGCAAAGATTCTTTTTTTACCAGTGTTCTCTCAATTAAAATTCTCAGATATTCTTTATGATTTGGCTGAGATGACATATTAGAGAACATTGAAAGTGAGTCATGAACAGCAACACACCCAGAAGTAGAATGTGGGCTTTGAAGCATGTCCTGAGGTAACTTCATCCATTTCAAAAATATGAAATGTTTTTAATTGGCCTAGGAACAAAGGGAATGTTTAAAAAACTGTTTGTTATTTCTTTCTATCTCTTTCAAAGAGCTTAAAATCCTATCATGACAAGTTAAATTAAAAACAATAATTATAGCCCTGGAGCAATCCAGTTTTAGATCATAAAGCTCACACTGAAGGATAGGTGACCTACAAAATTGATTGGTTTTACTCTGAAAAAAATTGAAAAGTTCTAATAAGTTTCCTGAATTTAAGACTCCTCCAAATCATGATTATAGCTGTATGCAGCTTTGATTTTGTTTAAAGGCATTGCAATCAAACCACCCTTTAAATTGTATTTTCATTCTAATTGTGAAATACACATTCATATTGTGTTAAATCAATTTGCTGGATTCAATGGACTTGTGATTTTATTTTAGCAGGGATGATTCACCATATTCAATTCAAATTACCCTTTAAATCAAGTCACACATTTAAATCAAATTGATTCTGAATTAAATCACAAATTTGAATTGGCTCTCAGTTTATTTGTGCACTTCTGTTCATCACAATTATGCTTTCCGAGTTAAACTAAATACATCTTTTTGGATTAGCATACATCTATAAATGTATGTAATTTCACCATACAATATACAAAATGACTTCCTAAACTTGCAGCTCAGAGCCATTTTTAATAGAGCAGTAGAGAAATGCCAGTGGTAAGTAAGTGAACATTCAGTTCAAGGAGTATACATTGTACAATAATGCCTTATTTATTAAAATCTCTACTGTTTTCCCACAGAAAGTTCAATTTATTGTAAATTATTTCAAAAACTACAACAGCTTCGTTGGTCATAATTCATACTGGTGCAAAGACTTTATGAAGTTTTCTGGTCCTGAAACAATTTTACCATTATACTTCATTGCACAGAACCTTCAAAGAATGGTCAAGTAATTTAACATGTATTTTTCATAAATATGAGCAAGAACTCCCTCCCTCCCCATGCAATTGATAGTTGCATTTGATACATATAACCAGAATAGAAAACTTCCCAAGTTTACCTGCATATTTAATATTATGCAGAAGTGTTGGGTGCACCTTGAAAGTCTTATTCAACATATGCCTGCAATTATTATTTTGAAGACAAATCTTAGCTAGAAAAGATGGTTCATGCTTCATAGCTATTTTAACCTACAATTAAGCTGTTCTTCTTCTATTCCTTTGTGAATAATCTGGGGAGATTTAGGCATTTTGGTAGCAACAGTTCCATCAGAAATAGAAATTTCTTGAAATTATCAATCTAAATAACTGTGAGGCTGTCCTGTGTCTCCTCCCAACCCATCTTACAATTTTAGACAGCAATCTATTATTACCACGCCAAGCCTGCTTTGCTAAATTATTTGGAGAGGCTGCAATATTCTAGGTATTTGTGATTCCAATTTAACAGAGAGGATGATTCTGTCTACTTCTTGTCTGATAAAGCAGATCATAGCCACCAGCAGAATGATATCTATTCTTAAATTCCTACAGCTGCATTGCAACAGTATGCAGCAGCAAAATCTTAACATGGAACTCAGCTCTTACTCTAAAAATATGCACATTCTCTGATGGACCAGACAGGAGCAAACATCTAACAAAGATATATTCTTGAAATTCTAGATATCTTAGTTATAAAACATTTCCCCTTAAATACGATGCTTCATTCCCTTATTTTTTACCGTTGTAACCTCACAGCCTATACCTTAAGATGTAATTTGTCAGTAGTTTGCACTTCATTTTTTTTATATTGAGCTGTAAATCTTCAACAAAGGTTTAAAATATGCAGAGCTTAGGAAATAATGGTATGAAAGTCCAACTAGCTGCTTCTGTCTAACCTTGATGCAGTTGAATATTGCAGCTTCCAGCAGAATAAGTAGGTTGCTTAATTGTGCCTATCTAAGTTACAGCAAGTTACTCAATAGTGCTTATGCAATGTACTGGATTGTTCAACACAGACAATTAATATCCAGCCCGACCCTGCCAGCAATCACTAGGCCCCTCTACACAGGGCGATTCTAGCAACTTGTATTCAGAACAGAAGCTCAATGAACCTTGTTTTGGATTAGAATGTCACCAATCAATAATTGGGCTATTGTGGTGATTGTAACATGCTGATGTAACAGATGTAAGCTCTGATAAATATTTGCAAGTTCCCATGTCTGCTATCATTTATACATTTTTGAACAAATGCTATTGAATATGTTTTACACATTCAGATTATTGCTGGCAGTTTTGCAGATTGTTAAACCAGCTTCTATAACCAAAACCTGTGTTTATATAATATTAAAAAATGAGCAATGATTTGTAATAACTAATGTATACAATTTCCTAAGTCAAAGTCACATCCTAGAATAAAAGGATGCAAATATATCAGAGTATATCCAAGGACAATTATTTCATATCAGCATGAAGTCACTAGGTAAAGTGATGTGCCAATTTGGCGTGTGGTGTGGTATCATCAGTAATCTATGCCCTGCATAATTTCTTGCATTGACTATTGTCATGTGCTCTGTATAAGGGCTGCCCTTGAAAACTACTTAGAAGCTGCAATTGATAAAAAAATGGCACAACCTGACTATTAATAGACAAAAGCTGCCTGTGTTACATAATGTTTGTGCGATGGCTTTCAATAAGCTTTTGAATATAATTCAAAATCCTCATTTTAAGTTAAGGAATGCTCCTTGGCTTGGTGCTTACTGTAGATATCTGCAGGACTGCCTTCTGCAGATAAAATCAATCGATCAATCTACTCCATTGTTTCAAGTGGGAATCTCAAGAATATCCTCCGCCTTCCTGAGATAAAGGACAAATGTATTGTTTAGAGGACAACTAATTCTGGATATTTAAATGGAGCCCTCTTTTACAGTTTTCCAGAAGGCAGTATAGACTGAGTTCTTTCAGTTGAAAAATATTGGGAATTGCTTATTAGAAGTTGGGTTTTTTTGTGTGGAAGATATGTGCCTCTGATATTATGCTTTTACGGTTCCTGAGCAATTTGTGCAAATCACTGTTACATCTACAGCACTTTTAAATATATCTGGCTTCAAATAAACAAAGATATACCTAAGATACAGAAAATTTACCATTTTATATGTAAACTTCATGTGCTAGATATATAACAGGATACCTTGTTCTGCATAATGTTCAAATGTTGGCTTATTTTGTCTGCCCTACAGTATTGAACAATGGAAAACTCATCTCAAAATATTAAATTAGAAGTTTTCTAGATGATATTCTGAATCACCATATTTAAAAAGCTGCTATAAGCTCAGGCTATTTATCCATCTAGTCCAGTACTGACTGAAGTTAATTTCTAGAATTCAGACAGAGAATTGGGTACTTTGATCTTTGCTAAACTGGAGATGCCAAGGATTGGAATCTTTTCTCTGCTAAGCACGGATTTTGTTAATTATTCTGGACAAGACTTTTGACAACAGAAGGATACGTTGTGATTAATTCAGCCAAATCAAATTAGGAGATAAAAAAATGCTTTGAGCCATTCTGTAATCACATATTTGAGAAGGATTCCAAGAAATGTAGATAGGGTGGCCCTGTAGATAAAAGGTATCAGGGCTGCAGCTGCAGGTAAGGCTTTTTCCCTTTTATATAATTTTATGGATAAGACAACTTCCTGAAGATAATTTGTTATCTTGCCATTTGATAGGGATGGAAAGACAGTGACCAAAGATTATGCATGTTATAACGTTAAACCAGGGCCCTGTAGCCTCAAGGATTCCTTTTGGCAGAGAAAGATCTTAGTCAGTTTGTTTCCTCATCCTGCTCACTGTCACTTTCTTTCGATTTTCCTATCACCAAATCCTGAACCTTTCACAGTTTCACATGTTACTGGAAAGAAAGAGAATACTCTATACAAGATAAACTTTTGTCTGAAGTGACCACTTGACCAAAGTTTATAAAGATACATTATATGCATGTAATTGCCAAAGTTTAATCTCAATCAGGTTAAAAAGAACTAAAGATTTTTCTGTTTGAATAAGACTTTACTGAATTGGGCAATAAAGGGAAAGAGAGAGATCTTTAGTATTCACATAGCAACAATCCTAAAAGAGCTGAAATAGTGTTCTTAGTTCTGAGTAGACATTACCCTGAAAGTATTAAAAAAAATAAGTTCACTTTTCTCCCCAGACACATGGTTTGTGAGGTTGTTTGCAATTTTTTAGATGTACAACAATGTTTCAAAATAGAGACTGTGATTTGAACATCCAATACTTTTAAAGTATCAAAACAATCCCTTTTGAATGTGAAACAATTGTTCCAAACCTAAAACAACTACTTTAATGTCTAGGTGGATAGCTAAATATTAAATAAGTGATTGGAGAATTATTATATTAATTATAATTGTAACATGAAAGCAAAATTAGTTTTTATATGTATAGAAATTAGTATAGAAGTATAGAAATTTGTAAATAGTCTTGCTTGTCATAACCTATACCCTTGAATTATCCTAGAATGCAGCAATTCTTGGGCAGAAAATAGTCTGATAAATCTGGAAGATGCTAGGCTGGGCAAGCCTGAGCTGGACAAACAAGCCAGAAGCTGATAACAGCTGGCAGTAAATGCTGTATGTGCCATTTCAACTCTGTTATCAGGTTTACATTAAGTTCCTGAAGCAGAAAAAACTAGTAAGCTAGATAAACTAATGCTGCCTAATCTTTTATACAGATCGCAATTGAACTACAAGAAATAGCAAGAAATGCAAATAAGGTTTAAAAGGATTTTCACTGGACTTAATAGAGTAACCACAGAACATAGTCATACCATTTTTAAAGAAAAGGTCATATAATTGCTATTTTATGTATTGTACTAAAGCATATGCAAGCCCTAATCATTGTTTGCTAAGTATACTATAATTGGTTTGATAAATATATTACACTGAGCCATAAACCGTGGTTTATAATAGTTGGATTAATATGGTATCTTACATAAAAGCTAAATAAACCACATTATGACTGTGCACAATCCGTGAACCCATCTTTTGTGATTTGGTGACTTTCAAGGTAAGTCAAATTGCTATGCTCAAAAACGGGAGTCATTATTTTTATAAGACTGCAATTTGTCAGCTGACAAACTACAACAAACAGGAAAACATAATATATCAGTATATTATATTATAAAACATAGTTTTATCTATATCTTGATTAATTGGGATACACAAGGTAGCCTGTACTTTACATATTTACCTCCCTTGGGTCAGACATGCATCCCATATCTGCATAACGTGAAAATGAAATATAATGAATCACTTCACCAATAAGCATTTTCATACCAAAAACCACACAGAACAGTAATACATGCTATGATAAGGTCTTGCTATTTATCCCTCATATAATATCTATTAGGCAGTTAAAAGAAACTTTAGCATAATTCGAGGACAAGGCTATTAGGTATATAATTTTAAATCCCAGGAACAGTTCATAGAAATAATTTAGAAAGTCAAATCTTTTCTTTGGAGGAAAACAGTGACGCTTGAAAGAACAAATGATACTGGATACCTAATGGACGTCATTCATTGACCTTTTTTTTTATTTGTCTTTCCTAGCTGGGCAAAGCTTTTAATCAGACTAGCAACCAATCTAGATATTTCATGGCTCTCAATTTTTATTGGGTCCAGATGGCTAATTTCTACAGGTAGTCCTCGACTTACGACCACTACTGAGCTCAAAATTTCTGTTGCTAAGTGAATCACTTGTTAAGTGAATTTTGCTCCATTTTATGACCTTTCTTGCCTAGTTTTTAAGTGAATCACTGCAATTGTTAAGTTACTAACACAGTTGTTAAGTGAATCTGATTTCCCCTCTGACTTTGCTTGTCAGGTTATAAAATGCAAACACATGGCCCCGGGACACTGCAACGGTCATAAATATGAGTTAGTTGCCAAGCATCTGAATTTTGATTACATGACCAAGGGGATGCTACAATGGTTGCAAGTGCAAAAAACAGTCAGAAGACACTTTTTTCAATGACATAACTTCAAACGGTCACTAAATGAACTGTTATATGTCAAGGACTACCTGTACATCCATTTTCAACCAGCCACTTTGGATCTAGCACAGAGTCATCTGGCAGCCAGAAGCAAAGAAGTGCATTTCCCAGATCAGCCAAAAGCAATCATCCCAAATGTTGGTGTAATGGCAAGATCTCAGAAACCCGGCTTCCCATCACAATTGAGGATTACAGGTAATCCTCCATTTACAGCCACAATTGCGCCCAAAATTTATGTTGCTAAGTGAGACATTTTTAAGTGAGTTTTGCCCCATTTTACAACCTTTCTTGCCACAGCTGTTAAGTGAATTCCTGGCAGTTGTTAAGTTAGTAACTTAGTTGTTAATTGAATCTGGTTTTCCCATTGACTTTGCTTGCAAAAACACGACCCCGGGACGCTTCAAACCGTCTAAATATGAGTCAGTTGCCTAGAGTCTGAATTTTGATCACGTGACCATTAGGATGCTGCAACGTTACAATTGTGGAAAAAAAGATCATGAGTCGTTCCCCCCTCCCCCGGGGCCCTTGTAGCTTTGAACGGCCACTAAACGAACTGTCGTAAATCGAGGACTGCTTGCAACCATTTCTATAGAGCAGTGGGTCTCAACCTTCCTAATGCCGTGACCCTTTAATACAGTTCCTCATGTTGTGGTGGCCCCCAACCATAAAATTATTCCTAAAACCATTGAAAATATGTGTTTTCGGATGGTCTTAGGCGACCCCTGTGAAAGGGTCGTTCGACCCCCAAAGGGGTCCCGACCCACAGGTTGAGAATCACTGCTATAGAGCCTCCGAAGTTACCCATAAAACGGGACGCCGTCACTTTTCAAGGCTGCTGCTGTGGGGATTAGGCGGAAAGCAGGGAAGCCTCTTCGCCCAACCCTTGCGACTTCCTCCTTGCTTTCTCGGGGTGAGGGGGGGAGCGCGGGGGGGGGGGGGGGGAGGGGGGGGGGGGGCGCGTAGAATTCAGACACTCGAACCCCAACGTTCCATCCATGGAACCTTCAGCCCCGAAGGTTCTAAAAAGCACTCACCAGCCTGGGAATTGCCAGCTCCCGAACTGCCTGGGGCAGGGCAACTGCAGCGCGGAACTCCGGCGGTAGCCGAGGAAGAGGCGAGGAGGGCAGACGGCGAGAGGGCTCTCCTCACTGGAGCCGGCGAGCGGAGCAGCATCGTGGAGGAAGAGGCAGAAGGAGGAGTGCAGCAGAGGTTAGACAGGGCGGAACACAAGGACCTCAGAGAGCTTTGATACATAATAACGCTACGGCACGCGAGACTGAGCTCTGGGGGAGGCAAAAAAAAAAAATTCAATGAAAAAGGTCCGCACCGGGAGCGCTCTATCTCAAGCTAACCTCCTCTATAATATGCCAAATACTGAGTCCTTCCTGCCTTTCAGAGCCCGCAGATTGGAAAAAGGAGCTGCGGCCGCCTGCTGCGGGGGCAGAGAGGTGCCAGCCTATGGAGAAGCCCACGGAAAACGCCGCTAAGAGCTGAGAACGGGAACACGAGCACCAGAAGTACAGTCAAACTCCCCCCTCCCGCCCACTTGCCGGCATTGACGCAAGCACAGCTTCCAAGACCATAAGATGACGGCGGGGGGGAGGGGGAAAGAAGGAACCGAAGCGTTTCTCCCCCGTCTCCTTCATCTCGACGTTTGGGAACGGAACGTGCAGCGCAAAGCTAAAAGCAGCAACTACCACGCCAGGGAACAAATAGAGAAGGAAACCTTGGATGAAACGGCCATCCTGCGCGTTTCTTCCTCCCCTCGGTCGAAAAATGGTACGTTCTAATCTTGGCCCCGAAGTCCCCGAAAGGAGACTGTTGGTGACGTCACACGGAACGTTGACTCGTCGGGTGGGGCGGGAGCGGGGGTGTTGGCCGGATCCTCCCCCTATTTTCGCGCCTCGTGGGAAGGGAAAGGGGCGTTGTCTCCCGGCTGATCGAGGTCACGCGGCGTTTGGCTTTGCCCTTTCATCCCATTCATTTCTCTATTCTCATTTTGTGGAGGAAGCCGGTCTTGGTGGAACCAGCTGACGAAAGCTTTCGATTTTCTATTTGCAGTGTTGAGAAAGAGCGCTTGGAACGAGACTTGAAGTCCTGCAGCATCTTACTAATATGTCCAACTTGTTTTTTTTTTTTAAAAAAAAATAGCTACCCCGCTATTTAGAAATTCTAAATTTATCGGACTTGAACATTTTGAGGCTACAAAAAAACCACCTTACTCGGAACAGCTTATATCCTCCGACGATACCTTAACAGTTCCTAGGTCCTTGGTTAGGACTCGAGCTACCAGCCTCAAAGGCTGTGAATCTCACTAAAGATTAAATAATAACAATAACAACAACAACAACAACAATAATGCCACTACTGTAGAAAGAAACTGGATTTCTTTGTACCTTTTTTTATTTTTAAAATCCTGGGGTCTCAAGATAAATTGGAAATCCCAGAATCTCCAACCCTTTGGCATTTAAAGGATGCAGCCTGGACACAATTAGAAGGCCAGCAGTTGGGATGACTATTTTATAAAAAAATACCCAACTATAAAAACATACCTCATACAACAAAACAAACGTCATCCCTTACATTTCAGGTACAGAAGCAACTTCATGCATACATAAACAAATATATTGGGAGGGACACATTGAGTAAGGTTGGATTAAGGTTTTTTTCTTCCTTACTAATCAGGAAACACACTGAAAAATGGGGTGTGATGTTTTGGAAGATCGCTCTTTTCTAAGTTACTAATGTTATTAACATTACTAATGCATTACTTTTTGAATGGAATGTAATTGGTAACTGTTTTTTTAAACTACAATTAATTTCAGAGTAAAATATGACTTTTCCAATTAATCTAGTGATTGTGGTTTGTACCATAGTTTAGAGTTTAACGTGTAAACCCAGTCCCCTACGTGAACTGCTTGAAGATTTGCTCCAGGGGAAAGGGGAAAGTGGTTGAAGGAGGAAGAGATTGAACTGCCGCCAAGTGGAGAACAATGGAAAATCCGCCTTCCTGGAATGAGAGTTCAAAGAGCTGGATGTTGCTAACGCTGGGTGAGAACCAGTGTTTGGTTCATTTGGTTGGGTTGTTTAAACGAATAGGACAGATGGGAGTGATCATATTACACTTCCCCTGTTATTGTACATTTTGTGTTTGGGATGGGGCAAAGATTTATTAAGCCAATTAATTATTGGACTACATAAACATTACTTTCCTGAGGGAGTACAAAATGGAGATGAGAATATTGGCAGGAGGAAAAAAAGCAGGAGGTGGAGGCAAACCATTCCAGGGAGAGGTTAGGTGTGTTATGATTGACTTCTGGAGGACTTTTCCATCAGGCCATTTTTATGTAGATGAAAACGACAAGGGGATTAAATGGAGTTATTAATCTCTGTGGGGAAGAGGAGATCATTTTGATTTGCATTGCCTAAAATCAATCTGAGTTAGAGTAGTAGATAATTCTCATAAATAACTAAATGAATTTTAGAATTGGAGCATTCTAATGAACCTGATTGGTGAAAAGTCCCTGTTAAAGTGCTGCTTCATGTACTACTTGATCGATATACTGCTGTATATAGAATCCGCTGATACAAAAATGGCAACACCAATCTTAATGTCTTTAAAAGGAGATTAGTTTAATCATGATGTAGGTGTCTACCAATAGTGCAAGTCATATGGCTATATAACTATATCCTGGATTTGAGTTATTACATCTCTGAATATCAGTCACTTAAGGTATTATAACAATAGCTATTTGCACTTAAGTCACAATTCTGGACTAAAAGGATCTGTTGCAATTGGGATCTTCTAGAACTCTTAAATAGAATTAAAACTAAATACTGGTCCCAACTCTAATAGTGCACAATGCCAGATAATTATTAAATGCAGTGCAATGCAGATAGATTTAATACATCAAAAGGTGAATCCTTAGCTTAAGACATGAAGACAAGCTATAATATTTTGGTTTTAAACTGTAGCTTCACTCAAATTTGAACACTGGTTGCTTGAATTGCTCAATTAATCTGCTTTTACGGTTTATTTTTTGGATACTGCTCTATGTGATCAGAATTATTATTTGGTTAATCTTCTAACCTAAATGTAAATTAGAGATTGCTTTGCATGTATTTAATCACAAGAAAATACTTATCCTAATGTTTATATTGTCTACACCAGGGGTCTCAAACATGCAGCTCATGGGCCAGGTATGGCCCGCGCACGCAAAACCCACCTTGGCTCCACAAAGGCAAAAAAAATCGCGATATGTTATAGTTTGGCCTGAAATACAATTGGGTTTGGCACCCCTGGTCTAGACAGATAGCATCCAGTTGAACCATCTGAATGATAGGTGACCTCTGTTAAAAAGGGCCGTGAGTTTTTGTCTCACATGGCAACTAAAGGGTATACTGGGACCACAGCTGAAAAACTGAGGTGGGCCCATGGCCAAAGAACCTAAATTTAATTTTAAATGAGATATGGTAGAATAATACTACATTATAATAATCTCAATGTATTAATCTTCTCTTTTGATATTAAAAATATCCTATTTACTCTGAAGGGGGTTCTTAGGCATGCCCAGCATTTTCAGGTAGTGACAGCCTGAACCATCGATTTAAGCAAATGCTGGTTTTCTTGAATGATAATTTAATTTGTAGTGCAGCCCAAGGAACACAAGGACTTCTTAGGTCACAAATCCCATAGAGAATCTTCATTGTAGAATTGAGTTGCACTAAACGGTTGTTGTTAGAGACTTCTTTGTTTCCACATGATTCATTTCTTGAGCAATAGTTCAGTTCCCCTGAAGGAAAAATGCAGACATGCCCTTCTCCAAGCCTTGCTATTCAGGATTTACGTAACTCCCAAGTTGAGGAAATGAATCACACAAGGGAACCAAAACTGGGAGGATGAGATCACAGTTTTTATTTTTAGTGATTTCAGAAATTCCCAGTGTAATTTTAATTATATTGTGGTATATTCTTGGGAAAATATTTTCAATTGTTAACAACATTATGCTGGTCAGAGAGTCTCTCTACATATTAACAGTAGATTTAGGCTATTGCATATGAGACCCTTCCTCAGAAGGTTGGACTGGGAAAAATGATCTTTTTCATGGATTCATTTGTCTTATGGAGGTTAAATGACACTTTTGATAATTAAGGATCAGGTTTTTCATTTTTATTTGTCAGGGTAGTTAATTGGCTTGATTAAACCTTTGTTTCAAATGCTGTCCCTGTTCTTGCTGCATTGGTTGATCTGGCTTCAATTTTAATTTATGACTTTTTAATACTGTGACTTCTACATTGCTAATTTATTTATTTTTAATTGTAAAGTAAATTGATTCATAGGCCTTATATATATTAAAATATGGAATCCAAATATGTAAAGAAACAATGATTCGCATTGTTCAGTGGTGAATATCTGTAGCTCGGGTGTAGAATCAGGGTGAAGGTTGGTTCTACTATCTTGTGGGTTGGTTTCCGAACGTTTTGTTATCAAGCTAGGTAACATCTTCAGTAGAGTGACAGTGTCAGTGTTCTTCTGTTTAGGGCTTCAGATGTGGGTGTGTCAAGTGAGGGTCTTATGATGGGTTAGCTGTGAGTCATCAGTGAGTCTGATGATATTTCTTAAGTACTTATGTCACAAAACATATAACTTACAAAACTACATACCTAATTCTGCAAACAATCCAGATTCCTAGCCAATAACACAATGTCTGTGTAGAAAAGTACTTGTGTATACAGTACATCCCCAGCCATCACACCTGTAACATCCCCACAAAATTACCTGTACATTTCATTAATACATTGTACAGCAAAGAGAACATTACACATCCTTTTCATCCTGCTGAATGTTGAACTATCCACCAAGTATTCCTTCAATTGTCACAGAGGCTTTGTTTCCATTATACTGTATATTACCTTATCCCATCCAACAACCAACCATCAATTCCATACTCGTGCAACACATTTCATAATTCACGACTATTCTTTTCTTATAAATCTAGAAATTTATGTGAAATTTTCTTTCTCAGTCTCACATTTCTCAGTATCCTGTGAAAAGCAAAGATACAGTTGGCACATTTTCTGACTTGCATAAAGCTACTGTGTTTCCCTGAAAATAAGCCCTCTCTGAAAATATTTAAACATATGTGTAGCCGGTTCCCGCCATTTCCTGGAGACAGAACTGGAAATCAGGTAAGAGAGCAAGAGGAGCCCCGTCTTGCTCCATGCGTCCCAAATTAATAAGACCTCCCCGAAGCACTTATTTCAGGGTTCAAAAAAATATAAGACAGGGTCTTATTTTTGGGGAAACACGGTATTGTCTAGCCCCATGTAGTTGGCAAAACTAAGGAAGCAAGACATGGATTTCAAGAAAGTATCTAATGCAAGTCCAGGTAAGTTGAGAATCTTCAAAATCTTAAATAAATTCCCAGTATTAATTACAGTGGAGAGAATTAATTAAAGTGGATTTTTTTCTCACTGCGTCTTCTCAGGTAAACTAAACACTTTGTTCTATTGGTGGGTTGCTCCCGGTTCGCACTGGTTCGCAAGAACCGGTAGTAAAAAATTTTAATAGTTCAGAGAACCGGTAATAAGATTGGCTGGCCACGCCCCCAAACCGGTTCTCGGCCCAGTTGCCGTTCGCTTATCCCGCCCACTCCCAATCTATTGCTGCCTCCTGAGTCCCAGCTGATGGCTAGAGGGAAAAAAACTGTTTAAACTCTTGTCATGGGGCTTCGAAGGGCTGCCCTACAGCTGATCAGTGTTAAAAGTAAACAAATGAGTAGACCGGTGCCTGCAAAAATAGAAAAAAACCCCTTTCAGCTTCAGCATAGGTTAATTAGCACAAGTTGATTAGATTTGCTCTCAGCTGTTTTGCACAGGGCTCTGTTGCTAGCTGCAAAGAGTGCTGGAGCAGATCCCCCCCCCCCAGCTATGCTGAAAAAACGAAACTGAAAGTAAAGCAGGGTCTTTGCTGCAAAGTGATAAAATGAGGCAGAGAGAGATTTCTTTTTTTAAAAAAAAATGATTTATATGCCGCCCTTCTCCGGAGACTCAGGGCGGCTTACAATGCGCTAAGCAATAGCCTTCATACTTTTGTATATTTATACAAAGTCAGCTTATTGCCCCCACAAACTGGGTCCTCAATTTACCTACCTTAGAAAGGATGGAAGGCTGAGTCAACCTTGAGCCTTGGTGAGATTCGAACCTGCAGACAAACAATGGGAAATTTAGGGCAAAAGAAGAGAGTTCAAGATTTTAAAACACAAAAGAAAAAAAGTTCTATTTAACTAGGGAATTGTAATAATTGAGATACTATTAATTGTATATTGTGTTGAAAGCAGAAATGGTTAAGTTGTGGCTTGGAGGAATATATGGGGGAAATTATTTGGCTTATTATTATTGGTAAATATAATTAATTGATTTGTAAGAAATTGGATTGCATGGAAATAATTGGAATATTCATGTTCATATTGATTAATATACAAAAAAGATAGTTATATAACTGATTTATATTAAAATGTTGAATTTGTATTAAACAACTGTAATATTACATAATTAACCAATGTGAGGATGAATATAAAAATAGATGACAATGGGAAGGGGTATAATATAGAATAGAAGGGAAAAATTGAGTTTGATTAAGATTAGAGATGAGGATGAAGGGTAATATTGGTTTTTTTAAAAAATAGATGAGGAATAAATATGGCAAAAAGGAAATATAGAAATTGTAAATTTATTTGAAATGACTAAAAACTGTTTAAATTTGTGAACCGGCCAAATACTCTGTTCAAAGAAAATACATTGTATGTTTGTATGTGTGTTTCTAATTATTGCTATTTATTCATATTTGTTCTGTTTTATTCTTTAAAGTTTAACAATTCATTCTTTATCTTAATATCTTTATATTTGTTTGGGGTTGGCTTTCTTCCCTTTCATCTTTTTTATTGTACAGCAATCTTTCTCCTCAAATCTACCACCTCTCTCTTTTCTTTCCTTCTTACTTTCTCTTCCCCCCTCTTCTTCTCCCCCCTACTTCCTTTTCCTTTCTCCTTCTCCTCCTCTCTTTCTCCCTCTCTTACCCTCACTCCTACTCTAATTTCCCTTCCCTTCCTTTATCCCTCTCTATTGCTGTATCCTTTTATGCATATGGACTACTCAGAGGACTGAAAAAGTTATTTTTGACTGGTCCTCGCACTTTTGACCAGTCCTCAAACTTACGACTGTCCTCACATTTTACGTTTTTGCCCTATCTTGTCACCATGGTGAAGAGAAGCAGTTGTGAAATGAGTGACACGGTTTTAAGAATGCTGCACGGGCATAAATGTGAGGACCAGTCAAAAGTGCGAGGACCTTCAGAAATTACTTTTTTGAGCCCTCTGAGTAGTCCCTATACACATAGCCATGGCCACCCGGTCACATGACCAGCTAGCCACACCCACCCAGTCACATGACCTCCAAGCCATGCCCACAAAATAAGCCACACCCATAGAACTGGTAGTAAAAAATGTTAGAACCCACACTTGCTTTGTTCCCTGCCATTTCTGACATGGTATTAAGTTCCGTGTCCTCTTTTATCATCACTGTTTATATGAGGTACAGGGACAGTGGTTTGCTCAAACGCATCGAAGTAAGATTTATTCATATTTTATTCAATTTATATTCCATTTTTTCCCATTCAGCTGAAAACTCATTAACATTCAGAATCAAGATATGAAAAAGATGTTAAATTATATGATTTTTATAAAGAACCAATAAAATTGGACCAGATTCTAACAGGAACTATGAGAAATTAATTAATATTTTTTTACACTTACCTATTGAGTATTAGAATGGAAGAAAAGCAAGTAAAAGAAACAATGATAGTGTGGGCTAAAAACTTTGGTTATTCTATAGAATTGGATAAATGGCAAAAGTTGTGGGATCAAAATTATAAATTAACAATGTCTACTGCATACAAAGAAAATTTATATAAAAAGTTCTACAGATGGCACTTTCCACCAGCAAGATTAGCCAAAATGTATAAAGATATGTCAGCTAAATATTGGAAGTGTAATCGGACTCCGGGCTCGTATTAGCACATAAGGTGGGTGTGCCCAAAAGCAAAAACATATTAGACAAAAATACATTCTTGGAAAGAAAAAATGATAAAGGAATATGTAGATTTAAAGCCAGAAATATTTCTGTTGGGTATCATACCAGAAAAATATAATAAAGGGACTATGTATTTAATATTACATGTGTTAACAGCAGCCAGAATTGCATTTGCACATCATTGGAAAGGTGTGGAGATTCCCACAGATGATAAGATAGTAAAACAAATACTAGAATGAATAGATTAACACTTGAAATTAAAGAGAAGGAAGATATGGAATATTTTGAAACATGGGATTCGTTTTATCTATGGTTAAATAACAGAAACAGAAGTTAGAATATTTAAAATTACAAATGAAGGATTGATTTTACCATGAGACTTTATTATATGTTTATTATCAATATGATTTAGTATTAACAAGTGTTAATATTATGTGGAGAAAATACTGTTATTATATGACCACTACTAATGAACATTATGATGATGACTATTGCTCAAACTAACTGTAACCAGACAACACACTGTTTATATAGACATTGAAATTGTCACTCGCTCTTTATATAGTAAAAATAAAAAAAATATTTGAAAAAAAAACATTCAGAATTGAGAACTTATGTTGAGTGAAATTTTGAACTAGGATTTTATCTGCTCTAATGTAGGAACCTAACCACTACATCACTCATTCTTTAATAATATGTGCAAATCACCGAGAAGCAATATACACATTATTAATTATAGCATGTAAAAATTATTTACACCTCATTACAGTTTTAATTAGATAAAATGAGCTATTAGAGAAACCAGTCTTCAGTCCCATCTTCATTTCCTGTGGAAAAGGTCCTTAGGCATTCTTAGAAAATAAATTTGAAATAAAGTTTAGAGTTTATTTTATTTATATACCGCCCTACTCCCGAAGGACTCAGGGCGGTGAACAGCCATGAATTAAAACACATAAATACAGCATTTAAAACAGACTAAAATCTAATTAAATAATTTGGCCGTATACAAATTTTAAAAACCGCCAATAATTTAAAACAAATTAAAATTTATATTATTAAAAAGAGGGAAATTAGGCCAGGCCAGCCTGATGGAATAAAAAGGTCTTAAGAGCATGGCGGAAGGTGCGTAGGTCTGGGATCCTCCGTATCTCCGGGGGGAGTTCATTCCAGATAGTAGGTGCCCCCACAGAGAAGGGTCTCCCCCTGGGGGCCGCCAGTCGACATTGTTTGGCCGACGGCACCTGGAGGAGCCCCTCTCTATGAGAGCGTACCGGCCAGTGGGAGGCCACTGGTGGCAGCAGGCGGTCTCGTAGTTTTCTTAGAAAACATAGGTTTTCTTAGATAACATACCGTGTTTCCCTAAAAATAAGACCCTGTCTTATATTTTTTTGAACCCTGAAATAAGCTCTTAGCCTTATTGCCATGCACTCAAAAGCCCAATTGGGCTTATTATCAGGGGATGTCTTATTTTGGGAGAAACAGGATATAAATATATAATATAAATATTTTGTCAAATTCTTTCCTTGGAAGTGTGCCTACACAACTCCAAAGACAAAGGTTGCACAGGCAAAATTCATTCTGGAAATAAATCTCTAGTTTGCCTTCAGGATATGTAGTGGAGGAGATGAAAAAATTCCCAGAGGTTCAGGTAAGGTAAAGTAAAGGTAAAGGTAAAGGTAAAGGTTCCCATTGCACATATGTGCTAGTCGTTCCTGATTCTAGGGGGTGGCACTCATCTCCGTTTCAAAGCCTAAGAGCCAGCGCTGTCCAAAGATGTCCGTGGTCATGTGGCTGGCATGACTAAATGCCAAAGGTGCACCGAATGCTGTTACCTTCCCACCAAAAGTGGTCCCTATTTTTCTACTTGCATTTTTTATGTGCTTTCGAACTGCTAGGTTGGAAGAAGCTGCGGCAAGTAACAGGAGCTCACCCTGTTATGCGGCACTAGGAATTTGAACCTCTGAGCTGCCGAACTGTCAATCGACAAGCTCAGTGGCTTAGCCACTGAGCCACCGCATCCCTTCAGGTTCAGGAACCCTTCAGGTTGAGGTACAATACAGTTAATTCATTGAACCCAAACTGTTCAATTTAGATACAGCAGTGGCAGAGACCCGCAAAGCACAGAAAACTCAAATTTGGAGCAACCAATCAGAAGTGGAAAAGGTCTCTCTCTCTCTCTTCCCCCATCCCAGTTTTAAAAAGGAAATGACTAATTCCATTGTATCTTCCGCTTCACAGGATTTGTTTGGCTTCCCAGTCTGATTCTACAGAAAAGAAACAAACCCTAACCTTGTTTATTAAAAACTAGGGTTTACTGCAAGACCAGTTCTGTTTGGACCCTTGCATTATTTATTGAACAGGTTCATATGTTCCAGGACTCTCAGAATGAAACTATTATTTTCATAATACCTATTATATTCATACCTATCAATTTATAGCAAATGGGAGACTAGTCATACAAAGGAAATAAAATAATAAACAGTTGACAATTTATGAGAAATAGAGAAGAGATAATCGTCTCTAATTTAAAACTGCCATACAAAGTAGTTCAATAAGATGCAATAAATAAACCATGAGAATTTATGGCACTGTTCAATTCAGTGTGAGACAGGCAAACAGTTTCAGAGAGTAGCATATTTGTTTTGGAGACAAAGGCTGGAAGTTCAGAAAAAATATTTAAGTTTGCTGGAGGAAAATCATTGCCATGGAGTATAGAAAAATCTGAGAAAAAAGGCTTTTTTTTTTTTTTTTAAAAATTGATTTATATGCCGCCCTTCTCCGGAGACTCAGGGCGGCTTACAAGGCGTTAAGCAATAGCCTTCATACTTTTGTATATTTATACAAAGTCAGCTTATTGCCCCCACAATCTGGGTCCTCAATTTACCTACCTTAGAAAGGATGGAAGGCTGAGTCAACCTCGAGCCTGGTGAGATTTGAACTTGCAGTAATTGCAGGTAGCTGAATGTTAATTACAGTGCTTTAGTCTGCCACGCCACCAGGCTTGGAGTCCAGAGAGTTGTTTATTGAATTCAAAAAGTTTAGAGAGTAGCAGAAAAATGGGAAGAAGTTTAAAGAAGTGGTTAGAAATAAATAGAAAGTTGAAGCGGAGGTGGGTTGAAGGAATAGAATCGCTTTTCTTTTGCAGCTTGTGCACACATCCTGGTCTGGGAAAGTTTGTGTCAGCTGGACTCACCAATAGTTGGAAAGGTATGAACATTAGAAATCATATTAGTAACTACTTCACAAAGGTTTTTCCCAACATGCTTCTTGACAATGGTGAAATCCAAATTCTTTTACTACTGGTTCAGTGGGTGTGGCTTGGTGGGCATGGTATGACTTGGTGGGCGTGGCTTGGTGGACATGGCAGGGGAACGATACTACAAAATCTCCATTCCCTCCTCACTCCTGGGGGAAGGATATTGCAAAATCTCCATTCCGACCCCACTCTGGGGCCAGCCAGAGGTTGTATTTGCCGGTTCTCCAAACTGCTCAAAATTTCCGCTACCGGTTCTCCAGAACCTGTCAGAACCTGCTGGATTTCACCCCTGCTTCTTGACCACATGCAACCATAGTTCTCCCAAAATTAGTTAGAACCTGGATATACTGCTCCTTCATTTAATTCTGATCCAGTTGGTGAAACCAGCTGATTTTTTTCTAGGCTGTTACAACCCAACTCATCATGGCTGATTCAGGAACCCAGAAGGCTGTGCTTCTAAAGTCTAAGAAGGCAATGCATTGGAAGGGTTTGGTTCAACTTCTGTAAGACCCAACAAGAGAGATATCACACAATATGTGAAGAATCAGAAAAAAATAACTTGGAAATCTGGAGCAAAATGTGAATTAACATTTTAAAAAAATATATGGATTAGAATAGAATAACAGAGTTGGAAGGGATCTTGGAAGTCTTCTAGTCCAACACCCTGCCCAGGCAGGAAACCCTACACCACTTCAGATAAATGGTTATCCAACATAATCTTCAAAACTTCCAGTGTTGGAGCATTCACAACTTCTGGAGGCAAGTTGTTCACTGATTAATTGTTCTGTCAGGAAATTTCTCCTTAGTTCTAAGTTGCTTCTCTCCTTGATTAGTTTCCACCCATTGCTTCTTGTTCTACCCTTAGGTGCCTTGAAGAATAGCTTGACTCCCTCTTCTTTGTGGAACCCCTGAGATATTGGAACACTGCTATCATGTCTCCCCTAGTCCTTCTCTCCATTAAACTAGACATACACAGTCCCTGCAATCTTTCTTCATATGTTTTAGCCTTCAGTCCCCTAATCATCTTTGTTCCTCTTCTCTGCACTGGATTGGTTTATGCTCTTTTTATCTGTGGTCCTGTTTTGTTCTTTATGTGATTTCACTTGGATTTCTTTCAAATGCATTTCATTAGGACTACATCCTTAAAGGAAAAGGTTTAATATTTTTTTTTGCCATGGAGCTAAATGGGAAAGAGAAATTGAAATTTAGAACAAACAAGCGATCTCTATCATGTATCATATACACCTGACAACAGCAAAACCTTGTAACTTTTCTGCCTGCATTAATAGAAAAAAATAAATTAATTACTGTATATACTCGAGTATAAGCCGACCCGAATATAAGCCGACCCCCCCAATTTTACCCCCCAAAAGTGGGAAAACTTATTGACTCGAGTATAAGCCGAGGGTGGGAAATGCAGCGGCTACTGTTAAATTTCAAAATAAAAAAAGACCGGTCAAAAGTGCGAGGACCTGTCAGAAATCACCTTTTTCAGCCCTCTGGGTAGTCCTTTTGTGCATATGGACTACTCAGAGGGCTGAAAAAGTAATTTTTGACTGGTCCTCACACTTCTGACCAGTCCTCGAACTTACGACTGTCCTCACATTTTACGTTTTTGCCCTATCTTGTCACTCCCACTCTTTCTCATTCTCTTTCTCTCTCCACCTCTTTCTCTCTCTCTCCCCCACTCTGCCTCTCTCATTCTCTCTTTCTCTCTCCCCTCCCCTCCGCTTGCATTCCAGCTGTTGAATTCTTTGAAACCAACTAAAAACTTAGGGGAGTGGGGGAGAGTCCCTGTTGGGAAGAAGGGAAGAAGGGGAAGGAAGGCAGGAAGGCAGGAAGGCGAAAGAACGAAAGAAGAACGAAAGAAATCTTTCTTTCTTCTTTCCTTCCTTCTTTCTTTCTTCCTTCTTGCCTTCTTTCTTCCTTCTTTTCTTCTTTTCTTCTTTCCTTCTTTCTTTCTTGCCTTCCTTCCTTCCTTCTTTCCTTCCTTCTTCATTCTTTCCTTCATTTTTTCCTTCCTTCTTTTCTTTCCTTCATCCCAGCAGGGACTTCCCCACCCCCCAAGTTTTAGTTATAGAAAGTGACAGGAACAGTCCGAGGGGATCCCAAAGCAGATTCCCTTGCAGATCTGCTCAGCTCCGGAGAACATCTGACTCTGTTTAGTGCTGGCTAGCCCAGCCGTCTGTGTGCAGGTGTGTGGCTGCGTGTGTCGGTGAGTGTGTATGTGTGCATGAACGTGTGGAGGGGGGGAAGGCTGAGTGTGGGGGGGAAAGCCAGAGGCCCAGAGGGCGGGGGGCAAGAGGAGAAGAAACTTTGGGAAACTTTTTTCGCCCCTTTTTTTTTCTCCTCCCTTTCCTCGCGCCGAACGGCCGGCAGGCGAGGCTGCTCTGGTAGCCACGAGGCTGCCCGAAGTGTTCCTTTCCAAGGGGCTTCTCGGCACCCGCGCCTCAAATTCAGTTCAGCCGGGGGAGGGAAGCGGGGAGTTGAGGCGGGGTGGGGGACCTGCGCCCCCTCCCTCTCCCACATCGGAAAGGAACTTTCCGCTTCAGCTCCCCGCTTCTGAGAAGCCCCTCGGAAAGGAATGCTTCGGGCAGCCTCGCCCGCCGGCCGTTCGGGGCGAGGAAAGGGAGGAGGAAAAAAAGGGGTGAGAAAAAAGGATGACTTTGGATGTTGCTGGGAGTTGCTGGGAGTTGCTCTGAGCGCGGAGTTAGCATCTCCCTTGCTCTTCCAGCGGAGGCTCTCACCCTTTCTCAGCTTTCTCGGCTGTTAAAACTTTGGGAAACTTTTTTCTCACCCCATTCTTTTTCAGCGAACGCTTCCCCTCCGCGCTCGGAGCAACTCCTAGCAACTCCCAGCAACTCCCAGCAACTCCTAGCAAGAGAAGAGAAGGCAGTGGGCGGGGTTAGGGGAAGCGTTCGCTGAAAAACAAATTTTGGAAAACTTTTTTCTCACCCCTTTTTTTCCTCCTCCCTTTCCTCGCCCCAAACGGCCGGCGGGCGAGGCTGCCTGAAGCGTTCCTTTCCGAGGGGCTTCTCGGAAGCGGGAGCTGAAGCGGAAAGTTCCTTTCTGATGTGGGAGAGGGAGAGGGGCACAGGTCCCCCACCCCGCCTCAACTCCCCGCTTCCCTCCCCCGGCTGAACTGAATTTGAGGCGCGGGTGCCGAGAAGCCCCTCGGAAAGGAACGCTTCGGGCAGCCTCACGGCGACCGGAGCAGCCTCGCCCGCTGGCCATTCGGGGCGAGGAAAGGGAGGAGGCGCCTGTGGGGGGAAGGAAAGAGCGGGGAGCTGAGGCGGCCGAGGGACGGCGCTGGTATTCGGGGCCAGTACCAGGCAGCTGCGGGCACTTGCCATGGGCCACACATGACCATGCGGTCGTTCGGCTCCCACTTGCCTGGCAGCAGCTGCTTCTGCTCTTCTTTGTTGCCTGGCACCGACCCCCTTCAGCACTGGAGCCGGGGCTGCGACCGAGGCCAAATTCGGTGAGTGGCGAGCTCCAGCCGCGGCGGGCGGGCCCGGCAGCCAAAGCGCCCCCGGCATGGCTGGCTGCTCGCTTGCTCGCCGGCAGCGCCTTCTGCTCCTCTTTTGCCCCTCAGCGACTCCCAGCAACTCCCAGCAACATGCCGTGGTGGCGCTTTGGCTTCTGCTCGTTAGGCATCGGCTGCCTCTCTGCTCAGTTGCTGGGAGCCGCTGAGGGGCAAAAGAGGAGCAGAAGGCGCTGCCGGCGCAAGCCTCCCTGACCCCTACAGCCAAAAAGGGGCGCGCGGGAGGGGCGCCGCACCCCCCCCACACCCCATTTTGGCTTTAGGAAGCCTCCCTGCAACCCCGGGAGCCAAAACTGTTGCAGGGAAAAAGGCATTTTTTTCGTGCCCCGAATATAAGCCGAGGGGCCGTTTTTCAGGCTGAAAAACGGGCTGAAAAACTCGGCTTATACTCGAGTATATACGGTAAGTTTAATTAAATAAGCTTTATTAATTATGTAGTCATGTTCAAAATTATATATGGGAAGTCCTTGTATATGGCTCCATGATGATAACCCTTCATTGGTTAACATGGCACTGAAAAAAGTGACTAACATCTGATCCTCACATTTATGACTGTTGCAGCATTCCTACAGTCACATGATCAAAATTTGTGTGCTTGATAACTGGAATGTATTTATAACCATTGCAATGTCCAGGATCACATGATCTCTATTTGAGACTTTCCTTGCTGGCTTCTGACAAGCAAAGTCATGGGGGCATCCAGATTCACTTAACTGTGTGATTCACTTAGCAACCACAGTGATTCATGTAGTGACAGCAGCAAAAAAAAAAAAGATTGTAAAATTGCATACAACTTACTTAACAACTGCCCTGCTGAGTGATGGAACCCAATTGTGGTTGTAAGTCAAGTACTATCTATAGCTTTTTGAGGTCTGTTGTAATTTTGGTTCTTAAGTGACTGGTCATAAGTCAAGGACTAATTGTAAAGTAATATGTCAATACAATTTTTCTTTTGAATATTAAAATTACAGTCTTATACTGTATTTACTTGGAAATTGATGTGTTAGAACAGGGGTGTCAAACTCAAGGCCCACAGGCTGGATCTGGCCTTCGGGATGCTTAAATCTGGTCTGCGGGGCTAGCCTGGAAATAGCAAAGGACCGGCATGTGGTGCCCCCATTTTCAGCCCAGTTGGTCTCCTGCAGCACTCTGCCAGCCAAAACGGGGCCCGGGGGGGGGGGATGCGTGTAAGGCCCCCCATACCCCATTTTGGCTGGCAGGGTAGTGCAGGAGACCATCCAGACCAAAAACGGTTTCCCACCGCCCCCTGTTTTGGCCAGCAGGGTGCTGCAGAAGGCATCCGTCCCATCTTCTCCCCCTCTGGTCAGCCCGCAAAGGAGAACTACAATGCTGATCCCGCCCTCGAAGAAATTCAGTTTGACACCTTATGTCAGAGTCCTGTCTGAAACGTCTTGAATGGCTCCATATGTTATAGTAGCTGAACTAAGGTAAATGAAGTGATTATGTGAATGCTTTGAAGAGATTATATATTTGCTGTGAAGAAATATTCAAATGATCTAGGTTTGCTTCAACCTCCGTAGTACTTCCTTTTAAAATGTTGAGTAACTTATAACTGCCTTGATTGATGCTGTAACTGCTAGATAATCTACATGTACTTACTGGTAATTTTTTATCGTATAATAACACCATTGCTCTTGATCCCAAGCTTTGTAACCATGAAATACATTCTTTAGTAAAGTACATTGCCTCATTATCAAGTGGGAGTTACGCATTTATTATGTGATGTTTTGTTTGTTCCTTCCTGTTTTGTAATCTACTGGTTCTAGCTATTTCAGTGTACTTTCTAATAGACCTGAGCATGTTTTGGATTTGAAGGCAAAAACAGGCTTTCAAGTGCCCTGGGCACACACAAAGCACTTGTCTGGAGCTCCTTAAATCAAATATGTTTTCTTCTAGAAGATCTTATGAGCTCAGGAAATGACATAGCAGGATTAATAAATTGCACATAGATGTATATGAGCATTTTGTGCGACATGAAACACCTTTTTACCTTTGACTGATGCCCTGCACAGTCACTTTTAATAACTATTCATGAGGATAAGCAAATGCCATGATATTTGCAAATATTTGCAAATATTCACTCAGGTGGACTTTGAAAAAAATCTTCATCTTTAGCATTAAGACAATTGTTTGTTCAACAATTGTTCAAATGTATAGATATTTGTTTCTTCGTGAGATGACAGCTTGGTTTAAATGGAGGCTTTCATGTAGAAATAACTTCCTTGATTGGGCGTGTTAATTATGCTGATAACTTTGCAGACTCCGTAGTAACTATCTGACTGATAAAAACATTTTGTCTATTATAGTTTGAGTAATCCTAAAAATCTTTGCTTTGTAATAATTTTATTAAAAGATTTAGTATAACAATAAAATATAACACAGCTTAAAAAACAGGGAAAAAGTACAAGAAAGCAAAAAAAAGTAAAGTATCCCTTCCAAGAAAGCAACTTCCCACCCTCCTCACAAGAATAAACAATTTCATAATCTCTTTAGCTCTTCTTAGCTAACAAACTCCTCATCCCATAAGCCAGAGGTCTGCAACCTTAAACACTCAAGAGCCATTTGGACCCATTTCCCACAGAAAAGAAAACACCGGGAGCTACAAAACCCGGGTGGGCATGGTCAACTCGATGTCACTCACTTCCACCAGTCACATGACACTCCCCCCCAGCCATGCCTATCCAGCCGGTAATTAGGCCAGAGAACTAGTTGTTAAAAAAAACCCCAGGAACCACAAAATCCTTCTGACATGTCTCTCTCTCTCTCTCCCCCTTCCTCCCCCCCTTGCTCCCTCTCCCCGCCTCTCTGTATCTCTCTGTCTCTGCCCTGGCCGCTTCTCCATCCCCCACCATCGCCCTTACCTTCTCAGGCCAGGCGAGAAGTGACTGGGAGGAGAGGGCGAGGGGCAGGGCCAACCAGTGGTGGGATCACCTGACATGGAGCCACAGCAGAGGGCCCAAAGAGCTGCATGCGGCTCCGGAGCTGCAGGTTGCTGACACCCGCCATAAGCCATCTCTTAACTGTGGTATTCAAAGAATCAGATGAATGGCTCCAACTGAGTTGTAGAGCAGTAATTAGATTCCAAAAGGATCTGTGTTGCGGCTTGTATTGTTCACTATTTTTCTTATGACTAGAATTTATAAGTTGCTTATAAATTGATGGAGGACACAAAATTGAGACATCTTCCCAACAGCAAGAACAAGATTGCAATATAAATTGGATGGGTTAAATATTGAGTGAGACAAGCAAAATATCCTTCAGTGGGGGTGGGAAAAGTAAGGTGTTACAATTACAGAGGAAAAGTGTAAAGCATATATATAGGATAGGGTTTTCATAACTTGGAAGTGGTACATCAGAAGACAAGAGTGTGATCGTTGACAACAAGCTGAAATGAAACTACGCCGCCTTAGGTATGACCTAAGCATAGCTCATAAAATCATCTGCTACAATGTCCTACGTGTCAATGACTACTTCAGCTTCAACCACAACAATACACAAGCACACAATAGATAGAAACTTAAAGTGAACCACTCCAAACTCGATTGCAGAAAATATGACTTCAGTAACAGAAATGCCTGGAATGCACTACCAGACTCTGTGGTCTCATCCCAAACCCCCCAAAACTTTAACCTAAAACTGTCTACTGTTGACCTCACCCCATTCCTAAGAGGTCTGTAAGGGGCATGCATAAGAGCACCAGAGTGCCTACCATCCCTGTCCTAATGTTCCCTTTAATTGTACTCATTTTATGTATTCAATTCATACTTATATATATTATCTAATATAATAAATAAATAAATAAATAAATAAATAAATAAATAAATAAATAAATAAGCGAGCCAGCAGTGTGACACTAGAAAAGGTAAAAACAAGTCTGGACTGTATTAGAAGCAGCCTTGTTTCAAAATTGCCCGAAGGTCTTATTCCCCTCTATTCTGCAATGGTGAGTTCACACTTGGATATTATGTGTATAATTTTGGCTACCAAATTTTCAAGGACATTAACAAGCAAGAAAATGCTTCAGAAAGTGATGAAGGAAAAACAGCAAGCTCCTCCTCTTAGGCAGGAAATAAATATTTTCTGACTCAGTGCCTGCTGAGCTTAAAGTTTGCACTGATGAGGGAGGAAGGGTGGGAGAGGTGATGGTGGATTTAAACTGATGGCAAAGCTAAAGGCAAAAAAATAATATATCAGCAGGACTTTTCTAATCAAATCAGTAACAACTTCCCCAACCTCCAATGCATCTTGGCTTTGAATCATCACCCACTGAGACTAAGCCAGTTCCTCAAGACGAAATGCCAAAAAGAAAGGAAAGGAACTAGAATATATAAAGGAAAAATGCTGCCTAAACACTCTCAAATGAAGCTGGCAAACCTTATGTAGCTGGTGGGTAAGGAACAAGAATAAATGTAATAAATTGTTATTGGTAAAATAGCTTATCTCTGCAGTTGGGCATTATAATCTCAATGTTCTGAGTGAATTTATCTTCACATGAGCCTGTTTTGTTTTAATGCTGGTTTTTTCCTGACAGTTTAAGGGACGTTAAATAATCCCCTCACATCTCCTGATGTGTCCAGAATTGCTTTTCTGGTTCTAGCAACCACTAATCAACTGCCTACTAAAGGAATCGCCACCATCCAAGTGAGGGAGCAAATATGATTCTAAGAATTGAGGACATGCTCTATAAGGAACAGATGAAGGAATTTGTGATGCCCAGTCTAGGGGAAAAAAAAAAAGACCGAGGAGAGACATAATATCATTTTTCACATATATAAAAGAGTGCCCTAGCGAAGACGTCAGGAAGTATCTTCCCTTTCCAGAGAAACAAAGGCTAGAAATAATAGGTGTAAGCCGTAGCTACATAGATTTTATTTAAACATAAGGAAAACTTGCTGTTGGTAAGATCTGTGCAACAGTATCTGTCTACACAGGTTATGGGTTCTTCATCTCTGGAGGTTATTAAAAAAGAGCATGGCTCAGTTGGTTTTCCTATACACTGCAGGGACTGGTGCCAAATGATCTTTGTAGTCCCTTGGAGTATAGCAATTCTATGAACACAAAAAGCATCTTGATAAGAGGTTGCAATACAGCTCAATTTTTAAAACTCATTTTAGAATAGAATAACACAGTTGGAAGGCACCTTGGAGATCTTCTAGTCCCGTGATGGCGAACCTATGGCATGGGTGCCACAGGTGGCACGCGGAGCCATATCTGTGGGCACGCGAGTGTTGCCCTAGCTCAGCTGCAGTGCGCATGTGCGCACCAGCCAGCTGATTTTAGGGCCTTCTGGGCACAGCGGAGGAGCCTCTAGAGAGCCTCCGGGGTGTGTGTGGAAGGCTGTTTTCCCAAGAAAGCCTCTGGAGCCTGGGGAGGGTGAAAAACAGGCCTACCAGGCCCACCAGTAACCTTTTTGTTGTGGCGTGCCAAAAGTGGGAGGAGTATGGGGTGGGTGGGGCACAGGTTATTGAATTATGGGTGTGGGCACATGCACGCATGATCCCTCCATGCTCCGCACACTTTTGGCACGCAATGGCAAAAAAGTTAGCTATCATTGTTCTAGTCCAACCCCCTGCTTAGGCAGGAAACCCTACACCACATCAGACAAATGGTTATCCAATATCTTCTTAAAAACTTTCAGTGTTGGAGCATTCAAAACTTCTGGAGGCAAGTTGTTCTACTGATTAATTGATCTGTCAGGAAATTTCTCCTTAGTTCTAGCTTGCTTCTCTGCTTGATTAGTTTCCACCCATTGCTTCTTGTCCTGCCCTCAGATGCTTTGGAGAATAGCTTGACTCCCTCTTCTTTGTGGCAGTCCCTGAGATATTGGAACACTGCTATCATGTCTCCCCTAGTCTTTCTTTTCATTAAATTAGACATACCAAGTTCCTGCAACCGTTCTTTATAACCAATCTTTGGATTGTAGGAAGTTAGCACCCACCCCTTTCCTAGAAGAATGAAATATTTTAGGAAATATTAAAAAGGCAGAATATTATGTTTGTCAATGGACCATCATCTGCAACACAATAGGACCCATCTAGCAACAGAAACTCACCACATGGCATCTGGGAAGATTACATCAGCCAGCAAGGCTAGCTAAGACCCCCACCCCCTGGGAGTCTGACAACCAATCAGGATACTCTTTCTGGGCCCCAGGAAGTTCAAAGCCAGAGAGGCCATAAAATCCGGGGACTCGCAGCATCTCCGCCCTTTTCTGTTCACCATTAAACCATCTTTCCAAGCAGTATCCATGTTTCCAGTGTCTTTTCCCCACTTGGAGCTGAACCCAGAAGGATATTTCTTCTAACAGGATTTTAAAAATAATTTCTGAAATTCTTTTGCTTTTCCTTTATAGTAAGATTTTTAATATTCACTGAAATATTATGCTAAGGCTGTCTATATCAGAATCTAACATAATTCAGAATCTTACAGTTAATCTAATAAACCAAATAAAAGCATTCAGAGTAAGCCTAATAAATGAAAACATCTGGCCACATGTATGTGACACATTTAATGTTGATCACCTTCCTACCAAGCAATGGACTAAAATTAGTTTATTTTCTACGGGCTGTATTTGAAACTGATGATCAATACTGTCAGTTTGAAGAAAATGGGGGAAATGGAAAATTAGATTAAGAACTATGCCTTTCTTCCCTAGTGTATTCTGACTGGAAATAATACTTAAAATTGATTTGCATGATGTAGCTACTAAAAAGGTCTAAGGGCCATTTATGGAATGGAGGCAGGAGCTATTGTTGCAAATCACTGGATAAATATAGGTCCACATATTTCTGTTTAGTCTTCATACACATAATTTGGTGACCTTTTAAAATGCAACTTCTTGTCTGATTTAGCTTTCAGGAAGAGAGACTCCTTAGGCTACATACTAGGATTTAATACTGACTGTTCTTAGAAAATTGGATGAGTCCAGGTAAAAGTATTATGCATCAGAAACAAGACCCCTTTTCCTTTTCAGCTTCAAGATCTGATCATTAAGTATCAAGATCTCTAAATAAAGGGTGTGATGGAACTCAAATTGGAACTTGCTGTACATTAGAGTTCGACACTCAATACATTTAAATCAATACATAATAAAATTGTACCAAATTCATTGTTTGTTTAGAACTAATCGATAGGCACTTGAAAAGTACCCTGTTAGTGTATAAGTGAGTCCAAATGCAGGATTTCCTTTTATAACCCTTTAATATCTCCCATGGACATAATTTAAGGCTTTTTGATTTCTCCCCCCCTATTGTTGAAAGTTTGTTCAGGAGGAAACAGACTAGGTGCATGATGTTCTTTCTTTAGTTCAGATCTAGCCATTTGGAACCATCGAATGAGTACAGAACAACATCCTGCAGAGTCAAAATGATGTTTATCAGGGTGTTGGAAGCTGCAGCCAATTGAGTTCCACCATAAGGCAGGAGGAGCATAAGGCAGGGGAAAGGTAAAAGTCAATGTTGCACTCATTGGAAAGGACTTTGATGTATATGACTTCTGTATAGACATGGACTCTTGCATATCCTCTTGGAGAAATTCAATAATAATGATTAAATACAATTATTATGCTCCCATAGCTGTAGTAGAGTAGAAATCCGATGCTCAGTTACTCAATTTTCTTTCATGTTTGTGCTATGTCTTGACAGAAATGACACCCATCAAGTAAGGTTTTATAGAGATTTAGATTTGATCTCCAAAAGAAAAAAATGTTTTAGAGTGCAAACATAGTAATTATTTGCAACATGTTAAAGCATCTGTGTCTTTTCCTGGGATTGTATGGCTTTGTGAAATTCTGCGGAGCGGCACAGTTGTTTTAAGGTATTGTAGACAGGTGCTCACACTCAATCATGAAACATATTTTGAATTTGAAGAGCCTTGGATAGTACAGTGGTCTAAAGCACCCTGTTATTAACACCAGCTGCCTGCAATTATTGCAAGTTCGAATTTCACCAAGGCTCAAGGTTGACTCAGCCTTCCATCCTTTCTAAGGTAGACCTTTCTAACTGGGTCCTAATTGAGGACCCAGTTTGTGGGGGCAATAAGCTGACTTTGTATAAATATACAAAAGTATGAAGGCTATTGCTTAGCGCATTGTAAGCCGCCCTGAGTTTCCGGAGAAGGGCGGCATAAATCAAATTAAAAAAAAAATTAGTGCTGCCTAGCCTTTCAACAAAAAGAATAATTCCATTTATTCTCAAGCATTACATACAGATCAGGGCTGGGCTGCTGGGGGTTAGCAGGGGTTCGGGAGAACCTCTTGCTAAGATTCTGTGCAGTTCGGAGAACCCCCAAATCCCACTACTGGTTGGCCCCGCCCCACCCCGCCCTCCCCTCCCCTCCCAGGAGTCCCCACATGGTCTGTTTTGGATGCAGGTAAGTGCAGGGCGCATGCGACGGCTCAGGTAGGGCAAAAAACGGGCCTACCGGAAGCTTGGGAAAGCTGTTTTCGCCTTCCCAGAGGCTCGAGGAAAGCCTCCGGAAACTTGGGAGATCAAAAAAGCCTCCGGAAACTTGGGAGAGCAAAAATCCTGCCATGATACAGGAGGCAGACTAAGCCATGCCCACCATGCCCACACCCACCCAGCAACCAGGCAGAGAACCCCTTGCTAAAATTTTTGAAGCCCACCCTTGATACAGATATAGCATCTCTGAAAATGTCAGAGGAACTGCAACCTGTCTTCCTATTGTAGGAACTGAATTCTGTTCATTGGTTGCATTATAGCAGTGGGTCTCAACCTTCCTAATGCCGTGACCCTTTAATACAGTTCCTCATGTTGTGGTGACCCCCAACCATAAAAGCATAGCTGAAGTGATCAAGTCCTGGTGAATTTAAAATGATTAAGCTGGAAGAATTAAGAAATGTGTTCCTAGAAATGAGTTCTAAGGTTCTTAAAAAACATTGAATACTGCTGTTTCTTTGTCTTAATGTTTTACTTATTTGCTGAAAAGAAATTCAGCATTGCTTTCAGTAAAGGTAATAATTACAGTAAAATAAATACCAACGTTTTCTAGTTGGTTTACTGTGACAATTAATAGTACTATTTCTTCAGGCTGTATTGCTGGCTTGTTGATCATTAATAACCAGGGTCACTTCTTTTTTAAATAGTGATTTTATTAAAAGTTACAATTAACAAGTTTAATACAAACCAAAAAAGGAATAAAAAGAAAAAATAAAAGTTTAGAAAAGAAAAAAATAGACAAAAAAACCAAGAATATATTAGAGAAAAAGAAAATATATAAAGAAGCAATTTCCTCCATTGCAACAAGTATAAACAATTATAGCAATTTCTCTTACTGAATACAACAAATGGTCTGTCTTCCAATATCTCATATCTTATCTATAAATAAACCCTTAAAGCCTAGTTGTTCAATCCTGATCAGCAAAGTCCATTAAGGGTTATCTGTTTTCATCTTGATCAAATAAAGCAATTTTATATTCCTACCATTTAACTATCTTGATCTTAGTTAATAACGATGGTCATTTCTAATCAAGTCTCTACTGGCTGAACCAGTAATGACTGGTGTTACCTATCAAAATCTAGTGTATTATAAGGACTTTGTTTCTTATCTGCTTGCCTTTCAGTTCATTAACCTCAGCCAAACAGTTCCCTTTTCCTTGGAACATTTCCTTCTTTCTTGAATGGCCACATTTCATTGCATCCTGTACAAAGAACCAGTAATGCTTACCCCTTGATTTCAGTAGGTTTTTATTGTGCAGGATCCAATCTGGGTTGGTCACCGGGACCAGAGGTTTTGCTTTCTGAACTTTTGGACTCGTGCTGGAGTGCATTTTCAGGAAACTTCTCTCTAGCAGAGAGTATGCTGTTCTGTGTGGTTTTTATTGTATTATCTAAATCTTTTGGTTTCTTCATTTCTTTAAGATGAACTTTTCTAGAATAGTAAATTAAATGAATGCAAATGTAATTTACTGCAAAACAACAGAAAGTAAAGTAACAATATTTTAAAAATTAAGCTGCAGTTATGATTAATCAAGAATAAAGCTTTCCTTAGTATATTTTTGTTAATTTTGTTAAGCATTGTATTAAACAAATAAAACAGATATAAAAACATTAAACAGAAATTCATTGAAAAGCTTAAAGAAGTTTAAAGAAGTGCAGAGCTGCCAAAAGAAAAAAGAAAGAAAATAAGAAACTTCTCCTTCATCCCACGCAAGTATACTCAAAACTGACAACTTATTACTGTCTCTTAAGAAATAACCAAGAACGGCAAAGGCTTGAAGTTTATACTCCTCCTTTTTGACTTTCAGTCCTTTTATTTCTTTATCTCTTCTAATTTCATTTAGTAATGTAGACTAAGGCACTGTGATTAACATTCAGCTGCTTGCAATTACTGCAAGTTCTAATCTCACCAGGCTCAAGGTTGACTCAGCCTTCCATCCTTTCTAAGGTAGGTAAAATGAGGACCCAGATTGTGGGGGCAATAAGCTGACTTTGTATAAATATACAAAAGTATGAAGGCTATTTCTTAAAGCATTGTAAGCCGCCCTGAGTCTCCGGAGAAGGGCGGCATATAAATCAAATTAAAAAAAAAAAGTCTCTAAAGATTCCATTCCATACCTCACACCATTTTCTGTTAATCATCACTAAATACTCCAGTCTCTTTTTTAGTCACAAAAAATCCAATAAAAGTTAACAAAATACATAACAACATAAATATATAGTTGTGCTTTCTATTTAAAACTTAATCACCCTAATACTTCTCTTTAATAATTAAAATTTAATCTCAATTAACAATTAAACATTTCAAAATTAAAAACTGTTAAACATTACTAGAAAAAAATGACCTCTTATTTATACATTGAAAGTACTATTGTAGATATTACAAACCAACTTATTACACCCAATTAAATGTTTCCAAAATGAAATCTATCCAGTCCAAATAACAGTTAAACATAACAAAATATTTCAGCCCATTATTATATATTATAGATATATACCCAAAGTAATAACATAGATATGGCAGACTAAACATTAACCCCACTCAATCAAATTAACTATTGAACAACACTCTAACTATAATCAAACCAATTTTGCCTTTTCCTCTTTCTGTTATCTTTAATTTTCATATATACAGTAAGCTCATCTGTTTTATTTTGATATATTTGTTTCTTTTCTCAAAGTCTGTCATCTTTATCAAAATCCATTTGTAATTTCAAAGTAGCCTCTTCAGTAAATCTCTTATATTCTCAAATAAATAAATACCTTACTTTTGGTGTCTTTTTGTGTATCTCTGAGTTTTTTGACTAGTCCTCCAGCTCCATTTGTAAATCTAATATTTCCATCCCTTTCTTGTAGGTTATAGTTTTATGATCCTCTATTATGTTCTTTCAGTATTATTAAAAGGAACTTGATTTTCTTCAACACTTTTTGTTGCAATATAGACTTAAGTACCACACACAGTTCTTATGTCCACAGATCATAAATTTTCTTTAAGTAGCCATCTGGTGCTTTCTGGTGGTTAACCTTCAAAGTATTCTTATCAGTAAAGATAAGAATATAATATATAAAAATATAAACTCAGAATTCTTTCCCCGCAGGAGAAGATATTTTTAGTTATCTTATAGTTCCGAAGGCTTTTTAATCTTGAAGAAGTAATAAGAAAACTAAATTCCAAGTGATTAAGAAGATGAGGCTAGGTCAAACTTTGAGTCCTTAAAAAAGCTATATTAACAGCTCAGAGCATGATAAACCCATGATTCCCAGCTGATCACAAGTGGTTGCAAAAACATCTGTTTCTGCTGTCTACTCCAGCTGTCTGGAATACATGAGGGTTATCTCAAGAGCTCTCTTTAATCTGGAGAGAATTATCAGCAGGCTTGATCTGGCATCCAGTTGCTTTTTGGCTGGTATGTCCCTTGCAAAGGACGAGTATTCCTTCACCTGTTCTATCAGAAGCATTCTCCTCTTCAGTATGATTTGTGAGGCAGATATGATGTCATGGGATTTGGTAAAATGACACAACAATTTTTTAAATTTTATTTTGAGAGTCTGATAAAACTGTTTTCTCTCTCTCCCTCCATATATGTGGATGTGTGTGTATGCTATCCCACTCACTCACATGCACGTGACAGTGGTTTAGTCGTTTTACTACTTTTGCCCAGCAGTTACCTTCACCAAAACCCAGAATTTTCCCAGCTGAGTCCAGCCAGAAGTAAACCAACACTAGTCCACAGAGCAATGACCAAGGAGTCCACAAAACACATGAAACTCCTCAGACAAGATAAGTCTACCAGGCAAATTAAATCCACAATACAAGAAAAGTCAGGAGTCAAGAAAAGTTCAGGGCCCACAAGGCACAACCCAGAGTCAAGGCATAGTGTCAGTCCGAAGCTAGGCAGGAATCACAACAACCAGGAAACACACAGCTAGGAAATAAACATGTTATTCCCAGTGTTGTCTGTCTGCTGTGCTAAATAGCTAGTTCCCAGTGCAGCCCATCAAGAGGGATGAGCTGCTGACTCACAAATAGTGACCTTTGCTGCTCCTGCCCTTTCTCTGTGTTATATATGCTTGGATCAGGTGCAGAAAGCAGTTCCTCTTCCTCATCATTGACTGGCTTCAGCTGCATGCTTTTTCCACCTGAACCCTCAGGGCTGTCCTGCTGAATCACTCTCATCCTGCTGAATCACTCTCATCTGGCTACTTGTCAAATTTGTCAAATTTGTCAAATAAAGCCATAAATCAAAACTAAAGACGGTTTAAATAAGAGGCATGTTTTCATGTATCATTAGATTGATAACTCAGTATGAAGTTAAATGGAGAGATATTCCTGCAATTAAAAAAAGGCATATTTAGGGTTACTTTTGTTGGAAGAAATATCGATCTGGTTCAGTTCCAAGCTGGGATAAAAAATGGAGGACTGGAGACAGAATGGAGGCTGGAGGCTGATTGGAAAGAGGATCCATTTATTGATGAATAGAAGGACATGTTTGTGGTTCTGGTGCAGCTGACCACATGGAGTTGAGAGTAGGGTTTTTTTATACCTTCTTTGGGCTTTGCACTTGAATTTCCTGTTCCTGTGCAAGAGCATGTATTCTATTGGCTGTTGTCAGACTCCCACTGGGCCATGTAGGGGTTATGTAGGGGTCATAGCTGGCTCTATAAGTTGTCTGAGCTCCCAGGTTTGGTTGACGTTTGTGATGCAATGAAGGAGAGTTGGGCAATTCCTATTGTGGCTGAGGGCTAATCCTACCTTTGTTGGATCTTGGGTGAGGGTATTTCTTTATGAATAGAGCTGTCTATCTCTTTATCTCTTAAGTGCTGACATCTGCTGTGGGCTATTAAGGAAGGTGGGGCTGCTTTCTCCATCTAAAAAACATGTTTCCATTTCTCAGTTTGGGAAATATTCTGCCTTTTTAAAAATATTCCTCAAAAATATTTCATTCTTCTGGGGGAGGGGTTGCTGACTTTCTACATTATCTAATTCATGTCAGAATGTTGTGGGGACAGTTCAGAAGTATTTCTGGAAATGTGTTTGGTGCTTGGACCATTAATACTGTATATGTGTTCCTGTACCATTTAAGTTTTAAAAATTAAACATTTGGTTTTGAACACTAAAACAGAGCTCCCCAACCTTTCTGGCTTTATGGCCTAGCCGGGGTGGTGGTGATGGTGGAGAGGAGATGATTCTGCGTGAGCAGCGGATAAGCATGTGCACGCACAGCTCCATTTGTGTAAGCAGCCAGCACATGCGCTAGCCGCTCACGGGTGTGGGGATGCTCGCATATGCATGCACTCATCCGCCATTTCTGAGGGCTGGTTCCAAATTGATGTGAATAAAGCAGGAATTATAATAAATAAGAAATAATGTGAATAAAAGTAGAAATCATACAAAGTCAAATACATGAAGTCAGATACATGAACTCTAAAAGACCCTCTCTATTCACATTATTATAAAAGAGAAACGTGTTGGTTGGAAAGTATATTAAAGGCAGCTGAACCCCATTAGTGGTAATATATCTTCTGATGAGGCCTAGCTGTCACCCATCAGGAAAGCTAAGAGTAGTATTCTGGTAGATGACCGACTCTGATAATGAGAAGAAGCTAAGCAATTACATTATAGAGTTCCTCAGAGTTACCTGACCTATGACCCTGTGTCAAACACACTGATTCTACACAAAACCAAAACTACAGAAATACAGCCATATGGAAGGGAAATGCATATGAAACAAAATTACTTATACTTAAGATAGAGCCATAAATTTCTGCATTTGACCATTACAGCTTTTAAAGGAAAGTTGTAAACTATGAAGTGATGGGTTAGTAAAGTTATTAACTAACATGTATGGTTTTATAATTAGTAAAGTATAAAGTATGGTGAAGTATATTGTATGTAATGATTTTATCATTAGTAAAGTATAATGTATGGTTTTATAATTGGTAAAGTATATTGTATGTAATGGTTTTATAATTAGTAAAGTAAATTGGAAGTATAACATGATTATAATGTAACGAACTATGTAACCATATATGGAGAAGGAATGAGCTCATTGAATCCTGTGTCTTAGAAATGTATGAAAACAGAGAAATCAGAATCATTCTTTGTTCAGATTTGCTGGAACCAAAATCGCACTGAACCTTTGCGCAAATAAATGTCTGATCCAGGAAGGTTTTTCAGTCTTTCATTTCTATAACAAAATGGCTCGAGGCCCGGTAGTGAGCTGTGGCTTGGGGGTTGGGGACCCCTGCATTAAAACATCCAATAAAGCTTTTTAAGATGGGACAAATGGAATTGTTTTGGATGGAAGTGTCAGTAATACATCATTCCACTAATTTGATTCCTTTTTGGAAAGAGAAAAGCTTCATGGATAAGTATTTTTATAACATTTAATGAAATGAGGGAAAACAGGGAAATTGCAGGTAGAGGTAACTGTATAGCAAATGCTACCTCATAGATAAGTAAAAGATAAAAACCTTGAACAGTACCAATAAAAACCAATCTTTAAAAAATGATTTTTTTTAAAGCAAAAAAAAATGAACCTCAGTAGTTTTATGCAAATTTACAGATGGTACAGAATGAGAATTTATTGCTTAAGGAATACAAAGTAAAACTTACCCATGTCTTTGGTGTATTTTGTGGGATTTCTCCTCTCCACCCACCCCAGAATACAGAATATTGATCAAATTAATAGTATCCTATTCCACCAATTCAGCTCAATCTACTCTGTTTCATTTTCTGACTTCCTTTTTGTATCTGAACATTCTGGTTTTCATCACTAGATGTCACTGCCTGAGCACGGAAAACATACTGATGAACGCCTGGAAATGGTTGCATCTTCCTCCCCCAGCTCCCTTTTCTTCATTTTCCATAGAAGAAGTCTCTCTCTCTCTCACCCCCACATTTGGGAGGATGTTAGTTTTTGCTTTGGTAAATTGAAATATTTTGAAGACCGTTGGGGAGAGGAATAACAAAGACCGCGAGCTTCCTTTTGTCCCAGCCTCTTGGCAATTTTGAATTAAACAGGTGTATTCTGCTGGATTTCAAAACATCATTGCTGGTTATTCTTTTTTTCTGTCTGCAGTGTGCAGGTGGTGGGACTGATTGTATTTTAATCTTTTTTCTCTAGGGGCAAAGACCAAAACAAAACTGCGTACTTGGATGAAAAAAGAGTGACACAATGTTTATTTTCTTGATTTTGATCTTCTCACACTCTCATAGAAATGATTTTGTAGGGATTATTTAATTTAGAGTATAGATATACAATGCAAATACCTAAGCTGCAACTACCTTCTTAGTACTGAAGCATGAATCCTATAAATAGAATATTTTTAACGGAAACTCAGCTGGGTTTTTTTTCTCTTCTTCTTGCTGCAGGGTAAGCAATAAACATTTGTTCCATAGCTTCAGAGCATTTTAAATCCCATTCTAAGAATAGGGGACGTATACTATAATACAAATACCTGAATACTATTATTTTGCTATCTTTACTTGGGCACTGGTATATCATCACTGATGATACTCCTTTATATATAGTATACGTAGTCCTCGATTTATGACACATTGGAAACAGTATGTCACCTGCTAAGTGATGCAATCATTAAGTGAGTCACATGCTCAGATCTGATTTTACAATCATTTTTACTGCAATCAGTAAGTGTGCCCCTGTGGTCATTAAACAAAGTTGTGAAATGAATCATGTGATTATTTAGTAAATCTGGCTTCCACCATTGATCTTTTTTATTGAAAGCTGGATTTGATCACAGGATACGGCAACCATAGTAAATGTGAATTTGTTGGCAAGCACCCAAATCATGAACATTGCACAATGTTGGTTGTGGTACAATGGTACAATGGTTATAACTTCAAGGATGGGTTGCAAGACACTTTTTTCAGTGCCATCGTAACTTTGGACTGTTGTTAAATCAATGATCATAAATTGAGGATTTCCTACACATTATAGTGAAAATGAGGAAAGAAGCTAGAAAACAGACTTTCTGGGAGACTTAAATTTCAGCTTGAAGATGCATGCCTGCTACATAGTTCTGTAGCAGCAAAGGGATGTAATTCTTGTGCCATGTAAATACATAGGGAAGACAACTCCTAGACTAGTTTATTTGGCGTGTCAAATAAGAATTGTAGAAACTATAATCCCAAAACATTTGGAGAAGACCAGGTTTGGAAAAGGATGATTTAACTATAATGCTTGGATAGGAAAAGTTTTGTATCATGGTCTTCTTCTTCCGAGCGTATTCCTGCAGATCATTGAATGCCACTTTGCATGGTCAGCTGCATCTCCAGGGCGCAGGCCCGTGGCTTTTATATCTTTGTTGATGGTGTCTTGCCATCTCTGTTTTGGATCCCTGCAAGGTCGCTGGCCATTGACTTCTAGTTGGTAGGCAGTCTTGGCCACAGTGGAAGGTGCTGCTCTCTGGCCATGCCCATACCAGCAGAGTCAGTCTTCTCTCATCTTCTCTATAATTGGTGCCACACCAAAATGTCGTCAAATGGTGTCATTTGTGATGTGGTCAAGAAGGGAGATGCTTGATATCCAATGGAGCATTCACATTTCCATTGCATGGAGATAGCTTTCGGTCCCTGTTGTTGCTGCCCAGCATTCCAGTGGTGGGTTCCTCCCAGTTCGGCCCGGTTCAGCTGAGCCAGTACCGGTAACAATATGATGTCACCAAACCGGTTCTCTTTGTTCAGGAGCTGGGCCCTCCAGCCCCCCCCGCGTTATTCTTACCTTTTATTTGGCCCTGCCCCCAATCTATTCTCTGCCTCCCAAGTCCCAGCTGATTGGCTAGAAGGAAAAAGCTGTTTAAACTCTTGCTGCGGGGCTTCAAAGGGCCGCCCTACAGCCAGTGGTGGGATTCAGCCAGTTCGCACCACTTCGGGAGAACCGATTGTTAACTTTCTGAGCAGTTTGGTGAACTGGGTGTTGGAAGAAATTATTAGGGCAGAGAACCGGTTGTTAAATTACTTGAATCCCACCACTGCCTACAGCTGATCAGTGTTAAAAGGCAGTGTGGTGGTAGATCAGTGTGCTCAAAAAACAAATGAGTAGACTGGTGCGTTCAAAAATAAATGGGTAGACCGGTGCCTCCAAGAACAAATGGGTAGACTGGTACAGCATTGCAAACAGTTCTAAAGAATTGTCACATGACCATCAAACCACGCCCAGAAAATAAGCCACACCCACAGAACTGGTAGTTTCTAAATAAATTTAGAACCCACCCCTGTAGCATTCAGTGCCATACAGTGCAACAGGGCAGATGGTTGACTTTAAATCTTAGATTTAAGATGGGTTGGCATTTATCTGTCACATAACACACTGGTGAGTTCTCGCCAACCCATCTAGGCTACATTCACCCTTGCTCGCACTTCACCGTTGATGTCGTCATTGTCTTGGAGATGGGATGCCAGATACTGGAAAATGTCCACCTTCTTTAGGTTTTCTCCATTGATTTGAAGCATTCCTGCGGTGGTAACAGTCTTTGGCATCATGGTCATACTGCTTATTAACAAAGTAGCTGTGGTGTGGTGTGTGACCACCCAAAAAAACCCCAAACCTGTTTGCCAATAGATAAATGGAAGTGATTGCTCTAATGCTGAACCTCTTTGTCCTCTTGATGTTATTTATTTTAACTTCGCCTTTTTTGTTTTTTTTTACAGATGGGCACAATTTCAAATTGTGCTGCAGCCACCTACTGTTTTTATTTGCCAAGATTGCCTAAGGGGCATTTGTACTGCCTACAGTCAATTCTTGTACATAAAGATGATGCTGGCAAGATGGTGCTTTGTGTTGCAACCTGACAGCTTCTCCCTTAATTGTTTTTTCTTTTAATAAAAGAATCTGAAATAAAAGATAATGTGAGTTGTGGGAGAACAGAGTAACAGAGAAATTGTTTACTTCCTCTTCAAGTTTCTTCTCTGATTCCTGTGCCCACTCTCGGTTCCCTATTCTGCCAAGCTTTAAAATGAGAGACTCGTTTGTTTCAACTGCTGGCAAGTCTTACAGGAGAACTGATGTAATAAAAGTAATGGCATAGTAAACTATGTTCCATCATTTTAGTTATTTAGGAACTGTTACTGTAAAATATACGTGTAATACTATGGACCTGATTAATTCTAAGCATATTTTTTAAAAAAAACGTTTAGCTTTATCTCATGAACTTTATTATATTACATGTATATAGGGTGGTCTGATTTATGTTAAGTGGCATATTGTTCAACTTCTTTTTTCGTCTTTTTAAAAACCACAATGATCATATTTATTTAAATATTCCAATAGTATCTGTATCACAAATTACATTGCAATTAAATACATTGAACATTGCTTTAAAGAAAAGTAATACAAAATGTGCATTAACATCAAAATAAAGTTATCTTAATGGAGTGACACATCAGACATGATGACTAACTGATTCAAATAGCTGGGTTCCATAATTTGGCCTAAGTTAGTAGTGTGACAATTACAGATTTATCTTGCAAAATAGATCCTTACAGATAAACACTGTGATTTTTTTTACTAATTTCCATTAAGGAATTAGATTAGACAATTGCCTATAATCCAGCATTCTGTGTTGTCAACCTGTAATCAACCAGACCAGGTCTGGGTTCTACTTACCTTTACTACCGGTTCGCAGTGGGGCCACGTGCGCACTCTTCTGCACATGTGCAGAAGCATTTTGATGACGTCAGGGTCGGTGGGTGGAGCCTTCCACCGGTTTTACTACTGGTTCTATAGAACTGGTGCGAACTGGGGGCAACCCACCACTGAATCAGACACTTTCTGAAAGTTCACCTTTATGGACTGAAGAGAGGCCTGTGATTTTGAAAGTTATAAATATCCAAACTAGTAGCTATGAATAACCAAGTTTTTATGATATTCTGCCACTTGTGCTATCACCTTATTTTATGATAATTAATTTCACATTTTAACTTTAATTTTAGCATTGCTAGTTAAAATTAAGAAAAAATGCATAACATTGTGTTATATGAGCTTGGCTTTGTGAAAAGATCCAGCAAAAGTTATGACCGTGTCTCATTGGCAAAATATACTCCCATGATCAATTTCCCACCCACCCAATTAAATTTATCCAATTGTGTTACAAGTTGACATCTATAAACAACAAATGTTCAAGTTTTATTTTTTTCACTTCCTGTGAAGTATTTGTTTCCCTGCACTTTATAATTCGTATGAAATGTGGACTACTTGGCATTCCTATTTCTTCTAAAGAATTGTATTTGTAGAGAAGCTATGATACGGGAGTACAATTTTCTGTGCTTCACCCCAGAGATATAATGAAACAACAACAAATACACTATTAATATAATTCTGTGAATGGATTTTCTGAGTTTGTAAGGTAATTCAATAACAAAATGTATTATGGAGGTGTTTTTGGGGCTAATGAAAAACACAGGGCATCAGTGTTTCTAAAAATCAATTGTACATACTATGGGGGAAAATATTACACACATATACGTAGAGATAGATGCTGGTTACACGAATCACTGAAATAAATGAAAATGGGATTATTTGATTGTTTTATATTGAAATTATATATTAAATATGTAACATGCAGTTGGTTTTTTCCATTTTTTAATCCTGTTTATTATTTTTATAAATAATTAAAAGAGGGGAACATGCTGCTACCTCATTCTATTTTCATACCAACAACCCTGTGAGGTGAATTGAGCTGAGAGAGAATGACTAGCTCAAAGTCGCCCAGCTGACTTTCATGCCTAAAGCAAAACTAGAATTCATAGCCTCCTGATTTCTAACCTGGTGATTTCACATTGGATTTCCCACCCATCTCTTTTTCAAAAATCTATACAGGAAAAAGACATTTTGTGAAACAACTGGCAGAGACAGTTTAAATTAATGCCATTCTACCATTTGTGATAGTTCTGATTAAGTTTTTTTCCCCTTCATATGCTAAAACTATTGTATTTAATGCATTATTTTGTGTATCATTAATGAAGTTCCAGGATAATGAATGCATTGACAAATCAGATCTACGGCCTGTTAAAATGGAATATTTATATTGGAGCTAAATTTCTCCAAGCTACAAACTGGATGACCTACTGATTTAATTGGAATACTTTTGCAAGTCAGATTTCCTTGCAATATATGGATTGAGATTAGTCAGGAGGATGGAGAAAGAATAAAAATCAATATAAAACAAAATTGCAAGGGCCCGGGGCCCTTGTTCTCAGCAGCAAAGCAAACTGCCTATCATGAACATCACTTTCAGTCCTACCTAAAGGCACTTTTCAAATTGTCAGTGTGGAATGAGTGCATGGCAGGGAATGTAATTCATTTGATCATTTTCCAAAACACATGAAACTTTTCACTCTAATGACCTGTTTTATATAGCCTCCTCTGATGTAAGCTGTTAAACCTTCACTTCCAACTATAGTATATTAAGCCACATGAAATACAGCTTGGATATAAAAAACCTCAGTATTCTGTGTAAAATGCTTGCTTCTTGCCTTGGAGACACCTGATCAGTTAAAAAAAAAGAAAAGAAATGGTTATCAGTTTCAAGATAAAAACATGATTATAGCAATAAATCTAACCAAGTGAAGTGAAACTAGAATAATTTAAAGTACCTATAGAATAATATGCTTGCGTGCAAACATTTTACATTCAATTTCTAGCATTTCCTGAAGGGGCTGGAAAAGAAATCCACTTAAAATCCTGGAGGGTTATTCTAGGTCAATGATGATAATTGGTGACTTCATACAATGCATTAAGCCATATCTTGTTTTACACATAGTCTGCTGAACAAGCATTGCAGCTTGCTGCACACATAATGTCAATGTCAAGGTTCTGACTAATGAACCCAAGCAAATCAGAACTCTGAGACTAGAATCCTCTTCAAAGATCATCTTTATTGAGTACATCATATCGGCACAGTTCTAAAAGAAAACCAACTCTAAATCTTTCCCGTGGTTTCAATATAATTAAAATAGGAAATAACCCCATCCCCAAATGGGGCTAATTGGGTTAATTGGCGGGCTTTCCAGGCACTCCTTTCCCTGACCTTATCTGTTGTCAGTAGAGATGACCTTGGTTCTCATGAGAAAACTCTGTTGTGTCTAGCAAGGCATTCCAACCTCCTTCTGCCTTTCCCCCTCTGTGTGGCAACTGAGGAACAGAAAAATGGCTGTTTCCAGGTTCAGTTTGAAGTTGACAGTCAAGCTGTAAACCATGGTTGAGTTAATATAGCATGTCAAACAAAAAAAAAACAAAAATCATATTATCTGGGAATCTCAGATGGTAAGATTCATGCAGCTTGCAAGGATTCGTTTTGTAACGTCTTATACATTTACAGGCAAAGCAGGATCTACAGTGGAACCTGTTTTATTATTGAGGGGACTTCAGTGTCAATATTTCTTTCCTAACACTGTTCCTCAAAGTGCATATGGTATTTAATATAGCTGAGTAGCCTGTTATGTTTGTAGCACAATGAAATGTCATGTTTACAAGACTTGAGATGAAATGTTTGGCAAAGTAGCTAACTTTGAAAGGTTATGTTTGCTGTGTCATCTGTTTATAATGTGAGCATAAACCACAAATAAGGCTTTATTTGCACCACTGTTTTCTAACTTTGCTGTGCATATGCACATGTGCAGATTCACAGGAGTGCATTTCATTAGTGCTCGCCAGCCTGTCTCCAAAGTATTTTGATGGACAATCAGAAAGAACAGCCTGCTCTACCCATGTATCCCACAAAGGGCAGGCCAAAATATACCCCTATCGACCGTTCAGTTTAATAACTAAAATAAAAGCTTGCTTAATTCTGCATTACATATTCAAACATTATGTAAGAATATGAAGGCATATGTACCCTGTACCTAAGGGTAAAAAGGTGCACAACATTATCCAAATCTTCTTCACCAACCATCTAGTAAAACCATCAACACAACACCTGTCTGCAATGCCTTAAAGCACTTGGACTGTTTCTCAGGGAAAAACACAGCTGCTTTGAGGGTTTGTAGAAAGATGCTATGTTTTAATTCCCAGTCCCTTCAAAGCACTTCATGGAAATGAAATCCAAGGCACTGTATAACTCTCTTTTCTATCACTGCTATGCACAAGATGCTGTTTTATATACTATCTACATTTTTAGAGTCATATTATACAGTTAGTCCTCGGCTTACAACCGTTTGCTTGAGGGACCATTCAAAGTTACAATGACTGTTTTTCACATGACCATTGCAGCATCTCCATGATCACATGATCAAAATTTGGGTGCTTGGCAACTTGCATATATTCATGACAGTTGTGGTGTCCTAGGGCTAGTGATCACCTTTTGTGACCTTCTGATAAGCAAAGTCAATAGGGAAGTCAGATTGACTTAACAACCATAGCAAGAAAGGGTCGTAAAATGGACCAAAACTCAGTTAACAACTGTTTTACTAAGCAACAAAAATTTGGGTCTCAACTGTGGTTGTAAATGGAGGACTATCTGTATATTACCTTTGCATTTTTGAAAAGCACAGTTTTGGATACCAAACAATGGTTGAATAGAATAGAATAGAATTTTTTATTGGTCAAGTGTTATTGGACACACAAGGCTTTTGTCTTGGTGAATATGCTCTCAATGTACATAAAAGAAAAGATACGTTCATCAAGAATCGTAAGGTACAACACTTAATGATAGTCATAGGGTAAAAATTAATCCCGGAAATATAATCATTGTAAAGTCTGCAGACATCATAACAAATGTTTAAAAGTTGTATACGTAGTCTGGGGAAAAGCATAATCCAGAGCAGTGTAATCTGGGGAATGTTTCACATTCATGTGAATAAGCCAGATGCTTTAAAACTAAGATAAAACATTAACAGGTTTAGCCTAGGTTTTACCTCTGAGATTCTTCCAAGTAGATTAATTAGTTATGATTCTTGCAGTTTATGATGTATAATCTCTCTAAGAAAGAAAATATTTTTTAAAAAAAATTATTTGTATTTGACCTTCAGGAAAGATGCAAATGAACAATTATACAAAATAAATTATAAGACAGATAACTGCAAACAAATGGCTTATAGTTACAATGTTCACTTCCATTGCTGCCTATCAAAATAAGCAAGTGATGTATTCTAAAAATGCTTCTCCATAGGAAGATGTTTAAAATTTGAGGCAGAACCATTCCCTTTGCTATGGATCTTTGCAGCTAGGAAAGATATAATTTATCAGCTTTAATATTATTCCAAATAAGAATTATAAGAGGAAATATTGGCTCTTACTTTTCATGAAATTTGTTCGGAAATTTGAGATATGGTCTTTCTTCTCTTCCCAGTCTATCTACTCTTCTCTAATGGTCATGGTCTTCCTTGAGAAGAATGGAAAAGGGAATAAGATGAAACAAGCCACCAAATAATTAAAGTCATGATGAGAGAATAAGGACAGTGATAGTTAGGATGTTCTCATTTGGAGCTTGGTTCTATGTTCCTTTAACTCTCCAGATATCATTTCTAGCATTACTTACCATTGGCTGTTTATTGGGAGCTGCACTCAAGCCAAATTCAGACAGTGAGGAATTTCTTCTTCCAGGATGTGGATAGGCACAGATATGACAAGTGAATATAATCTTCAAGGTGCCTACCAAAACCAAAGGTTAGCTTCTTTCTAAGGAGCTCATTTTTTTATAGATTGGCAGTTTGAAACTTGATTGTTCTAAATTCAACAAAATCTAGGACACAGTTTCAAAAGCATAGATTTTTCTGCATGCAAAAGCAATAATGGAAAATGATGCTTTCAAAATGATTGTGATATAGAAATGCATTTATGTAGTCAAAGGAGAAACTTTGTTGATTCATAGACTATAACCTCTGCAGAATTTAAAGCATCAGTATTACCAGAAATTATTAGAGCTTGGCATTTCAGTTCCCAAGGAATTATGAAACAAATCCGATAGAAATCATGCTGGAACTGCATAATTATTAAACAGTCTTAAAATTTCTGGATGTCGTGAATGATATAATTAAGTAAATTAAATATAATAATATAAGATCAATCTGGTAGAAAAGCAAAGTAAGGTTTATGGATGCTATTTTAGTTAGGAACTGCATGAAAACTGTCACCTGAAGCTAATTCTAAGACTAGTTCTCAGAAGACTTAAGGATGTTTGCCAAGTCCTGGTACAAAATAGATTTTTGAAAACATACACAAATGTTGATTGGGAAGGGATACATCTGTTCTGCATTTTGAAAGTGGAAAAACATCCAGCACATAAACATGTATTCATACTGGGGTAGTGGAGTTTATTTTTGAAATGACCATTAGTCTTGTCTACTAGCTGTATGGTTAACTAACATATTTTAAAGGAGGGAAGCTTCAAATCAGTGCTGACTTCTACCGACTACCTGGACAGATTCCTAGAGTTCACTTGGCAAGATTTCCAAAGTGATTTGCCATTGGGTGCTTCCTAGGGCTGAAAGTGAATGACAGGCCCAAAGTCATCCAGTTGATTTCATGCCTACAGCGAGGGTAGAACTCAGATTTCTAGTCTAATTGTTGCGGTTCACCAGCAGTCTGTGGAGCTGGCAGTGGAGTCAGACAGCGATGAGACTGAGGAAGAACAGGGGCCAGTCCTGGAGGTTGGGGAAGGCCCGGATGAGGGCTCTGCGTCGGAGGCAGAGATGGGGCCAGGGCTATCGGGGAGTGATGTGCAGACTCCGGAGCCTCCAGAGGCTGACAGTAGAGAGGCAGAAGAACAGGACTAACCTGTTCCTAGTGCACGTATGAGAAGAGCTGCCAGAAGGCAAGAGCAGCTAAAGCAAAGAGGATGACTCAGGAGTAGGGCCAAGAGATGATTCCCCTCCCATAAGGCTTAAAAGACCAGCAATGGCTCTTGGGCTCTTTGTCGGAAAATAACATTGATAGCCTTGGTGCACTTATCTCTTGTCGGCGTCTTCTGCTTTTGAACTTTTGCCAAGAGAAGCCGATGGCAATTTGCCTAATTATACCAAGGTTGGTGATTAGACTGAAGAATTTGTGTTATGAAGAGCTTGTTTTAATTTAGTTTGGACCACACTAAGAATAAGTTAATTCTCAGCTGTTCTAATAAAGTCTGTTTGTTTTGAAACTGTTTGCGTTGATTACTGCTTACTTGGGCTTGGGTCACAACACTAATGCTATATCAAACTTGCTGTAAATAACACAGGACAACAAAAACTTCTCATGGTATAGGTCTCTAATTACTTGGATAAAGATGGCTATGAAAATTAAAAGAAAAATAGCTAAGTTCTTCTCTGTGACACTTTGCTTTGCCAAGAGAGGATTTGTTAATGGCCAAGCTGTATTTTGAGCAGAGATTTATTATCACCTTCCCAGTCAATTAAAATTCCTGATATTACTAAGGCAGAATTCAATCAAGGTTAATTGGGGCTTCTGAAAACAGCTTTTCCAAAGGGAAATAACTCTGGGATGTACATCCTTGGGGTAGGAGTGATTTGTCAGCTTTAAATAACTTTCAGAACAGCATATTGCTGGCATAAATAGAATCCTTCAGACTTTAAATGCCTGTTGTTTTTGTGTTGAATTTTTTTCTATTATAATTTATCACAATTACTTTGTTGTTCTTTTTCTATCTTTTCTATTCTCCTAAAAGGAAGCAAAAACAACAACAATGACAAAACACAGGAAAGAAGACACTGAATAATCTTAGATTTTCAGTTATACCATGAGTGGTTTGAAACAGTAGTGAAATCCAAATTTTTTACTACTGGTTCTATGGGCGTGACTTGGTGGGTGTGGCAGGGGAAGGATACTGCAAAATCTCCATTCCCTCCCCACTCCTGGGGGAAGGATATTGGAAAATCTCCATTCCCACCCCATTCTGAGGCCAGCCAGGAGTGGTATTTACCGGTTCTCTGAACTGCTCAAAATTTCCGCTACTGGTTTTCCAGAACCTGTCAGAACCTGCTGGATTTCACCCCTGGTTTGATATGAAATCAACATATATAGTTTGTCATTCCACCAGTATTTAGCTTTATGTGGAGGGCTTCTTCTTCTTTAATTCTGCATTCAAGAGGGCAGGTTACATTTTGGAAAACTAACTTATGAATGGGAAACCTTTGCCTCTCCAGATGTTGCTGGAGCTCTATCCCATACAAGATACTAGGAGTTCAGGAATATCTGGAGATCATAAATTCCTTCACTCATCTTAGTCAAACTATATCACCTGGAGCATGTTGGCAGGGTTCATGGCAATTATACATAAATATCTTTATTATGGTCTTTGATCAGCCTTTATGATAAAAAAGAGAAATAGTTTGACATAACAAGTCATTATTGGGAAGGTGAAAAAATAGGAAAATAATTGCATAGTTGTATAACTCAGTGAAGATATTTGGCTACCTGATATGTGAGTGTGGGGTTAGCATCCCTAAAAAAGTAATAAATTAAAATTTATCAGTGTGACCCTTATATTTGGATATGATTGGGGAGATTAGAACAAATCTTTATTTATTTATTTAATTTGTTGAATATGTACTAGATAACAGGTATAAATACCGTGTTTTTACTGAAAATAAGACCGTGTCATATTTTTTTGAACCCTGAAATAAGCGCTTGGCCTTATTTTCAGGGAGATCTTATTATTTTGGGGCACGTGGAGCAAGATGGGACTCCTAATGCCATCTAACCTGATTTCCAGCTCTGCGTTTAAATATTTTTGGGGAGGGCTTATTTTTGGGGGGGAGGATTATTTTAGCAATGTGCTCAAAAGCCAGATTGGGCTTATTATCAGGGGATGTCTTATTTTTGGGGAAACAGGGTAGAAACATGGACATGAACAGAGGAAATGAATACAAATAAATAAGAACAGTAGGACAGGGACAGTAGGCACGCTGGTGCGCTTATGCACACCCCCTTTATGGACCTCTTAGGAATGTGGTGAGATCCATGCTAGACAGTTTAAGGTTGAAGCTGTGGGGGTTAGAAGATGTAACAACGGAGTCAGGTAGAGCTTTCCAGGCATTGACCACTCGGTTGCTCAAGTCGTATTTTCTGCAATCGAGTTCGGAGCGGTTTACTTTCAGTTTGTATCTATTGTTTGCCCGTGTATTATTGCGGTTGAAGCTGAAGTAGTCATTGACAGGTAGGATGTTGTAGCAGACAATTTTGTGTACTACACTTGTAGGTCAGACCATAGGCGGTGTAGTTCTAGGTTTTCCAATCCCAAAATTTCGAGCCTGGTGGCATAAGGTGTTCTATTGTGGGCAGAGGAGTGGAGTACTCTTCTTGGGACATCATGAAATGGACACCATATAAGGACAACAGCAAGAGTTTCTACCTCTCTGGATCAACAAGGGCAAAATCTGGACATGTATGGAGGGGACACGGTTAAAGAAGGCAGACTGTTGACAAAGAAAAAGAAAGAAGGAAAAATGCAAATGGTACGCTATTAAAATGTCACTCAGGTTTGCCACTATTTTTTTCCCCTCAGTGTCAAGGTCCATTGTGACATACTTGAAGGAGCTGAGAAAACATCAGGGACCATATCACAAATTGCAGGCCATGTAAGCCATCCACTCTCAAAGCAGTCTTAAGGAGGGATAAATAATTATCTCAGCAGCTTGTTTTGTCAGGATCTGCAAGCCACTGTTTACTGTATAGGGACTAATAACCCATTGCCAACAAAGAATTAAAAAAAATGAAGAAAAACAATAAGGGGAAAACCTGAACTGCTTGAGGGTTCAATTTACTTCTCAGAATAGTGGCTGTACACACATTGCCAGCTGACAGGATTTTCCCCCCCAAATGCTGCTTTCTGCACTTTTTCAAGGGTGAATTTTCTCTTTGCTTTATGTTTGAACTGTGTGCACATATTTTAAAATTAAAAAGAACCAAAACCAATATATAAATGTAGACTTTGGATGCAAATGCTACAATAGAGGGGAGAAAGGGAGTATGTGAGAGAAAAAGAGTGACAGCGAGTGAGAGACAGAGAGAGAAAGATGTTTTCCAGAAAGATAGAAGCGAATGTTTAATGCTTAGAATTGACTATGTAATTAAATAATGAAAGTAGAAAGAGTCTTCAGTAGATAATTTCTAATTAATTCTCTGTATCCCTCATGGAAAAGAATCACAGTTCCGAGACAAAAGAAGCTGGCAAGTCTTGAAGGAGAGACTAACTAAGCAGCGATGTCCTATATGAAAGGTGGTGCATGTTGAAAGACGAGCAATTCAATCTGTAGTTTCATTGGGGATACACACATGAATGGGGGAAGGAGAAAGACTGCAGCATTTGAAATCCATTGTGGAAATATAGTTTCAAAAAGCAAGCAAGGTTTAGTACTAAGAAAAATGCAAGCAAGGAGAACAGAAAAAGAAAATGCAAATACCAGCGTTTATTCTTATATTGAACTGGGTTCAAGAGGCTTCAGAACTGTGACTCTGTATGACTTTATATGTAAAGCTTTCCTCAGATTCCACTTGAATCCTGCTGATTATGTGGAGATAACCAGATAGTTTTCTTGACAATTATAAATTACCTCCTGTGATTTAAAAAAAGAATTCCTGGGATTTTCAAATAGCCTTATCTGCAAATTAACTATTTTTATTTTATTTTATTAGATACTTTACTGAGTTTTACAAAATAAAGTTAAAATAGGTGCTGCCACTCAGCTTAGCTATGGACCCTTACCAAGGATAGGGTAGTTCTGATTGAACATAGTGGAATTTATAGATGAAGATAGTACTGGGGAAAAAAACCTGAATGGGTCTTACTTTATTTGTACAACTATGATAAAGTAAGCACAGTAAGGGGTTGTTTTAGCTTATCAGGAAAGGACTCCTGTTCTTATGTGCACTGTAAAATTAATGAAAATTGTTCCAGATTTCATGTTCACCTGACAGCTTGAAGATGCTTTTCTATTTATTTCTTCTTCTTTGAACAGCACCACTTTGAAAGCTTCCATGTGAAAATGATTTTATGGGGCAAAGGCAGTTACATTTGACTTGTTGAATCTATCTAACTATAAAACATGAAATAGGGTTTGTGAATGCTGCACAGCACAGGCACAGCTAGAAAAGAGTAGATAATGTGATGCTGGAACCCAAAGTGTGATTCAGAAAATCTAAGATACCCTGCCTTTCTCTTCTCCTAGGCACAGCAACTGCAATAGTAAGTGTTGTCACTGCCATAGTGTGTGTTTAAACCCATATGGGGAATATATGGGGACAAATAATCTAGATCAAGATGGGCCTGAAGCAAAAAACAAAAACATCTCTGTCTTACTCTGGAGTTCTGTGCTCAGAATTTTCTGTCTGATTTGTTTAGTCCTCAATAATAACAAGTATACAGCAGTATTACTTACCTTGTCCCCCCATCTTTCCAGTTTCTGATTATTGAAAAATCCAAGGCAGAATTCCAGGGAAATAGCAAATGTCAAGTTTGGAAAAATAAAGAACGGACATATGTTTATGACAAAATATCAATCTACCCTATGCGTCACATAGCACAAGGCAGAGTGGAAAGATTTACATGAACTCTGAAGAGAAACCAGATATAGATATGGAAATACCATAGACTCATATGCGGGAACTTTCATATACTGGAAAGATTACGAGGATGTGTCATTGTCCCTCCCAGAGCTGACCTTAGCTCTGACCTTGGTGTAAATGTATCTGATTTCTCATCTGAAATGAGAAAAAAACTATTACAGGCTTCTATTTACTTATGTTATCGCATGCTTTGGTATTATGCTCAGTTGAGCCTATACAAAATCTACAAGTGTAGATTTTCCCATCACTTAGTGACTGGATATCAGGTCAGGCTCAATAATTATTCATGGTTTGGGCCTGAGATTAACAATTGTGGCTACACTGTTGCTTTAACGCATGGAACTCTACATGATAATATGTGAAGGAATTAACAGAAGGTTATTATCCATTTTAGAAGAAGAGAAATTTATTCCTCAATCAGGCAAACCATTCAGTGGTAGTTTAGGAACAAGCATAGAGAGGTGTGATTACAGATTTCATCCCTTCCTCTGCTGTTTGGATGACCAATATCACTACATAAAATCAAACACTACATTTTAAAAAGAGAGATAAACTGTAGAATCCCATTTAACTTTAACATACATTGAGCACTGAAGAAAAGAAGATACAGGATTACCCTGATCAAGAGTCATACAAAAGATGGAAAAATTGCTTCAGGTAGACCACAAGATAATGTTTGTTTGCTACACATTAAAACATTCTCTGTAAAGAAATAGGATCAGGAATCAGTGTTTATAAGTGTGATTCAAGGTTGATGTAAAACCGAATTTTCTACATCAAAATAAGACCATAACACTGGATTTAGCCCAAGTACAATTAAAATATAAATTAAGGACCTACATAACTTATGGCTAGAATGACTGCCGCTTCTTTTCCCCTAAAATATCAAGCTTTCCGAAACAAATTAATTTTCTGTTTCCTTTTCTGGATTTCCCTTCTTCTAAACTTTAATTTCAGACTACTGGGATATGCGGTTCCTGTGCCTTTCATCCTTAATTCTCAGATTCTTCCTTAGATCCCTCTGGGAGTTTTGCTTTTATCTTTTCAAGGACTCAAACTGGAGTATCCCTCAATGTCTAGTAATAAAGAGCTACTCTGCTTGTGGAAATGTTTACTATGTGTCTTAGCCTGTGAAAATGCGTGCTACCATCTTGTGTATTTAAGACCCATGGCATGAAAACATGTAATTCAGCAAAAACTTTGAAAAAAAAAAGAGATTCGAAGCTTTGTCTGTGAGGTTTAGGCTGTACTGGAATCTACCCTATGTGGAAATATGCAGTGAAATGTGGCGATGCATATTAACAAGTAGTAAACAGCCGCACAACTCTACCTCCTGGCAGTGTAATTATGATTTTGCACACTTTAAGGCTAAAAAGAGAGCAACCTGCTGGGACTTTTCTTCCTTAAAGCAGTAAACAGAAACTCCTCTGAACGTCCATAGAAAAGCAAACTGCCCAATTCCCAAACCATCATTACCATGCAGACACTTGTACAATTTTCCCTCTGGCATACTTGCAGTGAGTGTGACTAGCAACGATCCTGTCACATCAAAGGCAATACCTGTAATTCTTTATAAAGTTATTTTTGAAGTGCTGCAAAGAATTGTCACTAGATGGCACAAAAGGTTTTTGCAAAAATTCTTCCGAACTGATCTTAAATCTGAAGATATTACTTTCTTCAAGACCTTCGAGGAAGAGAAAAGACCTTGATTATCAATCCCACATGCCCAAATGATTTCATAATGCATTCTGTAGACAAGGATGTTGCAGTTCTCCCATTCACCTCCTTCAAGAAGAAAAGCTGACATTTGATAATGAACTGGTATTGAATATACTGCCTATAAAAAAAATCTTTATAAAGTTAAACAGTTGAATTGCAAGGGATTAAAAATACACAAACAGAAGCCTTGGAGTTATGTTTACAGGGCACTGCTTTCTACCCAACAGAGAAATGTGGAATTATTGTGATTTCACATTAAGGTCAGAGAAAATGTTCATCAAAGGCTGGTCTCCTTTTGTGAGTTCTTTAATGAGGACATACACACTATTTTCCTTCTAATGACTGCAGCGTATAAAACAATCTTACAGCTAAACTATTAGAGTGGAGATTCTTTGATCTCTGGCATTTCAATTCCACATAATAACAGGAAAGACAGCACAACAACTATGAATCTGCTTCTTTCTGTTCCTTTTTCTTTGACCTGCCTCTTGATCTTAGTGAAGACAGTAGAAGACCAGGGGTGGGTTCTACTTACCTCCGCTACCGGTTCACAACGGGAGCGCTTGTGCATGTGCGCTTCTGCGCATGCGCATATCATCCATGATGATGTCCAGCCGGGTGGGCAGAGCCTCCCGCTGCTGTTACTACTGGTTCGCAAGAACCAGACCGAACTGGGAGCACCCACTGATATAGATTCTCATTTTTTGAGGCATCTATACATCAGTGAAATTGAAGTTTAATGTGATGGTCTTCAAAATGGTCCATGTTATGTGGAGAATAGTTCTGCACATAACTAATTCTGCAGCTGATTATTTGCTACAGCAAAAAACCAACCACATTTTCTGAGGTGAGAATTCCTCAGGTAGAACATTTTAAAATGAAATACAGCCCCAGTACTTGCAGTCTTTCTCATAAGGTCTGTATTTCATTGATAGTAATGTAGTTTTCAATGTCTTCTAGATAGGGACAGGTTCGATATGTCAATTTATTTTAGTTATATTTGCATAATCCCATCTCTGGTACTAAATAAATAACAGGTATTACTGAGTATCTAAGTCAATCACTTCTAACTCTGTTTTAGATTTGATTTTGTTTCCAGAAGTGTCAGCCCAGCAATGTAATCCAGACAGGAAGCACACCTAGATGGACTAATTCCACTTTATTGTAAGATTACATTAACAGACTCTTGCAAGTCTGAAAGTACATTTATCCCTTCCCTTTGTTTTACAGCCAAGAAACTAGAGAAGGTCCTTTCTGAGATACTTGCTATGCCCACATTCCTTCTTATGGACTAACCTGCCTATTGTACAGACTTTGCCCTTGCTGTGGCTCCAGAGTGGGAGAACTCACCATGGCCAATTTGCCACAATCAACTCACCACAGCCAATTCGCCATGGCCAACCCACAATCTCTTCTAATTGTAAGCATATCAATACATCAGTCTAATTTTTATGTCTTTTGCGCAGTGTGATAAATTCACAATGGGTGATACTTTATAATGCACAACTATTGAAAGTATTCAATTGTCACCCCAATATAGAAATATGCTCATCAAATCCATCAAGAATGTCATCAAGTATATCATTAAGGGGAGTTGATCAGGCAATTTTTGCATTGAACAGACAACCTGTTGAATAGGTACTTGAACAGAATACTTGACAGGCAGATAAATCAGACCTTCTGAAGCTCTAAATATTTGGATTTTAAATTCAACAGTGTAGAATCTTCTATAATAAAATCAGGCATTCTTGTGAGATAATGCTGTTATGCAACTGAGCATGAATTTGGCAAGAACCACTTTAACAGAGTTAATAGAACTTAACAAACACGATCCGTTTGAAAAAAAAAACGAATTTTATGTGGATATTCCAAGATTTTACAATTGAATAAATGAGAGGTAGGAAAGAAGGAAGACTTAGAAAACAGTAGAGTTCTATGGAATTTTGGAAGCTAATGTTCTGAGTTGTAAATCTCCATGAAGTAGTAACCACTACTACCTGCTTCTTCATCACATATAAAGGAGACAGTATATTTTGAATTGTGGAAGACACATAAGGGACATATCATTCTAAGTTACCTGCAATTTGTTTGTCAACTTGCTAACAAACACAAAAATCAACAATCCAAGGCAATTGTGGAATCCCATTTTTGGCATGGTAATTCATGTTGTAAATAACTACTTGTCCAAAACATTTCTTTGTGTACTTTGTGGGCAGATTTTTCAGAAAATGGTACGCCTGATGAATCTAATTTACCATTAGCAGAAATGCTAACACAAATATTTAATTCACCTGTACTAACTCTAATCTGTATGTGCCTTTAAGTCAGTTTTTCACTCCTGGCCATTGCCTGGACTAGTCCCTGTATTTTTCTTGACATGGCTTTCCAGAAGTGCTTTGCCCTGGTCTTCTTCCTAAGGCTGAGAGCAAGTGACTGGCATAAGGCCACCCAGCTGGTTTCATGCCCAAGGTGGGGAAAAACTCAGGATTTCCTGATTTCTAGCCTGGTGCTTTAACCACTACATCAAATTGGTTCACTGACTCTAGGGTCACCAAGAAAAATAGGAAAACCTTGATGTTAAAACTCAGGATCCAAATTCTTTTGTTTTCACATTTAAACTTCATTTTGGTCTTAGGAGTCTTGACATGATACAACAAAAATATTACGCATTTGGAATCATGGTAAGCTTTCATTTTCTTTATAGTGGTAATTACTTGTGAAAAGAGGAGGATCTATTGGAAATAAACAGGCAGTTTGAAATTCGTGATAAGCCATGGTTCTTCCAAAACAATAACAGATCAACATATAATCCATAATTTATATAAGTCCTCATAATGTTTTAGTAGTCAATGATTCAATGTCTGCCTGACATGTCTTGCCATGCACCCGATTAAACTCATTAGAACTAAATTTTTAACATAAGCAGATTTTTTAAAATTAAAATGTATATTTTTATTAAACAAGGTATTTTTGTTTTGAAGCACAAGACTCTAAATTTCTGCTGACTTTTATGGCAGATTCTGATCTTATTTTATACTCTAATGTTATGAACTAAAGAAAGGGAATACCAGCTGATAAATAGATACATTTCCTTTTGTTATGATTTTATACAGATGGTAACTGCAATTCCATGGAGTTTATTTCATTCTGTTTACACTGTCATTATCAAAGTCAGGAATTGAAGCATAGGTCTCAATCCATTTTGTATTACTGTATTACAGTTTGTTGCCCATTTTTTTAACAAAACCAAGGGAAATCAGGAAGTAGGTCAAGAGATGGGGAATTTTATGCATAGAATAATAATGCAAATACGTGAACAAACTGAGTAACTCAGTTTCCTGCATGACTAGTTGCTCAACCACTAAATAACTCAGTTTTCTGCATGATTGGCTATTCAACTTTTCCATTGTATAATAATTTGTTTGTAAGCATCCACAGAAGAAAGTATAGATAACATAGAATCTTAACGATAGTATTCATACCTTTATGAATGCTCTGAAGCCTATTGCATTCTTTTCAAAGTTTGGATTAACAAATGTCAAAGAACTGAATTAAGTTCTGCTGATGATTTCAGAATCATAGCAATATCATTTTTTTTATTTTTTCAAAAAATAAATAACAGTGAGATTAGTTTCTTTTAACCTCTTTAAAATAATCTGTTGTTATACAGTTATTCATTGTGTGATAATGAGCATGATAGAACTCACCTGAAAGTACTGATAAGAGCTTGATTGATATAGCTGAACTTCCAAACATGTTGTAATAGAGCAAATACCGTTTGGATTACAGTATACCAGACTATAATTTCTTCAGCCTAATATACTGATTATTCTCCTTCTTCTCTTGTTTCACAGGTGGCCCTAATGTAGAAATTACTCACTGCACAGCCAGAGTTTATTTTTATTTCAAGAGAGTCCGTGGGTAAGACAGCATTACTATCAGACAAGTAGTAATTAGAAAGTTAGCTTAGAGAAAGGTCTTTCTCCTTAGCTGTTACTAACTTCATGAAATCATACATACAGATTATTTAAACATAGTTGTTTTTAGTGAGACACAATTTTCGTTTCACAGAAAGTAAAATAATCTGTCATTTGGTTTGGGCTCAACTATTCTGCCATAAATATCATACAAATAAAATACATAGGGAATATTGAACATGATATTTATGCATCTTTAATTTATTATTATAAACTAAAAAAATTCCAAAGAATTATTAAGAATTATCATTTTCAAGTAAAATAATATACCTGCAAACTGATAACAGAATAATTATACACATATTCTAAAGTATGCCACACTTTAAACAGTATGGGTAAAATCTAACTGATCCCATGCCTTTTTAAAGATATGAAATAGTTTATTAATTTATCATATTTATGAACGCTCACCACCCTCATAGAGCAACTTGTTAACTTTTTTGTTTTAAACTTATTCTGTATAAGTATATAGTTATATGCAGTGGTGAAATGCACTTACCTTTGCTACCGGATCGGAAATGTGAGTGCACGCCTCTTCTGTGCATGCCCAGAGGGTCAAAAACAGGATGTAATGACATCCTGGTGGGTGGGTGGAGCCTCCTGCAGTCGGACCTCCCGCCTCGTGTGAGCTGGATAGATCCGGCCGAATTTCACTGCTGGTTATATGGCATTTGTTTTTTACTTTCAAATTTTTCTTGACTCCTGGCAGCTACCTGGACAAGTATTTGCTGTTTTCTCAATAACGTTTCCATAATTGACTTGCCAATTCTTTCTTCTTATGACTGAGAGAGTAACTAGCCCAAAGTCATCCAGTTGACTTTTCTCCAAGTTCAGCATTTTAACCCAATGTTTCTCAACCTTGGCAACTTTAAGAAGTGTGGATTTCAACTCAGAATTCCAATGCTGAATTCAGTTGAAGTTCACACCTCTTAAAATTAAGATTGAGAAATGCTGCCTTACCCATTAGCTCAAATTAAGTACTGTATAAGTGGCAATCAGGTGTTGTGAATTATCTATGATAATAACCCTGTCAGTTTTGTAGTCTAGTGAAATATTTACACAATAAATATAAAAGGCACTTTGCAGGATAAGTTGATTTAGCTCATTATGCAGATTTTCAGTTTTCTCATTCATTCTTAGACTGATTAAATTATATATTTACGGACTTTATTAGGCTGATGATGTGTGATTTGACATATTACTTACAACTCGCGCCATTATTAAGTTTGGAGAATATAAGTCATTTAAACTTTTATCATTATTATCTAGATTTATTTGACTCCAACAGCAATAGAATTTTAAGTATAAATTATCTGAAATTTATTCAGGATTTTAATCTCTTTCTAGAATATTTTGACCTACATCTATTCCTGTGATCAGATTTTTCTTATTAGTGCTGGTTAAATAACGACAATATTACTTTATTTTTCTAACATTGAATGATTTATCTCAAAATAGGTAGTGTAATAGCATATATTTTGGAGATTTTTTTACATTCTTGTATGGTAGAAATTTCAAAATGTCCTTCCTTTTCACACTTTCTTCTGAACGTCTTTTGTAGGATCAGTATACTTAGTTATGAAATAAGTTCTATTATCTGTTAAAAAGAAAAAAAGTTCTGGATGTTGTCTGTACATATTTATCTGGGAATAAATCAAACTAAATATATTAATATAGTTTTGTAAAATATTAAAGTATAGTTGTGATCCATATTCCTTACCTTATTCCTTAATGCCTTCTTTATTGTTGCATAACTTCATGAGTCTAAATGTCTGAAATTAAACAGAATCTGATGTTGATGAAGAGAATATTCGTAGCTCGGGGTTGAACTCTGAGGTCCTTTCTAATCCTAATAATGTTACCTAGTTTGGTAATGAAATCTCTGCCCCTCTAAAAAAAAAAAAACAAGCTCAGAGAGCACCAAGGACCCCACAGAATCTGCTATCTCGAATTCACAAAACATAAAAACAAAACATTGCTTTGCCCTTCCTTTGTTTTTGTTCAGGAATGTGCATGACATGCTGCATTTTACTGCAACTGCACTGCCTCCATTAATGAATAGTACACATCATTTGCCAATATTCACAGCCTGAAGTTTTGCATTTACATGAAATAGAATGGATTTCACTGGACTGTCTTTCCATCTCTCAGGTTTCCTAAATTCAAAGACTGATTGAAGCTTTTTTTCTTTCTATCAGTTCTATATAGACACGAACATGTTAAAAATTATTTGGGGCGGGAATCAACTGGACTTCCTGAAAACTATAACCAGTCAACCTTTGTCTTTTTGGCCAACACCAGAGAACCACCACTCCATCAGTGCTTGTTTGTTCCACCCTCTCAAAACTGTGACAAAATAATATCCTTTCCCATTCAAGAAAGAAAGGTGGTGCTGGGAGAAAAAATTGATAGCATTTCCCTGGATTCCTGTGTTTATCTTGGTACAGGTATGTATGTGTTTATCTTGGTACAGCTGTGCCCATGCTTTCCTAAATCCTAATGCAAGAGTTGGAAGAAACGTCCTCTGGGTTCAGTTCCAAGTGGGGAAAAAGACACTGGAAACATGGAATCTGTTTGGAAAGATGGTTTAATGGTGGACAGGACCACATGGTTTGAGGTCCTGGGCAATCAAGCACATGGAATATACAGTCATGGCTGTAAATGTTGGCACCCCTGAAATTTTTCCAGAAAATGAAGTATTCCTCACAGAAAAGTATTGCAGTAACACATGTTTTGCTATACACATGTTTATTCCCTTTGTGTGTATTGGAACAAAACCAAAAAAGGGAGGAAAAAAAAGCAAATTGGACATAATGTCACACAAAACTCCAAAAATGGGCTGGACAGAATCATTGGCACCCTTTCAAAATTGTGGATAAATAAGATTGTTTCAAGCATGTGATGCTCCTTTAAACTCACCTGGGGCAAGTAACAGGTGTGGGCAATATAAAACTCACACCTGAAAGCAGATAAAAAGGAGAGAAGTTTGCTTAGTCTTTGCATTGTGTTTCTGTGTGTGCCACACTAAGTATGGACAACAGAAAGAGGAGAAGAGAACTGTGTGAGGACTCGAGAACCAAAATTGTGGAAAAATATCACCAATCTCAAGGTTACAAGTCCATCTCCAGAGATCTAGATTTGCCTTTGTCCACAGTGCACAAGATTATCAAGAAGTTTGCAACCCATGGCACTGTAGCTAATCTCCCTGGGCATGGGTGGAAGAGAAAAATTGATGAAAGGTGCCAACGCAGGATAGTCCGGATGGTGGATAAGCAGCCCCAAACAAGTTCCAAAGCAATTCAAGCTGTCCTGCAGGCTCAGGGAACATCAATGTCAGCGCGAACTATCCATCAACATTTAAATGACATGAAACGCTATGGCAGGAGACCCAGGAGGACACCACTGCTGACACAGAGACATAAAAAAGCAAGACTACAGTTTGCCAACATGTACTTGAGTAAGCCAAAATCCTTCTGGGCAAACGTCTTGTGGACAGATGAGACCAAGATAGAGCTTTTTGGTAAAGCACATCATTCTACTGTTTACCGCAAACGGAATGAGGCCTACAAAGAAAAGAACATAGTACCTACAGTGAAATAAGGTGGAGGTTCACTGATGTTTTGGGGTTGTTTTGCTGCCTCTGGTACTGGGTGCCTTGAATGTGTGCAAGGCATCATGAAATCTGAGATTACCAACGGATTTTGGGTCACACTGTAGAGCCCAGTGTCAGAAAGCTGGGTTTGTGTCGGAGATCTTGGGTCTTCCACCAGGACAATGACCCCAAACATACGTCAAAAAGCACCCAGAAATGGATGGCAACAAAGTGCTGGAGAGTTCTGAAGTGGCCAGCAATGAGTCCAGATCTCAATCCCATTGAACACCTGTGGAGAGATCTTAAAATTGCTGTTGGGAAGAGGCACCCTTCCAATAAGAAAGACCTGGATCAGTTTGCAAAGGAAGAGTGGTCCAAAATTCCGGGTGAGAGGTGTAAGAAGCTTATTGATGATTATAGGAAGCGACTGATTTCAGTTATTTATTCCAAAGTGTGTGCAACCAAATATTAAGCAAAGGGTGCCAATGATTTTGTCCAGCCCATTTTTGGAGTTTTGTGTGACATTATGTCCAATTTGCTTTTTTCCCTCCTTTTTTGGTTTTGTTCAATACACACAAAGGGAATAAATATGTGTATAGCAAAACATGTGTTACTGCAATACTTTTCTGTGAGGAATACTTCATTTTCTGGAAAAATTTCAGGGGTGCCAACATTTACGGCCATGACTCTCTCTCTCTCTCTCTCTCTGTGTGTGTGTGTGTGTGTGTGTGTGTGTGTATAATATAATATATAATAATATAATATTGTTATGTTATGTTATGTTATATTATTATAAATAAATAATTATAAATAAATACAGTATTATATTATACATTTATTTATAACCTCTCTTGGGCCCTGCCTTAGAGCTTCCTGTTCCTGTGTAAGGGCAGGTATCCTGATTGGTTGTCAGACTCCCATGGGGCCATGCAAGGGTAACTTTGTAGGCTGTCTTGAGTGCCAGGTTTGGTTGAACCTTGCTGGGTGATGCAATCTTCCCAGGCGCCATGTGATGAGATGGGTAGAGGGCTAATCCTATCATGTCCTGAGGGTGAAGGTCTTAATCTCATCACCCTGGAGCTGAAGTTGGGGGCAGGGAGATGCTTTGTCTTTAAAAACGTGTTTCTCCTTTTCTCATCCGGGGAAATATAATATTCTGCCTTTTTAATATTTCCTAGAATATTTCATTCTTCTAGGAGATGGGTGGGTGATAACTTTCTTACACAAGATTGCAGACAGTTCTGTGTTTTGATTCTTATCTTATTCCAGCATGTTGCTATAATAGGACCTGAAAGGCGGAGGTGAGCCCAAAATCCTTTTCAGTGAAAACACAGACTGTCCCTCCAAGCACAAACAGTGAGACTGCTGATTTTGAAGCAACATTTATTGCTTTGAAACAACACCTTCCCATCCACAGATATTACACCGCTGGCATAGGGATATATCAGAATTGTTCACAATCGCAAGCTTCTGGTTATGTCTTCACCTGATTAATGGTTGTTCATCTTACCTGATACTGAGAGTGTCCCTTTGTAAGGAAGAGTTATTCAGGGCTATTCTTTATTGCATTTTATTTTCCTTTAAATACCATAGAAATAAATTTGAAGCCCAAAGGTCATTACTTTCAAGTGGTATATTTTTTAACAAAGAAGGCGGTATCAAGAAGAGTTGTTACAGTACAGAGGTTTGTTGCATAATATCCACCATATATTGTTCAAGAATTCATTTTGCAAAGTCTTCGCTAATAAAACAAATATAAGGCTACTTCACAGAGGATGGAATCAAGTCTCAGAAGAAGGCATGATTTTGCAATCACTAAGGACGGATAATTACTTTTCAGTCACACTCCTACCAGGGATGGGTTCTAAAAAATTTTACTACCTACCTAGAAGAACAACTCAATGTGTTTGTTTTCATTTGTGTGATGTATAGTGGATAAGGAGAAAAAAAAATTGCATGGCAACCCAAACTTGAATAATTGCAGATGATTATGCCGTAACAGAACTTGAAAAAACCTGCCAGAAAGATTCTTTAAACTTGCAGCACAAAGAACTCTCAAATACAATGTCTGAGCCAAAGAAATCATTTCACTATGCAATAATTGTATGTGGTCGATGAATGCTGATCGGCCAAGAAGTGCCTCTTCAAGCACAATAAGATGATAATCAATCATTTGACTTGCTTTTGTCTTGGCAAAGTTATTTAGATTTCAGCCAGCTGGTTAATAGCCTTAGGGCCACCTGCTTGACTAAAACACAGAGAATTTCCTTCTTGCTACAAATGTAATCGGAGTATATTGATTTGTGTGATAATTTGGGCTTGGTGGTGATGATTAAATTTGGCCCCTTAGTCTCCAGCTGAAATTCAATTCAGATGAATGGCTGCCCTTTTGAGTCCTACAAAACAACATTGCATGCTATCATCACTAATGTTCACAGTGTTGATTGTTTTTCCCCACATTAACAAAGCAAAGAACGTCCAGATTTTTCTCAGTTTTGTCCTGGCTCTAGGCAATTGAAATCATGATGATAAAAGTGTGCTCATGGTATAATCAAAAAGTACAGAGCTTAACTAGAGTATTCAAATATTTCCATGTTCCCTTGCCACTCTACAAGGCAGAATTTATGCTGAGGAGAGAAAAAAGTATTTTCACAACGCTGAAGTCACAATATATTCTTTATGGTGAAGTGCTTTCTCTGGCCTAGGTCCAGGAATTATGCCTAATATATTAAGGAATATACACTGCACAGTCCTGTGATATGAATTATAAACACATTTCAGATATTCAATTTCTTTCACATCTTGCTTTGAACTTATAAGAACATTACTAAGTGGGATTATTTATTTATATTTATATTTATATTTATATTTATATTTATATTTATATTTATATTTATATTTATATTTATATTTATATTTAT
>WNWU01000007.1:18340029-18363395 GCA_012654045.1 Ptyas mucosa | reverse complement strand
TAGAATAGAATAGAATAGAATAGAATAGAATAGAATAGAATAGAATAGAATAGAATAGAATAGAATAACAGAGTTGAAAGGGACCTTGGAGGTCTTCTAGTCCAACCCCCCTGCCCAGGCAGGAAATCCTACGCCACTTCAGACAAATGGTTATCCAACATCTTCTTAAAAATTTCCAAAAATTTGGAACATTCACAACTTCTGGAGGCAAGTTGTTCCACTTATTAATTGTTCTAACTGTCAGGAAATTCCTCCTTAGTTCTAAGTTGCTTCTCTCCTTGATTTTTACTGCCAGTTCTGTGGGCGTGGCTTGGGCATGGTGTGGCTTGGTGGGCGTGGCTTGGTGAGCATGGCACGGGAAGGATACTGCAAAATTCCCATTCCCTCCCCACTCCTGGGGGAAGGATATTGCAGAAACTCAATTCCCACCCCACTCTGGGGCCAGCCAGAGGTGGAATTTGCTGGTTCTCCAAATTACTCAAAATTTCCACTACTGGTTCTCCGAACTGCTCAAAATTTCCACTACCAGTTCTCCAGAACATGTCAGAACCAGCTGGATTTCACCCCTGGTTTCTACCCATAGCTTCTTATTCTACCCTCAGGTGCTTTGGAGACTAGTTTGACTCCCTCTTCTTTGTGGCAACCCCTAAGATATTGAACACTGCTATCATGTCTCCCCTAGTCCTTCTTTTCATTAAACTAGATATACCTAGTTCCTGCAACCGTTCTTCATTTGTTTTAGCCTCCAGTCCCCTAATCATCTTTGTTGCTCTTCTCTGCACTCTTTCTAGAGTCTCAACATCTTTTTTACATCGTGGTGACAAAAACTGGATGCAATATTCCAAGTGTGGCCTTACCAAGGCATTATAAAGGGGTATTAACACTTCACGTGATCTTGATTCTATCCCTCTGTTAATGCAGCCTAGAACTGTGTTGGCTTTTTTGGCAGCTGCTGCACACTGGTGGCTCATATCTAAATGGTTGTCCACTAGGACTCCAAGATCCCTCTTTGTGAAGATCCAAATTGCTGCAAGAGTGTAAAAAATGTGACAGACTACACAGAGATTCAGATTACAGGTAGTCCTCGATTTACAACAGTTCAGTTAGTGACTGTTCAAAGTTACAACTGAAAAATTGACTTTTTTTTAAAAAAAAATTGATTTATATGCTGCCCTTCTCCGAAGACTCAGGCCGGCGGCTTACAAAGCATTAAGCAATAGCCTTCATACTTTTGTATATTTATACAAAGTCAGTTTATTGCCCCCACAATCTGGGTCCTCATTTTACCTACCTTAGAAAGGATGGAAGGCCGAGTCAACCTTGAGCCTGGTGAGATTAGAACCTGCAGTAATTGCAGGCAGCTGAATGTTAATCATAGTGCCTTAGTCAACTGCGCCACTCAGGCCCCTGTGTCAAAAACTTATGAAATGTTTTTGACACTTATGAAGTGTCAAAAACCTATGAACGTTTTTCACACTTATAACTGTTGCAGCATCCCCATGGTCATGGGAACCTGTTGAATGTTTGGCAACAGGTTCATATTTCTGACAGTTGCCATGTCCTGGAATCGTGTGATCAGCTTTTGCAAACTTATGACAAGCAAAGTCAATGGGAAGCCAGATTCACTTAACAACCATGCTACTAATTCAACAACTGCAATGATTCACTTAATAACTGTAGCAAGAAATTGTAAAATGGCACAAAACTCATGTAACTCGGGATTTCCTGTGCACAGTCACTCACGCCCTCATCACCTCTCGCCTGGACTACTGTAACACTCTCTACATGGGGCTCCCCTTGAAGGGCACCCAGAGGCTCCAACTGGTCCAGAATGTGGCCGCGCGGGTAGTTACAGGAGCTGCATGGCGCTCCCACACAACACCTCTCCTGTGTGAGCTGCACTGGCTCCCAGTGGTCTTCCGGGTGCGCTTCAAGGTGTTGGTTATCACCTTTAAAGCGCTCCATGGCATAGGACCTAGTTATCTTCGAGATCACCTGCTGCTACCGACGGCCTCCCATCGACCTGTGCGCTCCCACAAAAAGGGCCTATATAGGCTGGTGACCCCCAGAGGGAGGGCCTTCTCTGTGGGGGCACCTACCCTCTGGAATCAGCTGCCCCCAGAGATAAAGAGAATTCAAGACCTCGGTGCCTTCCGCCGTGCCCTTAAAAACCTTCTTTTTCCAGCAAGCTGGGCTGGCTTAACAATTTTTAAAATGTTTTTTAATTGGTTTGTCATTCTTTTAATTGGGGCCAAATAGATATATATCCTTTTAATTGTATTTTAATGTTTGTAGTTGATATTTTTATTTTGGCTGTACACCGCCCTGAGTCCCTCGGGAGAAGGGCGGTATATAAATTCAATATAAAATTAAATTAAAAAATAAAATAAAATAAACAAATGTCTTACATTGCAATGTAAATTTTGGGCTCTACTGTGGTTATAAATTGAGGATTACCTGTATGCACTGAAAACAGTCTCCATCTTTCTCCTAAATGATATTATAAGCAGGAAATAAGACTCCTGTCTATTTTAGTAAATTTGTTTTTTGTGTTTGAATCTGCCTTGTGGCAAATGATAGATTTGTAACTTTAAGAGAATAAATCCTTTGGTTAACATATTGTGCCTATGGTTTTGGCCATATGTATTTTTAGATATATGACATTCAGGTAAGAGGAGTTTACAAAAGATACTAGTGACTTTAGAGCTACCATCTTTGAGGTTTATCATTGACTTCTAGCTTTGGCCAGGGGCAAAATGTAGAATGGTTTGATTGACTAGGGGAGACATGATAGCAGTGTTCCAACATCTCAGGGGTTGCCACAAAGAAGAGGGAGTCAAGCTATTCTCCAAAGCACCTGAGGGTAGGACAAGAAGCAATGGATGGAAAATAATCAAGGAGAGAAGCAACTTAGAACTAAGGAGAAATTTCCTGACAGTTAGAACAATTAATCAGTGGAACAACTTGCCTCCAGAAGTTGTGAATGCTCCAACACTGGAAATTTTTAAGAAGATGTTAGATAATCATTTGTCTGAAGTGGTGTAGGGTTTCCTGCCTAAGCAGGGGGTTGGACTAGAAGACCTCCAAGGTCTCTTCCAACTCTGTTATTCTATTCTATTCCATTTTTGGCCCCTTCTTACCAGAAAGCTGATTAACTCTTGGGTCATCCCTACTTCTTGTGTAATGGGAATCTAGGTTCATTTGTTCATACATTTCAAGAAGTGGTTCTTCTTACCACATCATCTTGATGTTGCGGTGACTGATACAAATGAATTGCCAGTAAGTTGGTATGGAGATCTTTGTTTGCTTTTCTGGGAAAGGAAACAGAGCAGAACAACTGAATTTAAAATAAGGCATTATTCTCTTAAGCCAAGTAAGTATATACAGACGTTATCATAACACCATTCTAGGGTAACAACAATTTTACCTAATCAAATTTACTGTGCAGACATGGATGATTTGCATCAGACTGGGCGCCTTTAAAATCATATTAGAGAAATGGGTGATTTTATATGTACTGTAGCAGTTGTGATACATATATAACGGAAATACTTAAATGTTTATTTGCAAATTTTTAAAAAAGGAAAAATGTGGACCTGATTTACATAATTAGGTACAAAGGGAATGATATGAAGGATCAAATGAGGTTCCAAGCTGCATTGGAACCAGTGTGAGAACAGGGTGGAGAGGTTTAACATTTCCCTAGCTACTGCATTCCTTGGGGTTTACAAGGAGAAAAAATGTTTGTTGGTAGTAGTGAAAGTTTGGATTGTTGTCTGTGTGTGTGATCCCCAAGGGTTTGGGAATTTTGGAACAAATAGCAAGTCTTGAGAGAAGAGTTTAACTTTTCCCATGCATGCTTTTCTACTAGCATGCATGGGAAGATCACACCAAGAAAATCAGTTGTGTGCAGTGTAATTACATTTTTGCTTAAGAGAAATGGCATGCTTGTATTTGTGAAAAGATCAGCAAACACCGTTTCTTATATACTAGCAGTTCTTTGTTGTAAAATTGATCAAAATAAATGTTTAACTTTGAGAGACCTAGAGTGTCTGGGATATACAGTATATTGGATATTAATGACTTAAGATTTTTTGAGGATTTAAAAATTTCTGGCAAATAAATCTCATTCGTAAAAACAGAAAATTATTATGGGAAAAATCCAGTTTAGTTATTTAATTAGCTTACTGTACCTGTAATGCTATTTTTCTTTTGGGATAGGCAACATTATGAGAAATATATAAAAAGTAAAAAATAATAAATTAATAAAATCAATTGCAAGAAATGTAGGAAAAAGAAATACAGCTAACTCTTCCCCCATTTTGCACAACCTTCATCTGGCACCTCCACAAAGTTTTAGGAGCAATTTTTCTTAGCTCTTGTTGAATCCTTAGAACTTTATGGATCCTAGTTTGGCTGTTTCAGACCTTTCTGCCCTGTTTTAATCACTTCTTTCAGGCAAATTACTCTGACCACTTAGAATCTGGAATTTAGTTCTCTGTGCCTACATGTGGTATGCACTGCTATGAGAATTTGGCAATCCATGTTGCAAGAAAGGTGCAGGTAGTCCTTGACTTACAACAATTTGCTCAATGACCATTCAAAGTTACAAACGGCACTGAGAAAAATGACTTATGACCATTTTTCACACTTATGGCCATTGGAGCATCCCCATAGTCACGTGATTTACATTCGGATGCTTGACAACTGGTTCATATTTATGATGGTTGCAGTGTCCCGGGGTAATATGACCACCTTTTGCAACCTTTTGACAAGTGAAGTCAATGGAGAAGCCAGATTCACTTAACAACGGAGTTACTAATTTAACAACTGCAGTGATTCACTTAACAAATGTGGCAAGAAAAGTCATAAAATGGGGCAAAACGCACTTAACAAATTTCTCACTTAGCAACATAAATTTTGGGGTCAATTGTTGAAAGTTGAGGACTACCACTGAGCCGTGGTGGTGCAGTGGTTAGAGTGCAGTACTGAGGTTACTTCTGCTGTCTGCTGTCTGCCGTCTGCCGTCTGCCTGCAATTTGGCAGTTCAAAACTCACCAGACTCAAGGTTGACTCAGCCTTCCATCCTTCCGTGGTAGGTAAAATGAGGACCCAGATTTTGGGGGGCAATATGCTGACTCTGTGAACTGCTTACAGAGGGATGTAAAGCACTGTAAAGTGGTATATAAGTCTAAGTGCTGTTGCTATTGCTACCTGTATCTGTCTCATTTAATGAACACAAATTTGTATTGCTATTATTACTATTACTATCATTAAACATGAAACTCAGTCAACCAAACATTCAAAAATGCATCACAAATACCATTGACTGGTGCTAATGGTTGATACGGGTTGCTGCCAGCATCCTAGATATCAACCAAGTACCTTCTTAAGATGTATGATATTCCAAATAGCACAGTTTTTTGCAGTTCCACTGGTGTTATAGGAAGCTGCAATTTGTTGATGTATCTTATAAAATTTTTGGTACCAAGTGCCCCGATGACAATGGGTATCACTGTTACATGTTTCATCCATAGCCATGTAGTTTTGATGGCCAGTTCGCAATATTTCATGATTTTTTCCAGTTCTTTTTTTCTGACTCTATTAACTATTATTACTATTATTATTACTTTTATCTCTTTTATTCATTAAACATGAAACTCAGTCAACTGAACATTTAAAAATGTATCACAAATATCATTGACTGGTGCTGATGGTTCATACAGGTTGCTGCCAGCATCCTAGATATCAACCAAGTATCTTCTTAAAATGTGTTGTGGCCTGTCAGCGTCCTCTGCAGTTAGTAGCTGATTCCGACAGCAAGGAGGCTGGTGTGGTGCTGCGCCAGCAGCCTGTGCAGCTGGCGCTTGAGTCAGACAATGAGGAGGCTGGAGAAGATGTGGTGCCAGAGGCAGGGATTCAGCCAGGGCCTCCAGAACCTCCAGAAGCTCCCATAAGTGAAGAGGAAGAAGAGGAGGAGCCTCTTCTCGATGCACAAGTGTGCAGAGCTGTTAAAAGGCAGGAGTGGCTCCTCCTTGAGAGTAAGGCTTGGGGCTAATTGGCCAGTCCCCTAGCCTATTTAAGGAAGGACGACGACTGATGCAATTTGCAGAAAACAACTTCGTTCATATTCCTTCGCGTCTTGATTCCAGAAACGTTTGATTCGGCTCTTGTTTATCTCTTGTCAGTTTTCCTGCAAATTGCTTCTGGGCATTCTGCCAACCACAGTAAGATTACAGTTATCTGAAATACTGTGCCTCAGAATTGAGTTATTATTCTTTGGATTCTTGTCAGCTGTTAATGAAGTTAAATTAACAGCCCTTGTTCAGAAAAGACTAATTTAAACTGTACTTGTGTTCGAACACTACTAAGAAAGCTCATTAGTAGACCTTAATTAGTAAACTAATGTTTGTACGGACTTTGTGTGTGCTGCTTTGGGGTCCGTAGCTGGGGCAGAACAAAATGTGAATTCCCAAGGTCAGATCATTCCAGTTCCTATCACTGAAAAACCATGTTTCCAGGAGTCACCCTCCTCTTATGTCTCAGAGTGGGAGACAACCTGATGTTTCTTCTGGCATGAACTGAGTTGTGGACTGACTATAGTAAGATGTAGTCCTGCAGATAACCTGGTTCCAAACCCTAAATGGCATTGTAGGTTAAACTTGGCTCTCTAGAAGAGAATATTTGTAACTCAGGGTTGAAGTGACGGGTCCTTGGTGCTCTCTGACCTTGGTTGTTTTCTTGCAATGTTTCATTGCCTAATCTAGTAACATCATCATTGCTGGTAGGGAGTGAGAGTTTACCTAGTTTAGGTAATAAAATGTCTGCAAGGAAACAACCAAGGTCAGAGAGCACCAAGGATCCCTCAAACCTAGCCCTTTACTCAGTGGTGGGATTCAACCAGTGTAACAACCGGTTTGCTGAGCATGGGCAGTCCATTAGAAAACACCATTAAAAGCAGTGTTAAAAGCACTAAGAACAGCTGAGGGGCGGCAATCTGCTCTGCTGCGCCTATCAGCTGGGCTTCAAACGAACGAAATAAAGGTAGGCATAGTGCAGGGGTGGGTGGTGGGCAGTGGTGAAATGTAAAATTTGTTATTACCAGTTCTGTGGGCGTGGCTTGGTGGGGGGATAATGTGGCTGGGTGGGCATGGCCAACTTTTTTTTTTTACTATTAAAAGCATTTTTTCTACAACCTCTTCGGTCTTTAAAAGACTCTGATGACCCCAGCTGAGTTGCCTGATCGTCAGAAGCTTTTTTTTCTTTTAAAAGAAAAAACAAAATGCTTTTAAAAGGCTCTGACGATCAGGCAACTCAGCTGGGATCGTCAGAGCCTTTTAAAAGCATTTTTCAGCCAAAGAGGTTGTAGAAAAAAAATGCTTTTAAAAGGCTCTGACGAACCCAGCTCAGCTGCACGATCATCAGAGGCTTTTTTTTTTTTGACTTTTAAAAGTATTTTTTCGGCCGAAGAAAAAATGCTTTTAAAAGTAAAAAAAACCCTCTGATGATGACGGGGCTCAGCTGGGCATGGGGCGGGCAAGGATTTTTGCTACCGGTTCTCTGAACCACCCGCCGCTATCGCTACTGGTCCGAACCTAGAACATTTCACCTCTGGTGGTGAGCCCAGCTGACAGTTGGAGCAAACCGGTTCACTCTCAGCTGATCATCAGAGCAACCGCCTCACCTGAACCGGAGCAAATAGGCTGAATCCCACCCCTGCCTCTACATTACACCTGGAAATGAACAAGATGACAATGCAGGGCCTGTAAATCAGGTGAAATTCATGCTCAATGGTCCACACCCATGAGAATGTGGATTTATGGCAGTTGGTATTAACTAAAGCTTTCAAATGGTCTTCACTGGCAGCCCCATGTAGAGAGTGTTTCAGTAAGCTATTTGAGTGGTAATAGGAGCACGAACCATTGTAGCCACATCCTCCTATCCCAAGTAATGCTGCAACTGGCGCACCAACTGAAGCTGGCAAAGGCTCCCTGACCACAATTTCCACCTGCTTCCATTTGTTTATTTCTTAGGTTGTATTATTTGCACTGAACCATTTATAAGCCACGAGAATCATCATGGATATCAGAATTTAGAGCAATATGGTTGGTGTTTATATGAAGAACTCATATATTTTATTATTGTTGGCTTTGATATACGAACCTAGCCATTTGTGACTTAACGATCCAGGGATAAACCATGTGTGACTTTAGTTTATTAGGATGCAATTATCATATGCATGTTATGGTGCAATTGTCCAATCAAAATTTGTCTATAAAATGCAGATATTACTGAAAGCTGTATTCACAAATCATGCATTAAAGAGATTTGCTTGAAAATATGGGTATATTAGACAAAATAGCTTTCAAGTATTTAAATAAATATAATACAATTTTTTGTGAACTAAAAATAACTGTACTGACGATAAGAATAAACATGTAGTTAAAAAAGAAGGCTATCATTACTGAAAATGGAATAGATTTATTCATGCATAGTTACTAGAGGGGAAGATAATTATAGACTGACGACACCCCGACAAATTTGTAAATACTTCTGATCATGATTAGGTTTGCTTGTTGCTGTGTTTGTTGTTTACTCTGGTTCATTGCTTTTTTCATTTCACCTTTGCTACATCACCAGAAATGAAACCCAGCTCAGGGCTATACGATTATCTCAGCCAGAATCCCATTGTTCTAATATAACTGCCAACCTCAGTCTCCTGGCCATTTGGGTCAAAGCCTCTTAGCCAGATTTTTGACAAAAGCAATTTTATATATTGGGTTCTATCATATTCTCCCTTAAGCATCTCCGTTATACTTTTCTCATTTTGTATATCTCCAAACTTTTGTAATTTTCTTGCTCAGAATACATGGTGTCCAATGATCTTTTTGACTTTCTTCATTTCTTTCCAATTTTAGCAAATCTTTTTAAGACAGTTAATCTAATCCTTATATTTGTGTTTAATGAAGATTACTTTCCCCAGACACACACAGACACACATCATATTATCATCTGACAGTTTATAAACTCCTCTGTTTTCCTAAAAGAACTGCTTTAATTATGTTATTGTTCCAAAACTGTTGGCCAATAGCTTTAGTCCTTTGTAATCCAAGTTCTATTTTATAGCTAGATGACTAGTATTTCATTATTTCTAATTCTTTGTCAGAGATCACTGTATGCCATATTGTAGCCCTTCTGCTCAAGGTTTTTATTTTATTGAAAATAGTGCAACATAGCTTTTTATTTCAAAGATAAAAAATGGTTTTGAATTTTAGGAAGCAGTTCAGGGGTGGGTTCTACTTACCTTTACTACTGGTTCACATTGTGCCTGTGTGCACAAGCAGATCACCTATGATGACATCCAGGTCAGTGGGTGGAGCCTCCCACTGGTTTTACTACTGGTACTTGCGAACCAGTCCGAACCGGGGGCAACCCACCATTGAAACAGTTGTATGGCAAGAGGGAGTAAATTTTTGAAAGGCATATGGAATTTCATGTTATAATGTTGGGATGAGGGCAAGGAAGGTGAGAATCGACAAACTTGGCAATGATTATAGAAATCTTGATTGAATTATTGTATTGATGAAGAGTCTTCAGCTTATTGCTAACCAGAATGGCTGAGTTATAATTTTATGTAGAAGTCTGAAAGCTTCACATGAAATGTAGATGCTGGAAGCTGAAGATACTTGTGTTGCAGTAGTTTCTGTTCTCAGTGGGCAGTTTCTACTGATTGTGGAATAGGCGAGATCAGCCAAACTGAAGCTCCATTGGCATGGCACAGGTTTCAGTCCTGTCTTCTGTCCTTTTCGACATCTACATAAAGGTATTGGGAAAGTTCTAAAACAGTGGTTCTCAACCTTCCTAATGCCACGACCCTTTAATACAGTTCCTCATGTTGTGGTGACCCCCAACCAGGGGTGGGTTCTAAATTTTTTTACTACCGATTCTGTGGGTGTGGCTTATTTTGTGGGCATGGCTTGGAGGTCATGTGACCGGGTGGCCCATGGCTATGTGTATAGGGACTACTCAGAGGGTTGAAAAAAGTCATTTCTGACAGGTCCTCACACTTTTGACTGGTCCTCACACTTATGACCATCCTCACATTTATGCCCATGCAGCATTCTTAACAAGGACAGTCGTAAGTTCGAGGACTGGTCAAAACTGCGAGAACCAGACAAAAATAACTTTTTCAGCCCTCTGAGTAGTCCATATGCATAAAAGGATACAGCAATAGAGAGGGATGAAGGAAGGGAAGGGAAATTAGAGTACGAGTGAGGGTAAGAGAGGGAGGAAGAGAGGAGGAGAAGGAGAAAGGAAGTAGGGAGGAGAAGAAGAGGGGGGGGAGAGAAAGTAAGAAGGAAAGAAAAGAGAGAAGTGGTAGGTTTGAGGAGAAAGATTGCTGTACAATAAAAAAGATGAAAGGGAAGAAAACCAACCCCAAACAAATATAAAGATATTAAGATAAAGAATGAATTGTTAAACTTTAAAGAATAAAACAGAACAAATATGAATAAATAGCAATAATTAGAAACACACATACAAACATACAATTTATTTTCTTTGAACAGAGTATTTGGCCGATTCACAAATTTAAATAGTGTTTAGTCATTTCAATTAAATTTCCTTTTTGCCATATTTATTCCTCATCTATTTTTTTAAAAAAACAATATTACCCTTCATCCTCATCTCTAATCTTAATCAAATTCAATTTTTCCCTTCTATTCTATATTATACCCCTTCGCATTGTCATCTATTTTTATATCCATCTTCACAAAAGGGCCCATTTCCTGACTCCCGGTAGGACAGGAAGTGACTTTTTTTGCTGTCCCCAGCCTCCAGAACCTCTCTAGGAGTCTCTAGGAGCCTCTCTAGGAATCTCTAGGAGCCTCTCTAGGAGTCTTTGGAGGCCAGGGACAGCAAAAAACGTCACTTCCTGTCCCACAGGGAGTCAGGAAATGGGCCCTTTCAGCCTCCGTAGGGCCTCCAAGGGAGTGGAAAAGGCTGTTTTCGCCCTTCCCAGATAAATAGGCAGGATCTGGAGCCAGGTAAGAAAGAAAAACAGGCCTTCCCCACCCACCCACCCCGTCCCTCCAGAGGCAGGAAACAGCCTGTTTCCCTGCTTCTGGTGGGCCCAGAAGGCCCGAAAATCAGCTGAGCTGGCGTGCCCACTAATATGGCTCCGCGTGCCACCTGTGGCACGCGTGCCATAGGTTCGCCATCACGGCCCTAGTTAAATAGAGCTTTTTTGTGTGTGTTTTAAAATCTTGAACCTCCTCTTTTGCCCTAAATTTCCCATTGTTTGCAGTTTTGCACCTACCTTTTTTGGTGAGGAAAAAGAAAAAGAAATCTCTCTCTGCCTCATTTTGTTACGTTGCAGCAAAGACCCTGCTTTACTTTCAGTTTCACTTTTCAGCATAGCTAGGGGAAAAAATCTGCACCTCTTTGCAGCTAGCAACAGAGCCCTGTGCAAAACAGCTGAGAGCAAATCAGCTGAGAGTCGGGAGGCTGATCTAATCAACTTATGGTAATTAACCTATGCTGAAGCTGAAAGGGGCTGTTTTTCTATTTTTGCAGTCTACTCATTTGTTTTCTTTTAACACTGATCAGCTGTAGGGCGGCCCTTTGAAGCCCCCCGGCAAGAATTTAAACAGTTTTTTTCCCCTCTAGCCATCATCTGGGACTCAGGAGACAGCAATAGATTGGGAGTGGGCAGGGTAAGCGACCGGCGATCAGCGATCTAACAGAGGCAGAGGGTGAGGGTGAGTGAAGGTGGGGGGGGGGCGAGAGAGGGCTTTGGCGACCTCTATGAAATGGCCGTTCGACCCCCAAAGGGGTCGCGACCCCCAGGTTGAGAACCGCTGTTCTAAAAAAATGCATGGAAACTATAATTAGTTCAGAACGCATTGGTCCAGATTTTGGAAAGTAGTCACCAATGTACATCTGTGCTTCAGGTTCTGCATTGACTTCCTATTAGTTTCATGTCTAGTTCAAAGTTCTGATTTTGCTCTTTACAACTTTAGAAATCTTAGCTTTGAAATAACTCCTGGACTATCTTCTCCATCAATTTTGATCTACCCAGTGCATAATTGGGAATTTGCTTGAGAATCTGCTAACAGTTTGTCACCTGTACAAGTTTACAAACATGAACGCCCACAATATGTTGTTTTTTAAATCACAAAACAAATGGTTTTTTAAATTTAAATTTCAAATACTTTATACAATGCTAATATGTATAGTCTGAGCAGCACAGTAGTGAAAATGCTTGCCTCCCACTCAGAAGGTTGAGATTTTAATCCTGGGCAGTGACAGTTGTTTCTCTATCAGGGCGCAAAGAGAAAATATCTATTGTGAACTCTGCATAGATATCAGGAATGGCATCCAGCCAGTAAACGCTCAACTCCATTCAGTCACCCCAACTCCACTCCAAAGCAAGGGATTTTACAGTCCTAAAAAGGGAAAAAAAATATGTACAGTCCCTTATAGATGCAAATGCAAAGTTCCCCAAACATTACAAAACAAAACAGAAAACAAAACAGAAAACAAAATAAACACTTCAAGTGGATTGGTCTTATTTTTTTTTCTGGTGGGCTAAGATACAGTACATAACCAAACAGCATTTGTTTTTATCCTTTGTCAAATGCACTGTAAAAATGCAATGGGAAATTTGTTGTTTGTGTATGAAAGGTTATTCATCTGCACTGTTTGAAGTGATCACATATGCAAAAGAAAACTCTCATTTTAAACTGAATAAATGGTTTTTTAACATTCTGTTAGCATACATGGATGACCTGAATGCAGAAGGAACAAAAAGGAATGTGGGTTTCAGGCTTTTCTCAGAAAGGTGTTCTGTGATGGATTAATGGAATATCATAAAATATCAGATGAATAAGTATGATAATTGTTCTTATTTATCACTAGGCTAGGTTAACTGATTCTTCTGTCAAGCTTTCATTCAAGTCACCCCATGAGGATTCAACATGTAACAAATGCAGCAAAAGGTCATCTCACCCCTTTTTAGTCATAATAGCATAATGATTATCTTTTAATTGAAAAAATGTAAACTAGACACACATGAGGTAATGGAAATGACCCTTCAGTTTGGAATACAATGTATAGGCAGATCATATCCTTTCCCTAGCAGAGAACAACACAAGAACAACAAAGCAGACAAAATTCCTTTGTAAAGCACACAGATATACAGTAACACACACACACATGCCCCTACTTCATATTTTGTTTTAAATAAAAACTAGCTAGTTTTTTAAAACAGAGAGAAAGAGAAAATGAAGCAGAAACATGGCTTAGTTTCCTGGTTTTCTAAGGCCAACAAATGTTGATCTGAAGCAGAAAAGGCAAACTTGCATTCCAAGAAACTCAAGTTTATACCATCAAGATGCATTGGCAACATGATTTTTTCCATCCTATTTTTAAATAAAAGAAAAGATGTAATAGACACATAACCTTTCTGCAGTGATTCATGTAGGCATTGTGTTTTAAAGAGCCAATCTGGGTTGGTCACCGGGACCAGAGGTTTTGTCTTCCGAGCTTTCAGGCTCATGCTGGAGCTCATCTTCAGGAAGAGAGAAGTTCCCTGAAGATGGGCTCTAGCATGAATCCGTAAGCTCGGAAGACAAAACCTCTGGCCCGGTGACCGACCCAGATTGGCTCCTGCAACATTATCCTGGGACACATATATTTGCCTTAATTTATTGTGTTTTAACTCTTACCACAATCTCCCATAAAACTTAACAGAGGCCAGTATTTCTGCTTCTGCCTTCCTTGATGATGTTATTGTCTGAAGCTTGGAAAACCTGCATGTGATGGAGACTTGAAATGGCAACATCCAATTCTAATGCATCCCAAATCTCTACTCGCCAGATCCTACAATATACCTGATCTGGAACAATGCTGAAATTAAGTTACTGCAGTGACACATGGTGGGAAATATTTGTATTACTTTCCCCAAATATTCCTTTTCATATACGACAAGTGTTTTTATATTATCATACATGGCTATTCTGTCTAACTTGAGAGCTAGAATTCTAGATGAAACTGCTGTTCTGAATCCTTTGCAAGATGACCTTCTTGGTGATTTGTTGATAAGATCTCTGGAAATGTGGACTCAATTTGTTATTCTATAAGTTCTAATAAATAGTTTTTAATGAAGGGCAAAAAGTTATTTCAAGTTATTGTATACCAGTCTTAAAATGGGAAAATAATAGTACCTTCAGCTTCAGTTTCAACGATCCTTGAGTGCTATCATAGAAGCACAACTATTCAGAATCAATAGTTTGGAAGTAATAGTTTGCTCAAGCATTAATTTGCTGCCTTTCTGTGTTCAGCTATTAGTCACAAAAGGAAAATGCTTATTGGTTTACTGTTCTCTGCATGTTTCTACATTTACTAACTACTGTATATACTGTAAGTGTGCCCAATCTTTTAGTATTTTAGTGAAAACATTCTGCAAATAATCAGAATAGCTTTGTTGAATTTTAGGTAAGCTTTAATATGGTTTTGGAAATATCAGGTATGGAAAGGCTGAATAACTAGAAGTGTCATTTGGGACCGACCCACATTCAAATTCCTGCTCAGCTTTACTTAGAGTGTCAGAGAACTATGAATTCCATTTTCAAGTCCTTAGAGGAAGAGTGAAAGTTTAATTTAACAAATGAATATAATAAGGTTCTTAATCTATGTAAACTCATGTATCCACCATGTACCCAGAGGAGCCCATATGATCTTTCACTTTTTATTAAAAGTAATCTTGATGGACTGAAAACTTCCTTGTCTGCCTCTCTGTGGGCAAAGTTGGGAGATATGGACTTATTGAAAATGACAGTTCTTGTCAAATGAATAATTAAAAGCCATAGATACAGACGGCATGTACAAAAATGTAAAACAATAAATAAAAACGAAAGGGAAAAAAGAAAAATAGAGGCGACTTTGTGCATTCTTGTTCTGAAGCAGCCTTATTGTGTTTTTTCTTTTTCTTTTTTCATTTCAGGAAAGGCTGCCTCCACCATAACAAATCACTCTCAAACTTTAATCAAAAAGATGTCCAGAACACTCCCAATAGATTTGTACAGTTTTTGTTGTTTCCTCTTGCTTTTAATGAACTGATGATGTGATTCTTATTTCAGTCTTTTATTATCACATGCCTGCTATAGGTGGTACACATTGCCTCTGCCTACCTAAACCTGGTGGTGTTCAATAATATTGGACTACAATTTCTGTTAGAGTTGCCTACGCAGGCAAAGCTGCCTGAGGATGGTGGGACTTATAGTCCTATATATGTATAGGATTTTAGATTGGGGAATGTTGGATTTCAACATACTCTACAAAATCTTGGTTGTTCTCAACTTGCAGCACATTGCCTAAAGAATTAATGAGGTAGGGTGGTACTATCCTTTTGGCAAGTGCTCCTTTTTCATTTTCTAAATTCCCCGCCCCCCCAACATATTTGATATTTGCACCAGTTGTGGGTTCCACTTACCTTTGCTACCAGTTCAGAACCGGGAGCGTGCACATGTGCGTGCTTGCTTTGTTACCATGCAGCCCTTCTGCGAATGCACAGAACCTTCTGCGCATGCGCAGAGCATCCATGATGATGTCCGGATGGGTTGGTGGCCTGCTGCCACCACTACCATTTCCCCAGAACCAGGAGAACCGGTAGAAAGCCACCACTGATTTGCACCTATTTGGTAATGTGTGCTCTTTTCAGCTGTCTCATGTTTTTTTATCCACCCAAATTGAAATTTGGGTTATCATCCAATAGTTTATTTGTTTATTTGTTTTATATTTATTTATTTATTTGAGTTACCTATATTACACAGGTGACTTTGTGCAATTTACAATAAAATAGATTAAAACAGATAAAATGCATAATGCGAAATAAAAACACCTAGCAACCAAGCATCATAAATAACCATTAAGAGACGAACCTTATCACAGTTCCACAGACTCAAGTCCAGGCCCAAAATCAAGATTTTAAGATCTTATGAAAGGCCAGCAAAGTCAGGAGTAATCTAATGCTAGGTGGAATGATATTAAAAAATTGAGGAAGGGAGAGTAATAAATAAATGCTTTTTAATTGGTTATACCAATCTTTTTTTAACATTAGAAACGTGTCTTCCCCACCCCTCCACTTTGCTTGATTTATTTCCACTTTAAGGTATCTTTCACTCTGAAGTGAATCATCCTTGTAAATGAACTTCAGGAGATCTCTTCACTTCCTTCACTCCTTTCAGTCTGGACCTTAGATTAGAATTCTTTCTCAGGAAAGTCCACCAACATTGGAGGGAATTTCTTGGAATTATAGATGTAACTTCCCTTTGATTAGTTTATAGAAGAATTACAATAACTGTAGTAGTGAATAGTTTGCTTTGCCAGCAATAGCTGCAGTAATTTTTGTCTGTTTAGTGAAAGTCTGAAAATACAGAAAGTTATAGGTATCAGTAAAAGAAGAATGAAAATGGACTCAGATTAATCACCCTTTAAAAGTGAAATGAAAAATAGGAAAAGAAGTGAGCCTTAAAACAAATCCTGACTTTTGATTGTTCAGTTGATGATAACATTAATCATTCACAACTAAGCTACATACTCAAATTCTTTGCTATTGAACTTTGACTAGGATTAATTTATTTTCCTACAGTGCAATTTCATTGCATATTGGTATTTTAGCTATATCATTGCCCATGATTATTGTATGAAAAATTGGAAAAATTGGTCAAATTTATACTCCCTTCATCATAATTTCTATGCCAGCATTTTGCCCATTTTTAATGATTACTCCTTGCTTGGTGTATACCAGGTATATCGAAGTATGAATGGATAGAACACGTGACTTCATCAAATTACTTTCAGTAATCTGCTCTTAAAAGTATTTTGAGAAGAAACTATTGAAATGATGAACTTGAATTCTATATTATATTTGAAAATGTAATCTTTTTCATGGATTACTCCTCATAAATGCAAATTGCTGAGGAGCAAATTGCTGAGAAAACTATAGAACAGCGGTGTCAAACTCAAGGGCTGCGGGCCAGATTTGGCCCATGGGGTGCTTAGATCTGGCCCAAGGGGCTGCCCTGGAAGCAGCAAAGGAGTGGCCTGCTGTGCCTCTGCCAGTGAATATGGACCTCGCAAGGGCCATGGGTGGCCTTCCATAGCTCCATGTTCGCTGTCAGAGGCTTGCAGGAAGTCATCGCAGCCAAAACCAGAGCTTGGGAGCCTGTTTTTGCTGACAGAGCATTTGGACTACCACAGGTGCCCCCAACATGAGTGATGTTGAGCTGGCCACACACACACTGGCCATGCCCACCCCACTCCCTGAGGTCAAACACAACCCTGATGCGGCCCTCAATGAAATCGAGTTTGACACCCCTACTATAGAACTACAAAAGTAGTTTGAGAATTTGGTTGATGTTGTGTTTATGATAGTGGTAATGATAGCTGAGATATATGCTGCAGAATTAAATATTTTAGCTCAAACTGTCTACCAAAATATTATTAGCATATAATGAATCCAAATAATTAATTGCTTGAAAAATGGGACATTTGTAGATGTAAAAAAACTTTTTGAAGCATAGGCATTTAATGTGGAGAGAGAGAAAATATCAAAGAATTCAGTGAGATATCTGATGAGAGTTATTCATAAATCTTTATAAATCAAAACATATCAAGATTTCTGTAACACTTATTTCATGATGCATACACATAGAAACTTACATGTATTATATGCAATCCAATGAATAACAAATAAATAGAAGGAAAAACTTATGGGACTTTTCAATGAAGTATATAGCTATATTGTCTTTCAGGATCTCAGAGCTAAAATATTATATGCAAACTTGAAGTGAGAGATAAGGAGAAATCAACCAGGCTTTGTATGCCAGGATTATCCTGTTTTCATAAATGAATTATTCTTTCTTATTGACTTTCCTAGAAGCAATATATTCTTATTGATAAATACCCTGTTTTGAGACACATTAGTAGGGTAATCTGGGCAATTTAGCAATAGCAATAGCACTTAGACTTATATACTGCTTCACAGTGCTTTACAGCCCTCTCTAAGTGGTTTACAGAGTCAGAATATTTCCCCCAACAATCTGGGTCCTCATTTTACTGACATTGGAAGGATGGAAGGCTGAGTCAACCTTGAGCCTGTGAGACCCGAACTGCCAAACTTCTAGCAGCCAGTGATCAGCAGAAATAGCCTACAGTACTGTATTCTAACCACTGTGCCAGTGCAAACAATTTCATTTTGTTTTTCACAGAGAATAGGCTAGAAGGGTTTAATCATGGAGGATAGACTAATGAATACCCTCCAAGAAGAGGAGGAGGAGGAGGAGGAGGAGGAGGAGGAGGAGGAGGAGGAGGAAACTTAGGATATTCTGTTCCACATAAAACTAGTCATCCCAAAGGGCTTTTTAAAAAGGCAACTGGACTTTCTTGTTTTTCTTCTTCTCAGACCTGTAGAAGCTTCTTGGATGAGAAAGGAAGCATCTTCAAAGAAAATCAAGAGAGTCCAGTTGCCTCTTAAAAATACATCTTTGGGGCAACCATGACCTGGATGACTGACAATCTCCATAGGCCTAAAAATAGCCATTTCTATATTTCTTTCTTCTGATTCTCATAATTGAGAAATTTGCATAATGTTAGTTTTTCTCCTTTGAAATTGTCTAAGGAATTCACAATTTCTTCTACTTCTTCCTCAAATATATAACCAGGCATTTCCTCCAGCAAGCCCTGAAAATTCTGTAGATCTGGGTGAAGGCTAGCAGGCTTAATCCTTTTTCTGTACTTTTTGAGTAATGGATAAGAATGTCGTCAGCTGCCTGCCTTGTGTTCATCATTGTCGCAGTTGGCAGTGTAACAGATAATGGGATGGATTCAAGGCCACTGAGGGACAGAAGCCTGACAGGAACTCATCCATCACTTCCCTTTTAAAGGGTCTCTGTGGAAGAACCAAAATCAAAGAAGTAATTGAGGTTCACAGGGACACATAGGATTTGGGAGGATAGTTCTGCATTGCAAAAAAACTTGAGCTGTCAAATATGTTTTGTAAATGAAATATTTTTGTCAAAGCAGAAAGTTAATAACTGTCATTTATTTTTCCATAACATAGCTGTGATGATGCTAGGGTATTTTTCTTTTAGGTTATATATAAATAAAAACTAAACATTTAAAATAATTAAAATATGTATTGAACAATTGGGAAGACTCTTGTTTCTAATCAGCATTTTTCCATCTGTTCTACCGATGTTTCTGATAAAATAATATGGATGGTTTAAATTCAGTTGGCTGCTGAATGCCTGAATAAGGTTCTTAGGGGTTTTGATAGAGTTCTTGTCACCAATGAAAAGATATTATGCAGATATCTCTTCTTTTTCTGTTTAATCTGTCTTTGCCTTCTGTTATGATGGTTCTTTATGTTCCACTTTTGTATGGTTCTTGATTGAAGGTAATGCTATCTCATTGTCTTTTAGATTCTTGATAAAAATGGATAAATGATAGGAGGCAAAGGGTAGAAGTTAATCTGAAGCAGCACATCTGAATAGTGTGAAGATGCTGCTAAATGGTAATAAAAAGAAAAAAGAAGCAAAGAATCTAAGTGAGATCAGACTAGGAAATAATTGTTTGCATCAGTAAGAATTTTTAACACTTTAGGATGGAAAAGATTAATGGCATGGAATTGCTGAATTTCTTAAATGGCCTTTGAAATATAAAGGAATGGAACATACTGTATACAAAAGATAATTTGTATAATTACTTTCTTAATAAAGAAAATCAGTACCTATTAGACACATACTGCATACTGCGCTTCATAATTGAAGAACTGTATAGCTGAAAAGAATGTAGAAGCATATCTTGTGTAATTTTCAGCATTGCGCAGGAAAACAATTAAACCATCCACTCTGTTTCCACACTGAACATCGCAAAGTCTAAGTTCATAGGGCAAATCTTCAAGTTTCTGAATCATCTTTCTTGTTTCCCTTTGAATTCTGTTTAATATGACAACATATAAACTTTCAGGAAGTGTGATACTCTGAATTGTATGCAGCACTTCAGGTGTAGTCCTATCAATGTAGGAGGAATAATGACTTCTTTTCAGTTTTATTTCTTATGCATATAATATAAAATGTACATTTTCTTATATATAATTAATCATACATATACATGTTTTCCTTAAAGAAAGCATTAAAATAAGGCATTTTAATTATATTCGGAGTTGCTCTTCTACCCTTTCTTCCTTCATTTCGCAACAAACCTTCTTCTTCTTTTCCTCTTTCCCTTCCCTTCCTCCTCTCCTTTCCTACTTTCTCCTTCCTCCTCTCCTACCTCATTCTACTTCCCCTTCCATTCCCCCACTCCTCTCTTCTTTTCCCCCTTCTCACCTTCTCTCCTACTCCTCTCCCCTACTCTTCCTTCCTCTCCTTTTCCCTTTCTTCCTCTCTTCTCCCTCCCGCTCCTCTTCCTACCCTCTCCTCCTCTCTCCTTTCTATCTTCTTTGCTGTGGAATATTCTCCTTGTTTGGTATCTGAGCAACTCCTGTATTCTAATAGTATATACTTTCTTTCAATTTATTTTCAGATTTATTCTATATATCAGTATTATCATCATAATTGTACATTTATTCTTATTATCTTCTTTCTTTCCCCCCCTTCATATGTCTTTGACACAATGCTTCTTCTAAAGCTGCCCAGAAATGCATTAGTCTTTCTAGCATCTGTCTGATACCACTGACACATGTTCAGTTTGATACCAAGGACTATACCCAAGTCCTTCTAAGAAATAATGTTTCCAAGGTATGAATCCCTATCTGATGTGTATGTCCTACATTTTCCTCAATTATTTTATTTATGTAATTCATTGAACCCCATCATACATCATAGCTCTGGACAGCTAACAGGATTAAAACATACACACACACACACAAATAGGCAAACATAAAAACCACACAACACAACATAAAACAGCAAAAACCAAGGCAAAAGCAGAAAACATTTTATATCCCAACTCATTTAAAAAAGAGGTTCATCCTGTACCTTGGCCCAATGCCTGGTATGAAAGCCATCTGAATCGGAGGTAGAATGCTATGCCAAAGTATAGACATCACAACAGAGAAGATACATGGCCCTTGGATGACATTTTTTTTTCATAGCAGGAATTTGAAGCATGCACACTATTAGATTTCATGGGAAAAACAGGCACAATTGAAAATAGGCATTTCACAAACAGTTAAGGCCTATTGCCATGAAGTGCTATGTAGGTAATAATAAACACCTTGTGTCAGGCCTGAAAGCCTTCTAGTACTTTCCATTTTTTTCTCGCAAGGATATTTCTATTCTTTATCTGAGAAAATTACAGCACTATATTCTTTTATCACATGTTAACCATTCTGCACTTCAGGAGAAAATAACACTTCCATGGTACCGCAGACATGAAGGTACCTACTGAGGATGCTGCATAGACTAATCGTTTGAAATGATTGCTAGCTATTGTACCACTGAACTGAAAAAGATGTTGGTCTGTGTTGGCATAAACTGTTTAAAAATGCACTCCCAGATTTGATAGTCCATTTGTAAATTGTAGAAACAGTGAAGCACTTTTGGTAAGTCTTTGAGCAAAGAAGAAATTCCTAAAATATTTAAAATAATCTCTGGAGAGAACTTACCTTAAATTGTGGAGCAGTTATATATGTATTTTCTCTGTAACAAATTAATCTGTTAGTGCTTGGAGTGATGGAAACTGCAAATTAGCATCCCTAGAGGTCTGGCACATTTTTAGTGCTACAATAATAGTCAATCCATCACACATTCCATTAACTGTACATTTACCTATTCCTCTACAGATGGTCTTTGCTACTGAGTGAATAGTAATATCAAAGTCGCTACTGTTCATCTCTTGCCGATTAAAAAAATCCTTTGAAAAAGTCTCTGAACTGAAAGTATACCACTGAATGTTAATCTGCATTTTAAAAATCATGCTTCAGGAAATATATTAGAAGGAATAAAAGTAATGTGATTTACAATTAACATAAATTGTCTATTTTTTGAAAAAAAAATCGAAGAGATGTGAAATCGCTGTATGTTTGGAGACACAATGAATTTAGCTGGCAAACGTTCCAAGATATTGTTTAAAAGTCTGTGGGGAAAATCCCCAATAGCCTGTCTGTTGTGACCCAGGCCCAAGTAGTTAGTATTAAATACAACAGTTCAAAAACAAACAGACTTTATAGAACAGCTGAGAATTAACTCATTCTCAGCGTAGTCCAAACTAAATTAAAGCAAATTCTTCAAAACACCATTCCACAGTTTATCACTTGACCTTGGGATAATTAGGCAAACTGCCAAAAGCTTTTCTTGGCAAAAGTTCAGAAGCAGAAGACACCGACAAGAAATGAATACAGTGAAATAAGAACCAATTCTCTCAACGTTGTTTTCCGGCAAAGAGGTGAAGAGCCGTTGCTGGTCTTTTAAGCCTTATGGGAGGGGCCAATCATTTCTTGGCTCTACTCCCGAGTCGTCCTCTGTGCTTTATCTGCTCCTGCCTTCTGGCAGCGCTTCTCATACATGCACTAGGAACAGGCTCCTCCTGTTCCTCTGCCTCTCTACTTCAGCCTCTGGAGGCTCCGAAGTCCGCACACCACTCCCCGATGGCCCTGGCCCCATCTCTGCGTCTGATGCAGAGCCCTCATCTGGGCCTTCCCCAGCCTCCAGGACTGGCCCATGTTCTTCCTCAGCCTCATCGCTGTCTGACTCCGTTGCCAGCTCCGCAGGCTGCTGGCGGACCACAACACTGTCATGCTGCTCTATTAAAGGGGAAAATAGACACAATAACTATTCATACAACCATTCTTAGTAATATTTCTAGCATTTCATGCAAGACAACCTACAGTTTGTTACTTTAAGCCTACTACATAGCTTGAAAATTCTAATTATTTTTTTGACAAACACTTTCTTCCTAGAAAGTGGCTAGAAATGAGTGAAGTATTTGGTGATATTCCTGATTTCCTGAAAACTATCTTTACTTTACTTTTCTGGAGCATATTCTTCCTATTTATTCTTAAATCATCAACAGAGAGTGATAGGACCAATGGTGAAATCTGAACCAGTTTACTACCGGTTCACTTGCTGCGCATGTGCAGTGCGCACCACACACCAAATGTGAGGTGCTTACGCACAGTGCACGCCAAAAGGAGGCATGTGGTAAGTACAACAGTACATTAAGGGGGGTTATCAGCTGTAGTGTGCAATCTCTTTTTTTTACTTTTAAAAGCATTGCTTTCAAAAGTAAAAAAAAAGCCTCTGATGATCGCGCGGCTCAGCTGGAATCGTCAGAGCCTTTTAAAAGCATTTTTAAACAAC
>WNWU01000007.1:18321041-18333042 GCA_012654045.1 Ptyas mucosa | reverse complement strand
TTCTATTCTATTCTATTCTATTCTATTCTATTCTATTCTATTCTATTTTAACTGCAAGTGGAAAATACAGATTGAATACATATTTCTTCTCCTTCCTTATTGTTATCTCATATTTGGTCTTTAATATTTCTTTTTCTTTTTTTTCTGAATGTCTGTTGCAGAAAAATACTAGAGTGTGGAAGGCCTGCTTAAGTTTTGGAGCCAGGAACAGGTACATTTCAGTAAAATTGCCAAGTAGGACTGTTGATCCAAATGAAGCTACTCCTGCTTTTCTTGCTGCTTGAAGTGAACTGCTTGCTAAAAATAACATTTTTCACAGTATCGTGGTCACTAAAATTGAACTTACTTCCCTGTAATTGCACAAAATCTGGAGGGTCAATGCTTTTTGCTTTGGGCACAGGGTTTGCAAAATTCTGTGATCAGCAGCTGTCCACGGTCACAGATATGATAGTTGTATTTCTGATTTTTATGAAGCAAAAATGCTTCCACCTGCATCTGCAGTCTAATGAAACGAGGGTGTGTGTAGAATACAGTAATCATTGGCTCTCATCAAAATGTACTAGCAGTTGAAAGTCAAGCCTGTAACACAGCATTAAAGAAATAATCTTTCTCTACCTTCCTTCCCGAATGACGTGTGAGCCATTGTTCTGATGCGTGAAGGGTCAGCTGTGCTCCAGCGCAATGAGGTAATAAATGCAAAGCAGAAGATGGACTGCCCTGCACTGTACACTCCCCTCAATCTTTTCGACACGGACTGACTAGAGGACATGCAAAGACTGTTAAGTAGTTAACTTGATGAAAAAAAGTGCAACTGCAATGAATAACTTGTCCTTCAGTTAACAACTCTTTGGCTGCTTAATTACAGGCCTGCAGTAATATCCATGCTGAAAAGAAAATGTTGCAAGCTGAGCTGGTCTAACTGATTTGAATAGCAATTCAGTGCAGTTATTCAAATATTCAAAAGCTTTCTTTTCAGTTCAGATATAAATCTAAGGCAGCGACCCTCAATCTTTTGGGCACCAGGGTCCGGTTCCACGGAGAGAGTTTTTTACATGGAGTGGAAGGGCTGTGGTTTTGCATGCTGCCTGCAATCTGTAGATGGGGCTTTGCTTGTTTGCACAGCCTGAATTCTGGAATGCTGTGGACCAGTGCAGATCCATGGAACGGGAGTTGGGGACCCCTGATCCAAGGTATAGGACAGTGCATAGACATGTGCATATAGGCATCAATCACAGCAGAAAAACAAATTAGCAGTGATAGCCTTAAAACCTGAGAAACTGGTATTAATGCAATAAAATCATTAAAACACAATGTCATTCGGTGTCAAGGCTAACATCACCTAGCTGTACTAGTGGTGGTGCTTAAATCTTTCCTTTAAGGAAAAAGACAAACTCCTCAAAGGTTTGAGGTTTATTTTCTGCTAATGGTGGGACCGTGGTGAATTTGTTTGTTAATGGACTTTTCTGGTTGTTATCATGGAGGATTTCTGGATTATAGTTTTCTATGCTAGTTAGCCAATGAAAGGAAGAAAAGAAAAGGGAGACAGCAAAGCAAAATGAGTCACAGCTCTTTGACAGGCTGTTTAGAATAGTTGACATTAAAAGGAATGTCCCATCAATAGTATAATCAAGGCACATCAGATTGTGACTTTAACTCTTTCTCTTTCTTGCTTTAGGTCTCATTACTTAAACAAATCTGCTTTCTTATTTTCCTAGTGCTGACTTTCAAAATGTTGCTTTCCCCTGTGATATTTAGGAATGGGGTCCTTTTGCGTGGTAAGAATACAATATGGTAAATACTGATTTCTAATCTGACTGCAATAAATGAGCAAATACACAAAATGCTAATTTTTGTTCTCATGCAGGCAGACGTTACAATTAAGCAAACCATTTCCCCATCTTTCTCATGCCGAATGCAATTTAAATATGAAAGTCTGCTCTGTTTTCTGCCTGTTAGGCTTTGATGGCATTTTCTACTGTACAGGACAACCCAAAGGTTTGTTCCTGAAGGGAATTAAAAATAAAACAAAAACAAAACAAAACAAAACACAAGCAGAACGCCATTCTTGGGGTTTGTTTTAGACCATCTATCCTTGCAACACTTTTTACTCCCATCTCCCCATTGAAGGTGAGGCATATTTTAATTGCTGTATGAAAGTTTTGTCTTGATTAGATAGGAGGTTTCAATGCCTCTCTAGGGGACCTCAATGAGAAGTTCTAACTTCTTTCTTTATTCTCCCTTTTGATTCCTTTTTTTCCTTCCTCCACATCTGTGCAACCAAAGCAGAGAAACTAAAGGGGAATAGGAGAAGAGATGGTTACATTCTGAAAACTTGACAAAGAAGCCTGTGTACTGTGCCTCTGCTGAATTGCCAGTTCCCTGGCGTCTGATGCCAGATGGTGTGCCACACGGCAAAATTCTTAACAACCTGCACATCAGGTAGGCATATTGATGTGAGCAGATTGCTTCTGCTTTTATGTACAGGTTGGAAAATAATCTCAAGTGAAGAATGGATCTGGATGCACACTTTCATTGGCATGCTATGGTACTTTTCCTCTCTGTAGAAACCCACCACCTACTTCCATTATGCTTACAGGATAATATTTTGAGAAGCCATGAAGTAACAAAGATTATGATGACCAGTTCAGTCACTATTAAAAACAATGGCAGTTTTATTGTATCCTCAGCTGTGACTATGGTTATGCAGAGATTATATTTAAACCTGTATTGTTTGAGGAAATCTGAGGTTTTACTTAGGGGTACTTCTCTATATTTTTGGCCACTGTGTGAAAAAGCAGAGTTTATGAATATGGAGATTTTTCCCCCCTGTAACAATTTTATTATACAATACTATGATGTCATACATAAGGGAGGTGAAATTATAATTGCAATGATGTTTTAGTCATACATTTTCTTTTTACACCAGAAATCAATAGTAAGATATTTATGGGTAACGAGATAATCAGGGCTTATTCTCATGAGATCAAATATTTCTGTGAAAAGTTGGTATTCTCATATATATTCCCACGGTATTATGATAAATTATGGAGGTGAGATCATTGAAATACTGCACAGTTTGGCAACCTTGCAAGATTTGGACCTATTTTGGAGGACAAATGTCTGATGACAGAAACCTGAGAAGCTTGCCAGCCACTGTTCTACATATATTAAATCATTTAGAAAGAAGCAATCTGGTGTCTATGAAAGGAAGTGGGAAAAAGACACATAGGAGAACATCCTAAGATCCATACCATAAAAAACAATGTGGTCTATGATCTTGATCCTTTGTAGTGGACACTTTCCTAAGCAGCATTCATAGCTGAAGTTTCTATAGAAGGAGGCCCTCACAGACCGTGAATCTTCCACTGTTATTTCCAGACTGGAAGCTTTGCCTCAGTTCTCAGAACTGGATGCCAATGCCGAAAGAACAAAATATACTTTCACTTGCAATCTGCTAAGAGACCATAGGAAACACTCCAACTTTGGCTTGCCTGTGATATGGTACAATGGGCAATCTACAATAGGGGTCCTCAAACCCTGGGGTGTCGACCGGCACCGGTTGGTGGCATGCCAGAAAATGGTCCGTGCAAGCAAGCGAAGCCTCATCTGTGGGATGCAGGCAGCACAAGAACAACCCCTCTTGTCCATGGCAAAACCTGTCTCCATGGAACCGGTCCCTTTTGGTACCCAAAAGGTTGGACATTGCTGATCTACAACATCTAACTGGGATTCATGTAGGCAATTAGAGCTTCATACAGATCTCCCAAATTAAACCATTCAATATGTGCAGACCAGTAGGAGTATCTGCAAGGAGGAAGATCAAAAGTCAAGATGGAGTCACTGATCATATGATTAAAGATCTGGTCCTTTTTATGCACACTGCATGCACGGTACTTGTAAAGTAGAGACTTCATTCACATTTTATTGCTTGGCCATTGTGGCCACTTTGACCTGCCCCTTTGGATGCCCACAAGGCTAGTGCTTGAGCAACATGCTTTGACAGTTACTATTGAGCCTACAATTAACAACAACTGACTAGAATATCCCCATAGTCTGGAAGAGGAAACAAAAATACAGAAACTTTGTAATGGTTTTTCTTTCTTTTGTGAATTGAATGCTTATTGTTCAGATAAGTCTTATGGAACTATCTTCCCAATATTTATTTAAAAAGTAAACACAAACCAGATGTTTGCTATATGTGTTTTACAACAACACTAGTGAAGACTGATGGAGAAAACTGTGTCTCCACTGCTTTAACGCTTGCTTATTTAAAAAAATGGAAATCTTACACTAGAGACTTGAGAATCAAACTTCCTGTACTCCATACGGAAAAGAACCATCAATTTAGACTTAAGATAACTGAATGGGAAAGTTCAAAAGGTCCCAGAATGATTGACAGTGATAGATATTGCTCTCCACTATGATGGCACCTGAGTAATTTCTTAGCTCAGAGCAAATACAGGTCATGAAGGAGACTGCTTTTGTCTTATTATCCACTGATATGGTAATCGACTTAACTCTCTTGAGAACAAGATGCTATATTTAGATAAGCTATTCCATTCATAAACATGTTTTGTTATAGCAGCTTATTTTTAGCGGCTGGGCAAGCACATTTACAAGGGTTTATTGAAAAAGCTAAGCTGGGAAGAATGAAATGCTTATGTTCAATTGTTTCAGTAAATGTTTATTTATCCATTCTTTAAAGAGAACTTAGTTTTATGTCCACATAATTAACTCAGTCTGATCAAAATGACCTGATTATCTGTTCCATCATTATACTAGAGTAGAACTAGAGAAACCAGTATATTCTCAGTCATGTAAACTGCCTTTGATCCAGTTATTCTAGCTGACCCCAGTCCAACATACTTCACAGGATATTAAGGGAAAATAATGGGAGGAGGGAAGACTATGTAATGTAACCTTTAGCTTCAAGAGCAAAAGTTGCACATAACTTTTACCAAATAGTAAATAATATTTCCAAATTGTTGACTGTTCCAAGATAGCTAATAAACCCCAAATATAACACAATATGCATAAAAGAATTTTGTACAAGTTATCTGTCTTGCATGTGAAACTGCACAGCAACAGAAATTAAAAGTCCTTCGATAGGAGCATCTGTACTGACTGAGACAGTGTTGGATATTTCTTAAGACTAACGAGATATAAAATGTTTCCTTACTTCACCCATAGTGCAGGTTTTTGCATCCAATGAAATGGTTGCCAAAGTGAGACAGAATAAGAATTGTATCAGAACATTTATAACCAATTAAATTTAGTTCATACTAATCTTATAGAACTGGGCCATTATAATGTGTTGGCTGTGATGTTAATTCTGAATTTATCATAGAAACAGTAAAAAATGCTTTTCATTTTATCTGCAAGATTCTCCTCTCAATACCACTGGGATGCATTGGATTGAAACTCCCAGAGTCCCCAGCAAAGGCTGACAGTTACAGTCAAACGCAATGCAGAAGGCTGATGTAATTCAGCTTTCTTTTTCCATCATGTTCTGCCTGCCCTTCTCTTACATGCACTAACATTTTGTGAAATGCTCTGTAAACATTTGATGAACTATATGGAAGAAAAATGGAAGTTGGAGCCAGGGGTTAAATAAATGTTAAACTTATCATGGAAATTCTGGAGAAGATCACAATTTATGTAAGAAAAATGATTGTAGCAGTATAATTTCTCTTTCAAAAGGGCAGCTCCATATCAGATTTCTTGCTACCATTTTCCAGAATTCATTCTGAAAGTACAAACTGTAATCCTATCATATTTGATTTACTGTTGTAAATTAACAGGAAGAGGAGAATTAATAGGTCTGACTCTACCCAGACAGACATAGCAGGGAAGTAGATAATGTCATAGGATGCAATGCATGCAGGTGATATAAAACTCTTTCCTACATTTTCAGGCAGTTGTTGAAAATGTAAATAGCTAAAGCAAATGAAGAAAATGAGTAATTGAACATTATTATGCTAGTCAAAGTGGTGCCTACCTTTTATCTAAAATAACATTTCTCAAAAACAATAACAGAGTAACATGACAAAATGTCCTCTAGTAGCATAGAATGGCATGAGCCATAACTTCTTCTGTCTCTGCACTATATACAGATAATCCAAATGTTACATAAAATGGAAGCCCAGGGCTAATCTCCAACATCTTTGTATTGATTCAATTTTATTTTGATTCAACTGTATTGAGACATAGTAGTCTTTGGTTTTTCAGTGTAGAACAAAAGTTGATAAGCAACAAGAAATTCAGGCACCCAGGGACATCTAGATTGAAATATGAACCTGATAAACGATCAGGATTCTGCCCACTCCAGTTCAGGGAAAAGCAGTAACAAGTCATTGAGTGCTACAATCAACCCAAAGAAGTTGGTTTCATTTCCAGGTTCTGGGATGGTATCTTCTGTCTCTAGAGGAGCTAATGTCCCAGCTCAGACATTCTCCAATACACAGTAATTAGCTTAAAGGAGATATAATAGTGGGCAAAAAATTCCAAATGTAGTGATTCTATATGTCAATTTCAGTAATGCGGAAGGGCACATATATAAACATGAGGAAACGGGCTTTTTCATTTTCATTTTCTTTATTTGAATAATGAGGAGAAGTATTTGAACATGAATCTGCATAACAGAACCATGAATCCAGTAACTGATTAACAGTCAGGCAGACTGTTAAAGAACTGCATTTCTTTAAGCTCAGCTATTGATGTTATTTAGATACTATTATTTCAAGTTTATTATACCTGCCCTCCCATAGATTCTGGTTGGCGGTTATCAGCATAAAGTATCTCAACAACCTTGTAATATCATATGGAGCACAAATAGTACTCTATCATTTTCATCAGTTCTGAAACGTATATTAGGCAGAACAGATGAACTTAAAACAAACAGATGACCCCAAAAGGAAAGGAGATAGCTAACAAAAATCAGATTACTGCCCTTTCCATGGTGTAAAAGGAGACAGTAATGGGTACAACAAAGGAGCCTGTTTATTTTAGAAATAGAAGATGGTGAGTTTGGAGTCTTTGCAGGAATGTGGAATTTAGAGACATTGGGTCAAATCACATGTAATACCATCCCATCCCATCCCATAGTATATAGCTTACTGACTGCCTCATTAGGCAACTAAGTTTGAAATCATGACAGTGCTATCCCTCAATCATGTGACGGTAATTACAGTCAGTATGCCCTGTCCTGACTTGTTGTTTTTCTTTGTTTTTTTCTCCACTCACAGAGCAGAGAGATTGGGAAAGAATACATCAGGCGGTTTGCATAGCTTGCCAGTGCCAGTGCATTGCTTTTGATGTGTATTTCCCATTGTGTACCTGCTTACTCTCTTCTAATCCCTTTCTGTCCAATGCATGTAAATAGAAACATTATTTCCCTTCTTGTTAATTATACTTCTTAATAATTATCCTAGTACAGAGATGAGCATTTTAAAGGGTGAAGGAATGGTTAGGAGGCAAACAAAAGAGAAGGTATGAAAACTGTTGTCAGTTTCAGGCCATTAAACAGAGTTATGATTATGTGATTTATCATTTAGTAACTGTTTTATTTAGCAATGTACAGTAGTTGCTGTCCAAATTATGGTTGCTGCACAAGGACTACCTATATTATCAAATGTTACACTGTCCAGTGGTGAAATCCAAATTTTTTTACTACTGGTTCTGTGGGCGTGGCTTGCTGGGTGTGGCTTGGTAGGCATGGCAGGAGAAGGATACTGCAAAATCCCCATTCCCTCCCCACTCCTGGGGGAAGGATATTGCAAAATCTCCATTCCCACCCCACTCTGGGGCCAGCCAGAGGTGGTATTTGCCAGTTCTCCGAACTACTCAAAATTTCTGCTGCCAGTTCTGCAGAGCCTGCTGGATTTCACCCTTGATTCTGTCTTTAAAGGTCATAGTATGATTTACATTACTTTCTATATTACTGCTTGGGGTGCATAATCCATAACTTTCCTTAGTTCAGGGCTATATTGCATTCTTATAACCCAGCGGTGTCAAACTGGTGGCCCGTGGGGTGGATGCGTTACACTCAGGCCACGCCCATCCCAGCTCCACAAAGGGAAAAAACATCGCAAAATGTCATGTGATGGCAACACGACTCTGAGTTTGACACCCATGTTGTAACCAATAACCCAGTGATCACTAGTTCAGGCCACTAAAAGATACTTTGCCTCAATTGCTGGTGGCATTTTTCACCATAAATACTGCCAGATGACTTTTGTCTCATCTCAGCTTTCTAATACAATTCAGAACCCATGTGATATTATTCAAGTTTGCTCTAATTATTTTATAGCTTTTTAGAAATTAGAAGTTGGGGGGAAAGTCCCCATTTAAATGATTCAGACTAAGATTGATATATACTGTATATATCTTTCATAATAAAAAACTAAAAGAAAAAGGATGCTAGTTGCTAGAATTTATATGTACAATATAACATTTCTGCTACAGCCAACAATTATTCCATTTATTAGTAGTATCAGTTTATTTATTCCACATATCAATAGTTTGATGAATGAAAAGCTGTCATAAATCATTATATCAGCATTAGAGATGAGATCACTGCTCGTGGTTTGATAAAAATATTCACAAGTTCGTCCCGCCATACCAGTTTTGATGGATTGAAACAATTCCAACTGACAACTCTAGTTTTAACTATTAATCCAGTTTTTGTGGATCACTACAATTAGAAACTGTAGTCCCAATATATATGAAAGCACCCATGTGGATAAATCTAATTAATTTTGATTTAAATTGATTTGTATTTAAAATTAATTGAGGTTGTAATATAATGTGAAGTGAATTATTATATTTCCTTTCTATCACATTCAAGAAGTATAATTTAGTAGCAATTTTGGAGGTCTATAAGTCATCCAAGACTTTTTTGTGTTTCAAGAAATTATAGGGCCAATACTTTACATGCTGGGAGAAAACAATTTTAGCTTCATTACCCAAGTGGGCAATTGAAAGTGGCAGCAGAGATTCAGTGAAAAGAGAAGACATCAAAAGGAATGGCCAGGCTGGGAAACATGTGCCTCCTCAGATGTAGTTAAATGGCTGTGCATAGTAACCCTGATGATGAAAGAATTATAGAAGAATTGTACCACGAATAATGCTTTTATACTAAAACGACTTAAAGAATCCAAGAAACATATTGTTTCAGATCACTGCATGCATATAAAGAATGGATTTGCATTAAGAAGTTTTAGCATTTCCTTTCACAGTGCTCAATTGTATACTGATTATAATGTAGTAAAGGTTCTGGATTTTAAAAAAAAGATGAAATGCCTTAAACAAAAACAAAATATGAGGGTTTTTTTGCAAAAAGAAAGAGAGAGAGAGCGAGAGAGTGAAAAAGAGAGAGAAAGTCATGATACTTATATGGATATAATATAGTATAACAAGTAGCTGTGTGACTACTCCTTCCCCCCCCGAACGAATGGAAAAATGAATGTACTTGGAATGAATGTAGCTTGAAATTTGTACGATTACAGTAGAGAAGCTATTGTATGCAACTGGTTGCATCTCCAATATGTTTTATACATATAAAGAGTTCAGCTGGTCTTATTGCTCAGATTTATACATGTTTTGAAAAATGCATTATGTGTGTGTGTGTGTGTATGCAACATAGATGTTTGTTAGATGTTTGTTTTTACTTTCAGTTCTTTGTTTGCTCTTCCATTCCTGCATTATTAAATTTGTTTCTTATGGAGTATACTTTGTTACACTGTTTAACATATTTTTGTGCTGCTTTGCATAAATGCTTTGTTAGCGACAGATACAAATTTAAAGATAAATAATATAGAACTGGCAGAATTGCAGCACTATTATTGTAAATGTCTCCTCTCACCACTTTTTAAAGATTTCAGCCAATTTATTGCAATTAACGTGATATGGACAGCAGCTGTAGTCTTTTTAATTCTTCAGTTTTAGCAAAGAGATAGAAAATGGATTAATTAGAGATAAATGGAACAGAACAGCGTTTTCTCATGAGAACAGAGCCTTCAGAAGTACTGCACTTTTAAAGCATAGCTACATATTTGGTATGAGAGCAATTTGACCCTGTCTTCAGGGACTGAGGGAGTAACAGACTAAAGAGAAATAAATAATGTTGGTTATATTAATAGAACAGGAAGAATCCCCTTTGATTCAGGGATTCTGCTGAACATTTTTTCCCACTGAACTGTAAACTTTGTATCAAACTCCACATTCAAATGCAAGAGGCCTATAGTTGTCTTTCAGTTAAACAGAGGAATTGAAAGGAAAATTAGCCAGAGAAATTTTCCCCTTAGTCTTGTCCAAGAACAATATGATTTTGCAAAAAACAAAACAAAACAAAAAACCACTGAACCTTGATATATTTGAACAAAGTTCTTTGGGTGTTAAAAAAGGATTTTAAATTTAGTTAGTTTACTTTATTGTCATTGCACCTTGTACAACGAAATTAAATGCCATATTCAGTGTACATTGTAACTATCAAAATAAGACACAAACACACATCCTTCGCATTCTAAATGCCACTAATCTAATGAAAGATGCATGTTATTTCTTCAATGCTTTGTGATAACAAGCCAGCCTTAACAGCAGTGAACACTTTTTCTTTTTTCAGCAGAGCTTCTAAAAATCTGCAATTTAATATATTGAAAAACTACAAAAGCAGTACATATACATATGAAATGATAGAACTGGAGATGAACCAAAAAGAAAAAAAAAGGTAATTACTGCTGACATAGAAGCCATCCCATAAATCTTGATGGAACTAAACGCTTTAGGGTATCCAAAATATGTTTGGATCTTTCAATATAAACACATTATCCCCAATCTTATGAATAATATCGGTTTAATGCAAATGTAAGTGAATGCAAGTGCTACCTAGTTAATTTTAGTAATTTTTTGGGGGAAGGAACACGTAGTGTTGCCAAAATGATATGATAGTGAATCTGTTCAATGTTTCTTTCATCTATAATTTTGTAGATCATTCTCTTATTAGTTGTTTGCATTCATTTCATGAAGAGAAGAAAAGAACATTGGGATTCCACATGAATTGCTGAATAGCAATTTATTCCATTTGTTTATTTCCATTTTGCCACCAACGTCACCATTGCAAGTCTGCTAGGGGTCAGAGAATGAGAATTTCAGTGTTTTCTGCTGAAGCCTTAGACACCAATTTCTGATGAAAGAGAACAAAAGGGAAATGTCACAGTAGATGACTTGAAACTCTAAGAATGAATGAGTTGGCCAAGGGACACACCGAAGCTTTGGGAGAAAGAATTCATACAGTGGGAAACTTTTTCACCTCATCTAAGTTAGAATCCAAGACTATTATAGATCCCACTAGCTAAGTTATAAGTATATTCCTGCAGCCATGACTTCATTAACCTAAAATGAGATTTTTAGACCCCAAATATATGTTTTCCTAGTTGTTCTAAGAATTCATTTGCAAGTAGTGTACTATGCATGGAACACTTTTGTGGGGGTGGTATGGTGAATAGATGCAATGACAACTTACTGTCTAGTTTTTTTAAAAAATATATAAAGGTGTTCTTCTTATAGGCTTTAAGTGCTCAGTGGCATTTAATCGGCTGCCACTTTATTTTTTATGTGTGGCCTTGAATACTGTCCTTGCACAATAATGGTCCCAAAGAATGGCTTCTGCAGTATTTTATTACTACAATTCAAGACTGGCTGCAGTTTCGAATCAACTTGAAAAGTTGATTGGCTCCACTGATACCATTTAAGGTTCCTCAGACAGTTCAGTATTCATTCTTTATACATCTTGCGTCGGAATAAAAATGAGATTCTAGATGTGACGAGCAGTCTAAACTCCAGGGCCATGGATGTCTCCAAACCCACATCATGTAAGCTTCAGACTCTATTTTGCATAGATCTGAAGGGAATCCCATATGGGTATAGATACATACATATATATATATATAAATATACTTATCAAAATAAGAATCTCGTTTTTAGTCCGACGCAATGTGTTTGT
>WNWU01000007.1:18254208-18320641 GCA_012654045.1 Ptyas mucosa | reverse complement strand
AGGTCCTGGAAGCACGAAGCCGAGAACACCAGCCTGAAGATGACGAATGAGACTTCGTTGAAACGTCGCCAAGACACTTCCAATTTTACGTGGGAGAAAACCTGAATAACCAAAGACCTACACACACACACACAGACACACAGACACACACACACACACACACACACACAGAGAGAGAGAGAGAGAGAGAACTCTGTTTCACTATTCAGATCCCAAACACACAAAAATAAATATTACGTATCGTTTGTTCATAAAAAACAACAAACAGTATTTATTGAAAAGCAAAGGAAGGTAACATGCAGATCTAACTTTCTGCTAGTCCTGATAAGGAGACCAACTGTGAACACTTCAGTTGTTCATCGGTGCTTAAATATTTGTGAAACCTTTCTGAATTTTCAATCTTTCTGCATTAATGTGACTTAAAACGTGACCCACACTATGATGAACCACTGAAGTTGGACCAAACACGCAAAACACATTTTGCAGTACAACCCTATGGATACTTGGTCCAATAACTCTTTGGTAAGCAGATATCAGTTCTGATACAAATGGTATTTTACACTCTATAATTAATTTCATAAATCTATTTCATACAATTCATCCATATTGACCTCTTGTCCACTTTTTATCCTATTTTTCTCGGAATAATGTTAACCAAACCCCAGAATTGGATTTTAAAAACCAGACGGGAAAAAAAATAAGAAAAGGAGAATTTTGTAGAAAGTATGATTGGTTAAGCCGGGGACAAACAACTTCAGAGCTTTATAAATAGCATATAATAATGTTAAAAAGTAGATAATGAATTTAATTCAGGACCACATAATCCAGGCAAATACAGATATAAACATTATTGCTAGTAAAGTTGCAGATGGACTCTGGATGAGTGCCATGGGACTAGGGTGGAAAAGAGGAAATATGACACAGGTAAAGAGCATGACAGTTGATGAGATGCAGACAGTTGAAGAACTTGAAGCAGAATTTTAGAAAAAGAACTGGAAACTTTAAGAATGTTTTGTTGTTGTTAGTTGTGAAGTCTTGTCCGACCCATCACGACCCCACGGACAACATTCCTCTAGGCCTTCCTGTCCTCTACCATCCTCTGGAGTCCATTTAAGCTCACACCTACTGCTTCAGTGACTCCATCCAGAGACCTCGTTCTCTGTCATTCCTTTCTTCTTTTGCCCTCAATCTTTCCCAGCATTAGGCTCTTCTCCAGTGAGTCCTTACTTCTCATTAGGTTCAAGTCCAAGTTAAGGTAGTAATCAGGATATTTTCAGCCACTAGATCCAGAATTTTATCTTCAGTCAGTCATTAATCTACCTCATAGTTAACTATGAAAATAATAGGGGTAAGGGTGGAGAGAAAGACTTTTATACATGCAACACTAAACTTACCTGGAAAGCTCTCCTTATGTCATACATGCAGTATTTTAGATAATAGTCAGATTAATTTCTGCTGGAAAATATTAACAAATTTATGTATTATTTGTGCACTTTATCAACCATCTCATTTTTTTGTTAGTGTACACAATGCAATTTTGTCATGACTATCTGAAACTGACCCGAACTGGGCTGAGGCAATCATTTCAAACTTTAGTTCAAACTTTATAAAAACTGAGCCTTTATCCAGTCTTCAGAATTGTTCTCTCATTAACTTTTGTGCTGATGATTGTATAATACTTTACCCACAAAATGGCTCTCTTTTTAAGGTTATTTAAGGAATAAAAAGTGGATATCACAATTTACAAGAGTATAAATTACTGAAAGAAAAATAATAATAACTAAAAATGTCTCAGGGGAGATTTTTATTCTAGGGTACATCTTTATAGGATTTTTGCTATGGCTGTAGAAATTGAGGCAATGTCTCAGTCTCCCAGAAAATGTTGAACCACTGCTTCTAGGTGATTGCATTTACTTTGCTTCATGCAACATTAGAGTGGCAGAAATGCAATACCCTTCAGGACCGTTTAAAAAAGATAGCAAAACTGTTACTGTTTAGTGAACTGTAGTGTAATTTATATATCCTAATCAAGTGATTTCCCCTTAGGTTCCAAACGTTTAATATCCCATGCAGTTATATTCTACAGAAAATATAGCTGGGTATTGCAAACACAATGGCATGGAACACATCTCTCTTTCTCTCTCTTGGCACTATTATTTTATTCAATAAAATTGTATTGATATTTTCTGATTCCTGTTGTTCACAAGGTAGGCTTTGTCAAGGTACTATACAAGTTCATACAATTTCCATTATCTTTATATAAACCTCCATATGGCATTTCTATGAAAAATCAATGTGCTTTGTTTTTGGTTATTTCACACTGAAGATACAATTTGTTTTGGCTGTCAACGGGACGAAATCTGTCATATATTTCTTACATTCCCTTTGAACTTGGTCTAAAATATCTTGAAAAAAAACCCTATAAAACTTGAAGCTAAATTTCCACTTTCAGTATTTGGGTAAATGTAAGATTAGGGTTTTGGAACCTTCTATTTTGTGATTGAATGGCCAGTTTTGTGATTTGTTCAGTTTATTGCCTTATGTAAAATAAGGCTGAAAACCATCTTGGTGAACAGTTGGTTTTGCCACCCTTAACAAAAAAACCCTGCATCTTCTGACTATTTAGTAGTTGTTTTAATGGTTTCCACAATATGTATTTAGAGCTTGCCATGTAAATCCATAAACACAATGAGACAATACTGCCTGGAGGAACAAAAGAAAGATATTAACATTAGTACCAATAAATGTCATCTATTTTGATTGGAGAAAAAAGTCATTCTTTTCTACTGACAAATCTTACCTTAGAAATATTTTTATTTAAAAGTTATGCTTGCAGTTGTTAGGTTTAGAAAGGGGCTAAAACAGCATTCCCAGTCTGCTAATTACCAGATGTTTTTAGTTATAGCTCCCATGAACTAAATTCACTCTATCCATGGCCAAAGGTAACCAAAGTACAAATGAAAACCCCTAGGGATACCCAGATTAAGGAAAATATCACTAGGTTAAATTGGAATTCAGATTTTAAAAATTCTCCAGTTATATAAAAGTGTATAAACTGTGTAAAGTGCCTGACGAACTTCTTCTGTTATCATGAACTTTTTTGAAAATAAGCAGGTATAAATAAATACATGATTAGTAAGGAGCTATAATGCAAGAATAAGTACAGAACACAATGATGTTGTGGGTTTCTACCGGTTCGCCCCAATTCAGGCGAACCGGTAGTGGTGGCGGCGGGATGTTCCGCCCATCTGCCCAAACATCATCACGGATGCTCTGCGTATGTGCAGAAGCGCCGTGCGTGAGCACCATAGTTCCGAACCAGTAGCAAAGGTAAGTGGAACCCAGAACTGGTACAAAATCTTGGAAACTGCAATACGAACCTTCTGCCCAAAGGCTAAATATGCTCAAAATTATACCCTTTACATGTACTCTTTCTACCTTTCCACCTCAGTATGATTTACTTCTTGATGGCACTTTATTTTATGAAGAATAAATTATTCTGCAGTTTAATTCTGCAGTTTAAGAATTTAACAGCAATAGAGAATAACAATGCCCAGGACATTTATTGTACACTTAACATTTATTATGCAGTTAGAACTCATAAAACATATGAGTTAAAAGGTTTTTTTTTTCCTGAAGTTGTTTTTCTTCATTGCACATGAGCACCCTTATCATTAGATGAAAAAAGTAGCTGGTTCTTTAACACAGATGGATATAGCTCTCCATCTCTTCCATATAGGACTCTTTCCTTCCAGGGTTTTGAGGACTGTAGAAGATCATATCCTTTTTCCCTTCATTTTTCTATTGCTGTGCTTTACCATTTCTGCACTTGTATATTTTATAGAACTTTTTTCTGAGATACTGATCCTAAATTCTGCTTGGTTTTTCTGTGACTACTTTTCTATATTTAAGTTAGCAATTGTTAATTCCCTCAAGCATCTTAATTTTCTATCACAATGTTAAGAGCATTTAGAAGTAACACATAATTTTACACGCTAGATAGTTAGTATACTGTTGGAAGTTAAATCTGGTCCAGTTCTTTTCCAAGCTTTGAGAAAGATGCAGGAGAAATGAATTGGAGTCTGGCTGCAGTTGGAAAGAACCTCTTTATTTATTTGGTAGTCAGAAACACTAGTGACAACAGCATGTTTGGGGTGGCTGACAAATTGGGGTTGAGAGTAGATGAGCTTTTATACAATTGTGGGGGCTTTTTTTAAAAAAATTTTATTTATATGCCGCCCTTCTCCGGAGACTCAGGGCGGCTTACAATGCGTTAAGCAATAGCCTTCATACTTTTGTATATTTTATACAAAGTCAGTTTATTGCCCCCACAATCTGGGTCCTCATTTCACCTACCTTAGAAAGGATGGAAGGCTGAGTCAACCTTGAGCCTGGTGAGATTCGAACTTACAATAATTGCAGACAGCTGGATGTTAAATGGTGCCTTAGTAGGAGGCATTAGCCTGCTACGCCACTCAGGCTCCTTTGTAATTGAGGTGCCTGTTTCTGTGCAAGAATGTGTCTTTTAATATTTTAATGGCTGTTGCCATATTCCTATGGGGTCATGTAGGGATCATGATTGGCTCTGTCGGGCAAAAGGGGAAATGTAAATCCTAGGTGTTTTGTTTATCTGAGCTAATCTTGTCAGTTTTGGCTCCCTGTCTATTGTGCTATTTATTTGGAGCTGCTGGCTGCCCTTTGTTTATGAATAGAGTTACCTGGCTTTATGAATGGATCAGTGATGGGTTGCCCCTGGTTTGCACCAGTTCTATAGAATCAGTAGTAAAATTGGTGGGAGGCTCCGCCCACCGACCCCGACATCATCATTCTGCATGCGCGCCGCCCCGTTGCGAACCGGTAGTAAAGGTAAGTAGAACCCACCCCTGGAATGGATACAAAATATCCATTATAAAGCCTAGCCTCTTCAGATTTCTGCTTGAGGCTATTTTCCTATAGAAGAAAGACTGGGACTGCTTTCAGCCTTTGTTAAGGAGATTTTTCTCCTCTTCTCTTTTAGGGAAAATTTTCTATTCTGTCTCTTTTAATATTCTGTAAAATATTTTATTCTGGTGAGGGGGAAACCAGCTTTCTCATAATACCTAATAAATCAATGTTTTCTTCTGTAGAATATTTGCATTAGCTTTATTTTATACAAATTAACATCAGCAATTGCTCTTCAGCTAACTTTCCTCCATTTGAAGAATGTTTCTTACTGAAATAATTTACAGCAAGGGTGATTCCAGACAGAAGACTTCTATCAATTGAATCAAAAGCAATTGTGCTCCTAGTCCCTCTATTTCATCTGAATAGTTTTTTTCCCCTTGTAAGCAAAAAGATGGAATAAGCCTGTTAAGATGATCAATGGAACATCTTTAGCTTTTCTCCCTATCCTTTCCTGAGAATGAGGCCTCATGATTATACAATAAAAGTATCTGGCAACATTGCAAACATTCTTATGTAGAGTTAAATGTAAGAGATTGGACAATAAGGAGAATGCAGAGGATCTTGTATAATAAACAAATTAAAGAAACTATTAAGGTTTTATAGACTTCCTAGTAAATAAAATCAAATGTGCTCAACAAACCTTCTGTAACTGTTCCTTTGCCGTAGCTTAAAAAAAAAAGAACATTTTTTTTAAAAATGAAGAAATAACAAATGAACAATTCTAAGTAAAGAGTTGTTGCTTCATTTGTTTTGTGCTGGATATATTTTAAAGATTGCTAGCCAGGATATCATCTCAAGATGCAGACATCCATTCCATGCATCATTACCCATTTTAAAAACAGAAAGTCTATTACATCTGTAAGGGTTATATACGTTTGTGAATTAATGGACAGTGTAACAGATTGTGGCCTATTGCATATTCTTTATACAAGCAAAAATGCATTTTGGGGCAGGCCTTATGCTAATAGCATAGGGAGTGATCTATAGCATATTCCTGCTAATGTAAAGAAATTATTGCTGTCCACTGGCTTTTTTATGGGAGGAGCAAATAAAATATGTTTTACATAAACTTAAGAAATATGCATGTAACAGCAGTATTGCAAAGTATTGCAATGGGTCTGGCTTTAAATATTTTTTTTTTCAAAACTCAATGGTTCAGAACAGATTAACAATACGACTGAGACTGAAAATTTTGAACAACTTCCTCCTTTTCTTCTCATCCTATCTCTCCCACTTCCTCCTCCTTCTATATTGCCTTTGCTGCTACATTCTTTTTCCCAATTTAGTTTCATGCCATATTTGAATTGCTGATTTAAATCCTCAAAGACCTAATTCTATAGTTTAGCAGTAGATGGCCTGAAAATCCTTCCCCAGATGAACTATAATGGCAGGTGACTACTGGAGAAGCCTTTTAAAAAAATAAATAATGATACCTACTCTTCGAAACTGCCTTTCCCAAAATTTCATGAGCTGCCATTTTCATGGTCTTTCTAATATCAGATGTACACCAAAACTTTTCCATTAAGTTATGCTTGAAAAATTTTAATTTATGATTCTATATATTGGAACAGGCCTTCATCCTGCGGTGTATAGAATGGCTAAAATGATATGTACACAGACACACACAGACACACACATTCCTTAACACAAAATACTATTTTACAACTCTAAAAATACAAGTAGAATAAAGTATTAGTAATTTTTTTCAGAAAGGATTTTCAAGTTTACTGTATTCTAAGACAGGAAAAAGTGCTTGCAAAGGCTGGCAAAAAATAGAAGGAAAAGAGCTTGCAAAGGCTGACAACTTGTCATTGAATTCTTTGAAACAAAGGCATATTTTATAGAAAGAATGGAAAGTTTCATAGTTCTAGTTTACAAAGAACCCTAACCTACAAATCATTTAACTATGTATGTAGGAGCTGTGTTTCTTCTCACATAAATTTCTGGGATTTCTTATTTTTGTTGGAATCTCAAGTAGAGACTAAACATTTAATAGTTCTCTCCCAATAATGCTTTTATTCATATGAGGCACTGGAGACCTTTTTTCTGTAAATCTTATAGCTACCCTAGAAAGCAACTTCAAATATATGACAGCGAATGCATAAGGGCATTGTATATATCATCTTTAGGTCCTTCAATTCAAAAAGGGGATGTGACATTTCAATGACAAAATGTTTATGAGAAAGCTATGATTGGACTTCTGTTCACAGATATTTCTTTTTCAAGATTTGGCCCTTTAAAAAGAGTGTAAACAAAAATTTAAGGCTGGTTTCTTAAAAGTGTAAAATGTATTGCTCTGCATTAAGGTAGAACTCAAAGGGTTAAGCATTTATCAGCCCTTTATTTTCTATTAATAATTCTTTTGTTTGCATTGGTTCCATTGATTAATCAAGATAATTATTATTTAAATAGCAAGAGAACTGTGGTGAGGAAATTTATCAGATTGAGAGCTCCTCAAAATTTGTGATTCTCATGGACTCCTAAAGGCAAAGACAACAATAAGTCAAAGGATAACAGATACTGATTATAAAAGGAGGAGCCTGAGTGGCGTAGCAGGCTAATGCCTCCTATTAAGGCAGCATTTAACATCCAGCTGCCTGCAATTACTGCGAGTTCTAATCTCACCAGGCTCAAGGTTGACTTAGCCTTCCATCCTTTCTAAGGTGGGTAAAATGAGGACCCGGTTTGTGGGGGCAATAAGCTGACTTTGTATAAATATACAAAAGTATGAAGGCTATTGCTTAACGCATTGTAAGCTGCCCTGAGTCTCCGGAGAAGGGCGGTATATATATATATATATATATATATATATATATATATATATATATATACATTATAATAAGAGTCCGCCTGCTTATATCTATACTCTACCTGCAAGATAGCTTTCTAGTTTATGGTAATAGTCTTAGTCACATCAAGGCCCTCATTCTGGATCATTTTAATGTTCTCCGCTTTGCCTTATTGTCAATGTAAGAGGGGGAAATTCCATTCTCAAGTTTATTTGCTTGTGCAAGTTAGGTTCAGTTTAGACCAGTGGTGTCAAACTCAAGGCCCGGGGGCCAGATCCAGCCTGTGGGGTGCTTAGATCTGGCCTATGGGGCTGCCCTGGAAATAGTGAAGGACTGGCCTGCAGTGCCTCTGCCAGTGAAAATGGAGCTAGGGAGGGCCACACGTGGGTCCTCCTGAGCTGTTTTCGCTGGCAGAGGGTTACAGGAGGCCATCGTAACTGAAAATGGAGCTTGGGAGCCCATTTTCTTTGGCAAAGCGCTCAGGTTGCCACAGGCGTCCCTGACAAGAGTGATCCTGGCCACGCCCATTCTGGCCCACCGAGGTCAAACACAACCCTGATGCGGCCCTCAATGAAATTGAGTTTGACACCCCTGGTTTAGACAATAGAGCAGGAACCTGTCTATTTTTTAGAGCTTTTTGTAAATTTTTTATTGGCTGTCTTTTAGTTAGGAGTCCAAGCAAGTCAGATTAATGTTACAAATACCATTTTAGCTGATCATTATCTAATAAGAAAAACCAATATAGTGTAGTGTGTAAGTTGCTATGCTGTTCTCTGTACTTAGAGAATGATACTTTCCTTTGAGTTAAAGATCTAAATCTATTTTATCTGGATTATATGAATTCCTTTTAAAATCTTATGAAGTAGTAGCAAAATGGCTTTTATTTTGTTTTAGAATTAATTTTCCTTTATTGTATTTTATATTGAAAGTCTCTTTACTACTTGAAATGTATATATACATGTTTTCTACAATTCCAAGGTAGTTATGGGATATATGCATATGTAGCCTGTGGTGGTTGGCTATGTGTATGTAGGGGACAGTTACGGATTTGAATCTAACCTCAACGGAAACAAAAGAATAAAATGTGCATTCTGATGTCACAGTGCAAACTCTGCCATTTTGTGCTTGTCTTATGATGTCTCACAAAATGTTCAAGTTTGCATTATGACATGGTTTGTATGTTTTATCACTTGCTGCATTGCTCCTTCTGTAGGATACCTCTTATTCTACTGTTAAAGGATAAAGATTTTGGGAAAATGCATCTGTGTAGTTATCTGGGCAACAAGACAGAACTTGCTTGCCACTGCTTTCTTCGGAATTTTTTTTCCTGACTTCACATCTAGCCTATAGCCTTAGGCTGTCTGACGGTTTCTTAGGCAAGGGCTAGCCAGAACTAATTTTATTTAGTTTCTCAGGATCAGCCACATTCAGCTAAATGCTGCTGAGCTTAGCCCACTTGAAAAAAATAACAAAAACAAAATTTAATTTTCACAAATAGAGCCAACTGTCTAAGTCTTACTTATTCCTAAGAGTTATATAGCTATACTTAAAAGATACTTCAGTAGAAGAAATAAGATGCCCATTATGTCACTTTAATGCTGATGTATGCCAGTAATACTCGCTTGCCTTTGTTGCTTTCTATTAAACACAGACTTTTCTTTCTACCTTTAAGAGATCTGTACCTATTAATTTGATTGGGAACTATCTTTAAGCCTTGATCCAGTGATGGCCCAGTGTAATCAAAAATAATTTGGCCTTGATGTATTTCTGCAGCTTGATTTATGCTGCTGTGCTGGAGACAGTTTTGGTAGATGTCAAATGTTATTTAGGGTATAATGAAAATAAAGGGGGAAAAAACTTCCCAAAGGCATCCCACCTTCTGTATGTAATGTTTACTTTGCAAATAACCTTGAGGTGATATCGCCTTCAGGATGGGGAAGACAGGTGAAAAATTCACTTTAATGCATTTATTAATTGATACCACAATTTGGTAGTTTTGTCACTTCAGTAATATTTGATTTCAAGATACAGCCCTTGATTGTATGGCATATAATTTGTCTAACATGTGCACAGTTGCTCTAATTCAGTTGTACTTATTACATTTTTTATGTCTTAAGGAGACAATTTACCAACAGCAGAAGTCTGTTCCATTGGTATCTAAGGTTATGGTTTGAGATTTACTTAAACTTCAGAGGATATAAGTCAGAACTCACCAGAACTTTTCTGGTCACAGAAATTTTCCCCCCTATATTGTTAATTTACTACACTATAAACTAAATACTGTACTTAGATTCAAATTCACTTATAATTAACTTTATAGTTCTTTATACTGTAGTTTATTATTTGACTCTAATATTTAACTTTAGTTTGTAATAATAGTATTAATAGAATAGTGCATATTTCACCTATGTCTACTGCACTTCATGACCAGGTTTTTGCTTCTCTCTATATATTTATCTGCCTGTATTGCTCTGTCACCAGAATGTTGGGTTTCAGGTTATTTTGGGTTTAGAAGTAATTACCAAACTAGTATAAGGCTTTTTTTTCTGTGTCAGAAGCATCAAAGTGCTTCTGTGGCAAAAGGATTTGCCAGTGATATCACCATTGCCCGGGGAACATCCAGATGGAGGCTCATTTCATGTCCTCATGAAGTTGCCCAACAGAGTGGTATTCATTGATCTATTCGCAGTCGGCCGCTTTTTAACTGCTAGGTTGGGAGGAGCTGGAGTGTGTGATGGGAGGTCACCCATCCCATGGCAGCAACAGGTGTTGAATGTGGTTCTGCTGATCATCAGCCCAGTGTTCTAATCTTGTGAGTCACCATGCTCCAACTCCCAGCATGAGTAGGTCCCATTAAGGTCTTACTGCAAAGCTGTACTGGAATACCAATAACAATAGAATAGCTATTAAAGAATATATAGGAATACAGAACAAGATAGTGAAGAAGGCAAAGAAATACACCTTCTGCCAGTTAGGGAACCCTAGAAAGTTGGTGATAGACAGATCCCCTTAAAGCCATCAAACAACGAAGCACCTTCCTAGTAAGGCTTTCATTGAAGTTACAATGAGTTTTGACTAGTTTATAGGTCATAGGCATTGAACATTAATTAAGAACATTTGCTTTTCAATGATATTGAATTGATATTGATACCATCAAGAGCCTTGGTAGTACAGTGGACTAAAGCACACTGTTATTAACACCAGCTGCCTGCAATTACTGCAAGTTCGAATCTCACCAGGCTCAAGGTTGATTCAGCCTTCCATCCTTTCTAAGGTAGGTAAATTGAGGACCCAGTTTGTGGGGGCAATAAGCTGACTTTGTATAAAATATACAAAAGTATGAAGGCTATTGCTTAGCGCATTGTAAGCCGCCCTGAGTCTCCGGAGAAGGGCGGCATATAAATCAAATTTAAAAAAAAATCATAACATTGGACTTTATCAAAGACAAAGAGGGAAGTCCATCCTATCTGGGAATGTCTTTACCCCTGTTAAGAATGAAACTATCAAGGTTCAAGGTTGAGATAAGAAGTCTTTGTTTATACCAGGTGTTTATGAGACCATGTCAACATTAAGGAGTATATCTGTTTCTCAGGGTTAATTATATTGAAGATGAGTAAGAACATCCTACTCTACACAGGTGTCTCACCAAAGATAGGGCAAAACAAAATTGATCGAAGTATGACCCTTTAATGACTAACATAAATGTTTGCTTAATTCTGCACTACATATTAAACCATTAGCAAGATGAACTTGATGGGGAACACTGACATGCAATAATGCTTCTAGTATTATTAATAGAGAACTTTTTTTTTGAAAACTTGGTTGTTCTTATGTCTGTGACAATTTCAAGAAACATTGCTAGGAATGATATACTGGTGTAGGCTTTCATGCTGTTATCAATAAAACAGTAATGAGCTCTCAGGCTGAATGTCTGTGGTCTAATTTTATTTTCTACTGATATTTTGCCACAATAGCTATGATTGGCATCAGTGGTGGGTTTCAAAATTTTTTACTACCGGTTCTGTGGGTGTGGCTTGGTGGATGTGGAATGGCTTGGTGGGCGTGGCATGGGAAGGATACTGTAAAATCTCCATTCCCACCCCACTCCAGGGGAAGGTTACGGCAAAATCTCCATTTCCTCCCAATCAGTTGGGACTCAGGAGGCAGAGAATAGATGGGGGCGGGGCCAGTTAGGATTTTTATTACCGGTTCTCCAAACTACTCAAAATTTTCGCTACCGATTCTCCAGAACTGGTCAGAACCTGCTGAAACCCACCTCTGGTTAGCATGGTCAGGGGCAGAGTGGTGTAGTTCTCAGCAGTTCACAGGAAACTGAACTGGGCTGATTAGACTTTTGCATTTGAACCTGGCAAGCTGCTCTTTGATTGATGAATGTCATACAGAGGTAGTTTTCTGATTGGTTCCTGGTGTTTATGGATTCTGATTGGTTTGTTTTAGAGACCTCCAAAAGAGATTGTTCTTTACTGGACTATTTTTGAGCCAGTATACTACTTGCCATGGACCAATTAGAGACTGTGCCATTGAACCCTAAATCTCATCACTACTTCACTGATAGTAATGCATCTATTTTTCTAAATAGCTTTATAAAAATAAAGAAAAGGTTTTTCAGGTTTGGTTGAAATAAAAGCTTTTGCTGTTGAACTCAATGTTCCTGCATCACTTGAAATAGTTTCTTTGAGTGGGGAATCTCTAAAGAATTTAGTTGCTCTCTCTTCATACGGGGAATGCTTGTATAAACAACATTTATTTATTATTATTTATTTATTACATGTATTTATATGCCGCCCTTCTCCCGAAGGACTCAGGTCGGCGAACATAAGTTAAGAAACATGTACAATAAAATCCCATTTAAACCAAATAACTAATTAATAATAAGTAATAAAACCCGGAATCAGAGTCAAGACTTGAACAGCCAAGTCTTCTATTTATTTATCTATTTAGATATGGTAGGATTACAGCTTTCAAGACAAATCCTATACCAATTAATTCCCAGCATAAAATTTTCTCTTAGAAGAAAATTCTAGAAGAAACACATGGCTTTTGGTGAAAATAGCAGCTTTCTTCATTTTCTCTAAAATATGGAATACAGCACACCACCTGTCTTTCTGCTCTTCTGCTGTGCATTTCCTCACTTCTGCCTTTCTTTGCTGAATGCCACAGGCAAACTAAGAGGAATTAACAGTGTAATTATGGAAATGTGAGACATTTCTTGAGGTGAATTGTTCCTCACTATAATATTCTTCTAGAGACAAGTATATGAAAAAATAGGTCTGATAAGTTTTACACCTTAAAGTTAGGTTTTAAGTGATGTATCAGATCCAGATAACAACTCAGGTCCTTGAGCATTGCCAGTGTGATCTTTGATTTTAATAGTAGGCTCTCATGCCATGCATCAGCAGTTTCTTTCAAAAGCTTTGATCAGTTGACTTTCAGGCTTATTCCATATTTCCTATGGGAATAAATGGAACTGTTGCACCCTACAAAAGTAGAAATAAATTTATCTGAGGGCCAGTTGGAAAGCTCAGGTTGCCAAGGGCTAGCATTTTTTAAAAAAAATATTTGCTTTTTTCACATTGTATTCTCACTTCAGGCATGTTAAAATAAAAATGGTTCTTCCTGAGGAAAAGCAGTATAAAATCTTCTAATCAACCAATTAAGCAAGCAAAATCAAGAAATCAGCACTAGGATAAAAGATCTGTGTGTTTTGGGGTTGAAATGCCTGACTGGTCTAAACCTACTCATTAGGCTAATCAATTTAACAATATCTTGGAAGGAGGTGAACTTCAAGATTGATTAATATCTGGAAAAACCTATCTGATAATAAAAGCTCCAACAAAAGGAGAGCCACAGGCTAATTACCTGCTTGCCAACAATTTCAAATTGCTAACTGTTGTGGTAGCTGAAAACTACTAGTTGAAAACAAGTTTTTTTCTTCAAACAAAAAAAAAACTCTTAATGATCAGATGATTTTGGAAAACTGTAAGAGAAGGAAGATCAATTTGAATGTAGCTTCGCTTGACTACAGGAAGGTATTTAACTCCCTGTCACAAGTTTGGGTTATCAAGTGCCTAGAAATAACAGGAGTCATGAGACATGAGAAGCTTTGTGCAAAGATCAGTGTCACAACGAAAGACACAGTTGCTGGTCAATGGTGAGAGACTTGAGAGGTTAACACCAAGAGAGGAATCTTTACAGGAAACTCACAATCACCACTACTATTTGTTATTGCACTGATTTCTCTGTCATCAATATTGAACATATCTGAACCGTACCAACAACAGAGGAAAATAGTGAAAACTTAAGGAATCAAAATGACTTATGGAAATGACACCTGCATAAAGAAGTTCACTACAAAGGCCTGGGAAAGAACAAGTAAGCTGAAGTCAAGAAGGCTAATAATGAATAACTTAGAAGAGGGAAGAAGAACTTAAAATCCAAACTCAGTGGCAGAAATGCAATCAAGCAGAGGTGGGTTTCAGCAGGTTCTGACCAGTTCTGGAGAACCGGTAGTGGAAATTTTGAGTAGTTCGGAGAACCGATAGTAAAAATTCTGACTGGCCCCACCCCCATCTATTCTCTGCCTCCTGAGTCCCAGCTGATCAGGAAGAAATGGAGATTGTGCAGTAACCGTCCCCTGGATTGGAGAGGGAATGGAGATTTTACCGTATCCTTCCCCTGCCGCGCCCACCAAGCCACACCTACCAAGCAATGCCATGCCCACCAAGCCACACCCACAGAACCCACCACTGCAATCAAGGCAATTAACACTTGAGCAATTCCAGTCATTACACATACAGCTGAAACAGTGGACTGGACTCAAACTGAAATATAAGAACTTGGATAGGAAGAAAAATAATGACAATGAATCATTAAAAAAAAAAAATATTTTTAATTTGATTTATATGCCGCCCTTCTCCGGAGACTCAGGGCAGCTTACAATGCGCTAAGCAATAGCCTTCATACTTTTGTATATTTATACAAAGTCAGCTTATTGCCCCCACAAACTGGGTCCTCAATTTACCTACCTTAGAAAGGATGGAAGGCTGAGTCAACCTTGAGCCTTGGTGAGATTCAAACCTGCAATAATTGCAGGCAGCTGATGTTAATAACAGGGCTTTAGATCACTGTACTATCCAAGGCTCTTTTCATGCCCTTTATCTATGCAGCAATATTGACAAATTCTATTTAACAAGGATTATAAGTGGATGTGGGTGTTGGAAGAATATCTCTAGGAAAGGGGAGAAGATGCTAGTATACCACGAAGGCTTAATGAATATTAAAGAGACCAAACTGGCCTGTAACAAAGACCAATTACAGACTAAACATGGCAAGAAAAATATTGCTAGAATTGCCAAAACTGGCAGGAAAATTAAATAACAAGACTGGCAATAACTGAGAGCAAGAGAATTGAAGAAAGGTACAGAGGGGCTACTTCTGGCTGCACTAGGCCAAGTCTTAAGAACAAATACATACAAAGCCAGAACTGAGAAGACTGCAATAGGCATCAATGCCGCCTCTGCAAACAAGCTGAAAAAAAGGGGACCACCCAGTTAGCTGCTGCAATATCACACAGACTGATTATGTTAAGAGAAAGAAGTAGAGAAAATTACAAAATGTAGAGACATACACCTAGCTCTAGCAATAGGAATAGCACTTATATACTGTTTCCTAGTGCTTTAAGCAGTCTATAAGTGGTTTACAGAATCTGCATATTGCCCCCAACATTCTGGGTCCTCATTTTACCAACTTCTGAAGGATGAAGGATGAGTCAACCTTCAGCCAGCCAGGTTCGAACTCCTGGCAATGGGCAGAGTTAGCCTGCAATACTGCATTCTAACCACTTGCCACCGCTGCACAGACATGGCATGCAAATGACGACTGTGGCAAAAGAAAGCAAAGGTAGTAATAGGAGCCTTGAGTACAATCCCAAAATATCCGGAGCACCACTTGAACACCATCAGCATTGAAAAATATCACTACCAGTCAATTGCAAAAAGCAGCTTTACTTGGAACAGCTTAGATTTAGAGGTGGGTTTTAGCAGGTTCTGACCAATTCTGGAGAACTGGTAGCGGAAATTTTGAGTAGTTTGGAGAACTGGTAGTAAAAATTCTTACTGGCCCCTCCCCCCATCTATTTTCTGCCTCCCAAGTTCCAGCTGATCAGGAGGAAATGGGAATTTTGCATAACCTTGCCCTGGTGTGGGGTGGGAATGGAGATTTTACAGTAACCATTCCCTGGAGTGGGGTGGGAATGGAGATTTAACAGTAACCTTTCCCTGGATTGGGGAGGGAATGGAGATTTTACAGTATCCTTTCCTTGTCATGGTCACCAAGCCACGCCCACCAAGCCATGCCACACCCACCAAGCCACACCCACAGAACTGGTACTAACATTTTTGGAAACCCACCACTGCTTAGACTCTGCAAAGATACCTTTAACACCATCCAACAACAACATCCATCTTATCTCAGCTTCTTGGGGAAGGTCTCAATAAGTGGACAAAAATGCCAAATCCAATCTAAACATCTAGCTGACTGTGTGATCAGCCATAATAATAATGCCACCAGTACCACTACTATCTCCACTGCCTTTCAGGAATTTTTCTCTTTCAGCTGTAAATGTCAATAAGCTTTAGGATGAAAAATGAGAGAGATGACTACTTCCTATATGTTAACTATGATTTACTAAGTACATTTGTGTTGGATGATTTGTGGATCTGCTACAGGCAAATTTTAACTATTCCATATTTTTGTTAAAGGTCATATAACTAATAGAAAAGGCATGGAAGGTTTATGAAGAGAACTAGTGAAAAAATTGTTATATAGTTTAGCAGCTGCATTACTCAAGCAAAAAAATTGACATTCTAGTGGGATGAATCATTAGTGTTCCTATTTTTGTATGAATTGGCTTTATAAAAAGAATTCAATTTTTCAGCACTGTCAAATTCATGTATCATGTTGAAGAGAGTTGTGCCCTAAGAACCTGTCACTCAGATATGCATGGATAACATTGATTTATGCCCAAGTCACATTTTTGGTAAATCTTTTAAAAAATCAGCCGTTGTGGCAAGATATAAATCCATGACACAAAGGCCTGAGTGGTTTTACAGTTCACACGTTGAACCAAATATGTGTATTAAGTCTTTGGTGACCTAGAAGGTTGCAGAAATGTTGCCTGATCGAGTATACATAGATTGACAATGACTCTGTAGAATGTCAGAAAACCACTTTCCTAGCAATAAGTGGAAATGCTGGATGTGGAGCAGCTTTCTTCTAAGGCTTATGAAGTAGGCTTTTCTGGAGGCAGAAGATGGAGTTCTGGAAAGGAAAAAGATGGGATAAGGTAGCATGAAGACTTTATATTCAGAATCTCAGGGCCTGAGTTTCCGGCTGTTGTTATGTAATGCCAGGTCTGTAGTAAATAAGGCCCCCCTCATTTGTGATCTTATTCAGGAGGGGGGAGCGGACCTGGCAGGTATTACGGAGACCTGGTTGGGCCACGAGGGGGGTGTTCCCCTCGTGGATATGTGCCCACCAGGTTTCCGTGCATTCCATCAGCCGAGAGCTCAGGGCAGGAGTGGGGGGATAGCGGTTATTATAAAGGAAGGTCTTGATGGTTTTAGTGTTTGATATTGATTGATTTTAATTGACATGTTTTAAATTTTGGGCCAAATTGTATTTAAATTATTTTAAAATGATTTTAACTTTTGTATTATGTTTTTTTACCTGGCTGTTCACCGCCCTGAGTCCACTAGGAGAAGGGCGGTATAAAAGTTAAAGAAAATAAATAAAATAAATAAATAAATATAAAGGAACGGGCTTTCTAAATGACTTGTGAATCTCTAAGGGTTATATCTGGCCTTTAAGTCACTATGCTTAAATTGGATGAAATGGTGCAATTCAGAAAGACTACAGTTCCTCTGTGCTTTAAAAAAAGAAATTAAAAAACTGATCAATTTAGATCTATATAGCAATATCCTCCACAAATCTGGATTTCAAGCCATCAGGAATATCACTGAGCACCCTTTGCCAACAGACCTCTCTGTACTCTGTTACTTTGGCAGTAAGCTATACTTATAAATCCGTGGTGAAATCATGGGCTCATGCATGCCTCTACAGTATGTAAAACTCTTCATGGCTGAATTAGAACATTGCTTTTTAAACTCTTATCTCCTGAAGCCATTCCTTGATATGAGATTCACTGATGACATTTTCATTGTCTGTCACATAGAAATGCATCTTTCATCAGATTTCATCATAGCAATAGCACTTAGACTTATATACCGTTTCATAGTGCTTTACAGCCCTCTCTAAGCAGTTTACAGAGTCATCATATTGTCCCCAACAATCTGGGTCCTCATTTTACTGACCTTGGAAGGATGGAAGGCTGAGTCAACCTTGAGCAGGTGAGACCCGAACTGCCAAACTTCTAGCAGCCAGTGATCAGCAAAAGTAGCCTGCAGTACTGCACTCTAACCACTGCGCCACCATGGCTCAATCATGACTTCAACAACTTACATTTCACCATCAACTTTATCTTCAATCTATCTACATAATAAGTTTGTTTGATTTCAAGATAAAACTATATAATGGATGCACAATAGTAACAGCACTTAAACTTATATACTGCTTCACATCTTTACAGCAGTCTCTAAGTGGTTTACAGAGTCAGCATATTGTCAATAATTTTGAGTTTGTTTACAAAACTAAAAATCCTGTTTTGAAATGGCCGTTACTAGCAAGGATGGAAAACAAAAAAAAAAAAAAAGGTTTGACACACTTTTAACGCCAGAGGGCAGCATTGCACCACGATTCAATTTGTTCATGTATTCATGTAATCCTGTTGCTGAAATGTAGGAAAATGACTCCGCTTTCTCTCCTCATCCGTTCCTTCAAAGGGAAATCATTGACCAGGATAAAGAGAATGAAAGAAAAGCTTTGCTACACGGAGCAAGCTTAATATATGATACATTGGTTTTATCATTAAATAATAGAATACTCCAGGGCATGCTATAGAGGTGCATAAAGTGTCCCTTAGAGGGAACTATTGTTACAAATTCAGGTTTTAAGTCAAGATTTCCTGCTGTCTGTTTTGATTCCTTTCTGTCTTTTTGTAGAAATCAAACAGCTGGGCTGGTTTCCATAACATGTTTAAACTGCTAAAATAAACATGACTTGTGCTCCTAATTTATTTTTAACAGTTTCAGCAAGTGCTGTCTTACGGATTGTCAAGACGTGCTAGAGAAATAGGGCAGGGCTGTAAAGAATTACTCAACTTTGTCTCATTTTATGCCAAACTCTGTGGTAGTCCTCCAAGTCTCGTTTGTCAACGATGGTCTTCAAGGAGAATCCAGACATGTAAATGCTTTCATTTTTAATATTTTCCTTCTGTGTCTTTGAAACATCTTAAAAGCCTGAAAAATAGTCAATGTAAGTATTGTCGGTCAATACAATACTTAGGTCTGGATGGGTAGGAACAGGCTCAAACTCAACCCCTCCAAGATGGAGTGGCTGTGGATGCCGGCATCCCCTGATCTAGCGACCCCATCACTCTTGATGGGAGGGGAGTTGCTTACTCCCTCTGAAAGGGCTCGCAATCTTGGCGTTCGCCTGGATTCGCGGCTGTCCTTAGTTGACCATCTGACGGCTGTGACCAGGGGGGCTTTTGCGCAGGTTCGCCTGGTGCACCAGTTGCGACCTTTCCTAGATAGGGATGTCCTCTGTACAGTCACTCATGGTCACGTTATCTCTCGTCTGGACTACTGCAATGCCCTCTACATGCAGCTGCCCTTGTGGTGCACCCAGAGGCTCCAACTGGTCCAGAATGCGGCCACGCGGGTTGTTACAGGAGCTTCCTGTTACTCCCGTGTTACACCTCTCCTGCACAAGCTGCACTGGTTGCCAGTGGTCCTTTGGATCTGCTTCAAGGTGCTGGTACTTACCTACAAAGCCCTTCATGGCATGGGCTCGGGGTACTTGCAGGACCACCTCCTACTGGCCTTCCACCACACAGTGCGCTCACATAGGACTGACCTCCTCCGGGTGCCATCGGCCAGACAATGTCGCCTGTTGGTGCCCAGGATGAGGGCTTTCTCTGTGGCCGCACTGACCCTCTGGAATGAGTTACCCACTTGGCTCCAGACGGCCCCCGACCTCCGCTCTTTCCGTGGTGACCTGAAGACGTGGCTTTTTCAACAAATCTTCTGATCTGCTGGGAGTAATCATTCGGGGATTTTAATTGGATTATTTTAGTATTCATTTTACTGTCTTGTTGTTTTATTGTTATGAGCCGCCCCGAGTCCTTCAGAAGAAGGGCAGCATATAAGTATGACAAAAATAAATAAATAAATAAATAAATTTGTACTATGCTTCTTTTCAATTGTTCCTTTAGAACAATTCCTGGAAGTGGATTACAACTGATTCTCTTTCATAGGCAAAAGTAAAGATTAGCTATACTAATTAAGTCTTCAAAACTACCATATAGATGTCTCATGAAAGCACACACTGATTCAAATCCTGATTTTGGATTTCTATATGCAATTGTGTTTGCATATAGGCATAATCTGGCAAGCAAAAGACCTAAAGGTGTTTAAAAATTTAGCTTAAACTGGGAATGGTAAAAACAATACTAAACCCAAAACAGATACTCTATGTCTATTCTACTGTATGACTATTTAGTTGTGTATAATGGGATATAATTTGTGCATAATTGTGGTAGCCAAGATAGGAAAGTAAAGCTCTGGGCTTTTAGATGCAGTTAAACTGTAATCCAATCTAACATTGGCCAAGACTGCTGGGAATTGTAGTTCAGGCACATTCCTTCCTCCATCTATATCAGTGAAGCAAATATTCAGATTCAAATATTACAAGCAAACAAGTTTACATCAGATAAAGGAGTTATGACATTCAACTTGGACATTTTAAAAATAACTTTATACGGTAGAAATAAATCTTAATGACACTTCAGATTGCTTACATGCAGTGGTGAGATTGATGCAAGCTGTAGTGTTGCCTCTGTCCATTCTTAATTAGAAATAGTGTTAGAAATTTCTATGTTAGGAACTGTTTTAATTATAAATCATTAAAACTGGGAAAGAGACTGAATTCTCTTCTGCTTTCTGTATATGCAGTGTTGGTATTGCCAGGTGTTCAGACAAGCAGATGCAAATTCTATTCATAAGATTTGTATCAGAAGTGCATCATTTGTTTCTTGACTGGCAGAATATACGGTAGTTAATTTTTAAGTACAAAGTTAAGTAGGAAACTTTGGGGCTTGCTTAAAATATTTTTCACTGTCTCTGATTTTCTGTTCTGTCAAAGGCAGAAAATCTTTTTTTGCAGGGAAAAAAAATGTTCAGAGTCAACACCTAGCAACTTGTTATCAGACCAGAAACCAGATTTAAAAATTTCCTAAATAGAGCCAATTAAAAACAGGAACTGAAAAGTACTAGAAACTGTGGCCTCCCAAAGTCTCAATTCTGATGAGACCACAACCATCTAAATTATTAAACAAATTTACGTGTTCTAAAAGTCCAAAAATTAAATTATAATTAATAATGTATTAAATATTTGAGACCAATAGTATCAATGAAAATCAAATAATATATCAACAATTTGTGGAGAATTTAGCACCAAAAATATTTTGAACTAATGCCATATAATTATATCTTAAAGGGGAAGAGATATTGACAAAAATAACTCAAAATAAAGGGCCTCAGTGAAGTGATCAGAGGCAGTAGACATGACAATTCAAATACTAGAATGATTGATTATTGAATATCTCAAGAAAGAGTATCTCTTTCACACTTTAACATCAGAAAATGTTCTCCTTCTCTTGCTGTGTTGATAATGCACCTATCTATTCATCTACTTATCTGCCTGCCCGCCTGCTTGCCTGTCCATCCATCCATCCATCCATCCATCCATCCATCCATCCATCCATCATTCCATCTACCTACCTACTTACTACCTACCCATACATCTATCTACCCACCCACCCATGCACACTTCCATTTCTATGGCTCTTGCCTGCTAAAACAGTGCCTGCTTTATACCATACTTAGAGAATGGGATATATTAAGACAGCTCATGGAGAATGGGAATGCTTGCCAAATCTCACATACGTTTTGGAAGAATCTTGCTTGACCTCTCTAGTGCTTTTGCTAAGCTGGAATGGAGCCTCTCTCTACAGCTGGAGGACATCTTTATATAAGTGCTTCTGGCAATTCCTTTTGTCATTTATCCAATAAACTAAAGCTCTCCCACTTCCTCCAATAATCACTTTTAATGCCAAATATTATCACAACAGAGTAAACTCTAACAAAGTAAATGAGGCTTCAGCCAAGAAGTATATTTTGCCAAGAAGGGTCAGAATCTAGCTTAAATATGATTGATTCTAATATTGCTTCTAATGAATGGGCAAGCTAGAAAACTGGACGCTCAGAGCTTGTCTGCCAGTTCTGCATGCCAGAGTCAAGGTGCCAACTCAGACATTCAAATCAACATCTTCTTGAAGAAGTGATGATTATCTTAGCACATAGCAAAAATAGATTTCCCAAACTCCTCCTTTTACAGCTGGAAGAGATTTTGTTGCCCAGAACTCTGGAAGAAAAGAAGCAGAAAGATTTGTGCCATGGTTGGCAGACAGAATGAGAAAGCTTTGTTAAAGTACCTTTGTTTAAAGTAAAACTTCCAAGCAAAAGGAATTCCTGGGATAACAGTGAAGTTTAAGAGAGAATTTGGTTCAAGACTTGATTGCTTTCTAGATGAAGCAGACAAAGTAATGGGCCACTTCAGTTTTGATTATTCATATTTCTCTTTAAAGTTTACTGTCTCAATTTGTTTTTTTGAACATGCTCAGTAAATTTTGTGTGCAGCTGGAATCTCTTTATCTGAGTGTTGTCTCTAACAAGAAGACGAGTATTATTACATGGTCTGCTAGAACTTTATATTTTCCTTTAAAGTTTGTTCTTATTGGATATTTTTTTAAAAAATGATGCACTGTAATTTAGCAGCTCAGTATTTTTATATTGTCCTGTTTTACATGTGACTGCAAATATGTTCTCCCCTTTTTCTTTTTAAAAATAAAGCTTGATTCTATTCATACCCCAGGAGATTGCTCCATCTCTCAGAGGGGGAGTGGGTTTGATCTTCATTTTCATGTGCCTATTGCACCTAGTTCACCGACTCAGAGATGGTGCTACATAATTTTTCCCTTCCATTTCCCCCCCCCCCCCTTGTACTTGGTAGTTTACACAGTTTGTGTGATTCTTCCTTCCTGCCACAACCTGAGAGAATAGCCTGCTTTCCTACCACTTGTGGAACTCTGCTATGGTAGAATCCCTGAAATACTCTGGGAAAGATTTTTCTGGAAGATAGATACGGTGGCAGAGATTCAGGATGCTACCTCTCTGGAAAACAGATAGTAGTAGCAGTAATTCATTTATTTATTTATTTATTTTTTTATTTATTTTTATTTAATTTATATGCCGCCCTTCTCCGGAGACTCAGGGCGGCTTACAGTGCGTTAAGCAATAGCCTTCATACTTTTGTATATTTATACAAAGTCATCTTATTGCCCCCACAATCTGGGTCCTTATTCATGAGTTGCTAGGCCAAGATAGGACCTGTGCTAAAGTGAAAAAGCAAAGGGCTTCTGAGAGAAGAATTTTAAGACACCTAATCTTATTATCCTATAGGTTCAACCATCATGTTGTATAGGTCAGTTCCTAATTCTTTAAATTTAAGTAACCTTTGCTGTCAAAGATGAAGAACAATTTTTATAGACAGCTGTATTTATATGTTGCAATTTGTTCAGGAACCCAAAGCAATATATACAAACTTCGTCTTCCTGTTTTTCTTCATCTTAACAACCTTGTGAGCCAGGCTTCGTTGACAGAGTACCGCAAGGTTATTAAATGACTTTACAGGCTGCGCTGAGGATAAACCTGGGTCAGATAGAGAAAGGTGGTATTTAGCTGTACCTCACATCATCAGATACAGGAGTGGTTGAACTGTTGCAGTATTTAAACTGAATTGAGGCAGGGTTATGCAGATACAAGTTACACGTGAAACATTGTCTTATAAATTAACAATTGCAATATATTTAAACCCATAGAGATGTTCTGAGATAACCTGAAACCTTTTGATGTATATAAGTTCACAACTGGTCACTAACAATGACTTTAAAGTGCCATTCTTTGAAACAGTCACTTTGAAGTCTGCCATAGAATGTTGAAATGCTTTGATAATACTTTGACCATGTTTTGTGCTCTGAATGTCAAATTTATGTCCCTTAATTTATTTTATGCAAAGTTTGTCCCATTTGCCCTGCATAAAATCTGGAGGAGCATTGTTGGTGGATAATGGCATATATTACCTTAAAGAAAGAAGGTAAGTTCCTAAGAAAACTGAACTTCCTAGCCAAACTATGTGACAACACTGTTTGAGGCACTATATACCAGTATCTTCCTCCAACATGGAGCTCAAGTCATCCTGGAAGAGATACTGAAATCAACTAATCTGATCTTCACCCAGCAGGGCAAACCAAGTGCAGAGTTAAGATCACAATCAGAAAAGGAGCCTGACATTCTACGCCCAAATATAATACAGGGCATAATAAATCAGATTATATTCTAGTAATGAATGTCTTTTGGATACAAACTTTTCTAAACAGGGCTGCTTCTTCAGTTACTCTTCTGATCCAGCTGATTCCAGATATATAAAATTGCAATATGCTACAATAAGTCTATACCTTTTATAAATGATAGGTGTCACAGTGTGAGTGGGTTCTTATAGAAATGGACGTATATATTGGCTTGCAAGAAGGTATCTGACACAGAGAAACAAAGATGGTAGATACCTTTATGGATTTTTAATGCAACTATTGACAACAAGATTCTAACTTTTACCTGGTGCCAGTTTTCCTCCTAAATCTATCAGAAATTATTCCCATCTAACTCTTCTCCCATTTCATTTGCTACTCTTTCACACCATCTCCTCTCCCAGTTTCTAATGAAAAGAGAGTAAAGAGAAAGGAATGTGCTGGATTTATGATTAGTATGTTCAGCACTGTTCATTTTCTTTTTTGAATCTGCTCAGCCAAACCATCTTTTTTTTCACTAGGGAAAGAACGTCTCTTGCGGTCTTCCACTCAGTCTTTCTGCAGAGACTAGGGCAGTGATGGTGAACCTTTTCGGCACCGAGTGCTCAAACCGGAATGCGTGCGCATGCCAGAGCACCGGAAACCCAAAGACCAGCTGGCCGGTGCATATGTATGCACTGGCCAGCTGGTCTTTGGGTTTCTGATGCACCAGTTGATCTTCATGCGCACCTGAGTGCCAGAAACCTGAAGACCAGCTTGCATGCACACCGGCCAGCTGGTCTTCGGGTTTCCGGTGCTCAGGTGCATGCAAAGACCAGCTGGCTGGTGAGCATGTGCACACCAGAAACCCGAAGAGCAGCTGGTAATGGCGCATGTGCTGACAGAAAGGGTGCTGCACACCACCTTTGGCACGCATGCCATAGATTTGCCATCACAGGACTACGGCTTTACTGAAAATAGCTATTTCACTTATTTCTGTTTTGGGTCTTGCATGAAAATTTCATCTGTAGCCAATCAACTCCCTCCTTCCTGTCTTGAATCTTGGCTGAAAAATGTTATCTCTCTGAAATTTTACTTATCTTCCTCCAGGTAAACTTCCTGTAGATTTTCTTCTTCCTCCCCAACTGGGACTGACAACTCACACAACTTCACTTTCCAATTTTTCTCTCCAGTCACTCTGTTTTACAGAGTCTTTTTTTCTTTTTGTTTATTCTTCTCTTTCTTTTCCTCTTCTTCCCCCTCTCTTTTCCCCATGTCTCCAATTTTGGATCAGATTGACAACATATCCCCCCAGCAAATGAGGAAGTGAGTGTCCCCTCCAGGACTTTAATCTAGACACACATATATATATATCAGGGGTGGGTTCTACTTACCTTTAGTACCGGTTCTCAATGGTTCACATATGCGCAGTTCACACATGTGCAGATCACCCATCCGGGGTGGTGGGTGGGGCTTCCGGCCAGTTTTACTACCGGTATTTCTGAACTGGTCCAAATCAGGGGCAACCCACCACTGATATAGATGCTGGGAAAGCTCTTTACCTTTGCCCACAGTAGCCTGGGCTATCAGCCATGTCAGTTTGTTAGCCCTCTTGATAATCTGGTTGCATTTCAAGGCCAGAACTGCATTTCTTCTCCTCTTTATTCTCTCGGTTTCCTGATTTATGTCAGCATAATGGCAGCCATGCCAGGCCACTAAAAACATATGCCATAATAGGTATGGGCATAGCATGTTATAATTATATATTTTATACAAAATCTTTAGTTACTCTGAATTAATTATTTTTTTCAAATCCTGGGGATTAGAAATATACACCTAAACTGCCAGAATGTTGAGATTTTTTTTGGTTTCAGTGCATGTTTATTTATTATTATGGTGGTTGGTCAAAATGAATTCACAAGGTCTCTTCTCAATGGTACTGTTTGGCTGTACAATCCCCATATTGTCTAAATAGATGCTCTGAGCCAGTATATTTTAAAAACTGTCAAAAAGACAACTATTAACTTAAAGCATTCAGCCAAATGTTTCAATAGGTGTAATACATGATCGATGAATATGTAATCTTTCCCCCCTGAGTAATCAAGGACAGAGGATAAGTGAGATCTGTATGAAATGTAGAAAGTCAGGCTATGATAAAATTGGTGTCAGAGAAAAAGAGTTAAGATTTGTTTTGGAAAGAACACATACTATACTATGAGTTCTGGAAAACTGATTAACTGGAATCAGTCTGAATGTTAATGATGAGAGCTTAAAATCTACTGTATATTTCAATAAACAAGCCTGACATCATTTAAAACCTGTCAAACTGAATCTTGAACATTGAATCTTCTTAAACAAGCAGCAGAACCCATTGGTCAGAACTCCCAGAACATTCCCCACTATCCAGTCAGAACTGAAGAAGCTACTTGGATGAAAAGTGAAATGTTTTCAAAGAAAAACCAGAAAGTGCAGTTGCCTCTTGAGAAAGCACCTTTGGGACAACCATGACCTGGATGACCGAGAATCTCCATAGGCCATTGGTCAGAAGTGAACATTTCCTAAGAAATACCTTGTTCATCTCTTTAAATTTGTATATAAAATAAATCAACGTTTATAATCGTTCACAGCTGTTATTATTCAGAGCGGCTGCTGCTTTATCCGGTTCCATCATTTCTTCCTTGAGTGAATCTACCAGGTCAAGGATCATGCAGAAACGTAGCAACAATAAGTGTGAGTTCAAGAGAGGACGTTTTTTTCTGCAGAGTTTGCATGGATAATCTCAGCTAATCAGAAAAATACTGTTTGTCCTCTCAGTCTCGAAATGCTGTTAATTGGAGCATACTGAGAGATTGTACTGAAAGAATATTTTCATTGATCTTTTTTTGTTGAAGGTGGAAGTGTTTGTGCGTGTGTTTGAACATACTTCAGAGCAGAAACCTGACCTCAACAATGACTTGTGAATCATGTTTCCTAACTGTTATAGATTGAAGATTTGTTTTTTTAAAAATACATTATAGTGCTAGGCAAAACATTGCAGAAACTACATCATGTCAGCAAGTGGTGTCTATAGGTCTCTGCTTTTCTTAGAATGTCAAAACCAATGTTGTTGTTTTTGCTGCATGGTACAAAAGAAATGGGCTTACATCACAATGCCATAACGTTTTCCTTCTCAGTCTGTCCTCCTGCACACCCTGGTGTCTACCAAGATGAAAGTATGAAAACAAGCGCTGGGTTGTGTGTCAGGGACAACGCAGTAGGAAGAGGCCTGAGATTAGCAACCTGAAGAAAAAAGCAGGGAAAGTGATAGGAGCCTGAGTGGCGTAGCAGGCTAATGCCTCCTACCAAGGCAGCATTTAACATCCAGCTGCCTGCAATTACTGCGAGTTCTAATCTTACCAGGCTCAAGGTTGACTCAGCCTTCCATCCTTGCTAAGGTAGGTAAAATGAGGACCCACTTTGTGGGGGCAATAAGCTGACTTTGTATAAATATACAAAAGTATGAAGGCTATTGCTTAACACATTGTAAGCCGCCCTGAGTCTCCGGAGAAGGGCGGCATATAAATATAAATAAAAAAAATAGACAAAGAAGGAACATAAATCCGTAACTCTCTATCTATACTACATTTTGTGATGCTAGACTATGAATTGCTGAAATCAGTGCTATTGAGGTCACATTTCCAACACTTTCTACCTTATGAATCTTTCTACTTAGTGTACTTCCTAATATGGGTTGTTCAAGACTAATAGAGGTAAAGAAAGCATTCCAGGAACTGCTCCCTTCACTCACATACTCTTCCTGTTCCTTAATGCCTTAATTCTCTTTAAGATTATAATTCAATGTACATTTCAACTCTTTCTCCTGTGTATTCTCCCATTGGTCTAACTGTATATTACAGATATCTATTCTTTTTGCCTATTTTATCGTACAGTCTTTAACTTGTTCACCCTCTGGTTCCATTTAGCAATAATATGACCATCATTTTTATACAACTCCACATCAAATTCAGTCTTACCATTTTCAAATTCATACCTTTTCTCATTAAGCTGAATTTTTTCCATTAACTAAACATAAGGAAACCAGTGATACATAAAGCCTTCCAACTCCATGTTGAATCACATATTTCCATGTTATGTCACCTGCCTATTTGGACAAGGTACTAGTTTGTTAGTTTGTTGAGGCTAATCCCAGCAATTTGTTAGAGGCAGGGACGGGATTCTACCAGTTCAAACCAGTTCGGGCAAACTGGTAGCTCCGACAATCAGCTGGGAGTGAACCGGTTCGCCCCAATGATCAGATGGGGCCACCCATTCACCCATGCTATTTTCCTACCTTTCTCTTCTCAGCTGATTCACGTGGCAGAGTAGATTGCCACACCTCAGCTGTTTTTCTCATCTGAAGAAACGCAGAAGTGAAGATTTCTTCAAACTGCGCACATGCATGCAGCGATCACCGAAGCGATCACTGATCGCGAAGTGCACGATCACTGAACCAGTTGTTAAACCGGGACAATCCCACCACCGGTTAGAGGTTAATCACAACAGTCCACTGGCTACTTTCCTGACAGACAATCCTCCTTCAAATAAAAAATGCTTAGCAAACTTTTAAATGTATTTTAGATGTATTGTGATCATAATTGGTGAAGTTTCATAATGATTATTCTCTTGCATTGTAAAAAGAATGCAGCTGTTTTAAAATCCAGCAAAATACGTACTTATTATGTTACTACTTTTCTTTAGGTTCTTTAGAAATCCAGTGGTGTATTGTTTCATAGTTTTCAAGTCATCTGAATAAACAGGTTTTATTTCCTTCCTTCTTTGAAGGCCCATAGGTTATTTTGGGCTGTTTAAGAGCTGGGAGTAAAATGTTTCTACCTTGGGCGACTCAAAAGATTATGAAGTGATATACTACCCTAAAAGAAATTTGAAAAAAGCATGCAGGAACAATAAGAAATGATTTTTTTTAAAAAAAAGCAAATTATTGTTCCTGCATGCATATGAATTTTGATGCTTTTAATTTGTGTGTGTACCCACTTTGTATGGGTATATATTTTTATATACATATAAAAATGTTCATATAAGAAGATTCACCTATAGTAAAGAAATTGACTGGTAGTTGCTTCCTGGAACAGAAGATGGAAGATGCAACAGGGAAGATGTGGAAGGAAAAAAAATGGGAAACCTACCATTGCAATTGTCTTATATGGTTCAAAGGAAATATATTTTTAATTATTAGTAAGGTTATGGCTGGAAAAATATTTTTCTTTGCTCTACTTTTGTGTTGAAATATTGCCCTCAAACTTTCCACGATTTATTTACTTGCAGCATTCTACCTAGAGATTTTTTAGCATTTCAGTGAATCTGATCAAACGTCATTCAATATGGGCCGCTGAGTCTTTTGTGAATTTTGAGGGTGGGAAAGATAAACTGAAATCCTATTATTCAACTCACTGTACTGTGATGGCAGTTTTCTTTGAGCCTCTTGGCAATATAGCATTTCTTTTAAACTGTGCATTCCTCAAAATCCATTGAGAACCATTAGTTGTCTGGCAGGATATTTATAAAGGCAGCTTTAGCTCCATTCTTGAGTCAATATGTTTTCTTCTTATTGATGTTCAACCAAGCCAGTCACAGTGAAATATTTTTATATAATATCACTCTTTAGTATCTCATTAGTATTTCTACCACTGAGATAAATAGATACTGCACATAGCCATTAAGCTATTATTTTTCTGTTTGAATAGGACTAGAAATAGTAAGCAAATAAGTAAAAGCATGTGGTAATAAAAAGAAAATAAAATTCTCATTCAACACTCATGTATTTTTAACCTGTATATTCTTGTCTTTTTTAACATATGAGCCTTAACAGTCTGTTTCTACTGCATTCACAATTTACTTTTATGTTTTCCTGATTTATACGATTTTCATTTCCATATATCAAACCGAGCAGAAGCCTGCTTGTTGTACACACATATTTAAATTTTTTGAACAAACATTAATTTATGGAGTCCTTGGTGCTCTCTGAACTACATACATTCTCTTCTGTTGGAAATATTACAGAGTATTAGTAGAATTACTCATTCTACTGGCTTTCACATATTTTAAATATTTCTTCATCCATTTTCCCTTATTTAGTGATTATTCTAGCAAAGTAGTTGAATTCATTGACTTAGTCCATTTTATTGCTATTTATAGTCCCCCATTTTTAAGCATATAATCAGCAGTCATCATTACAAAGTATGAGAATTTGATGGAAGGCAATGGAGTGGCAGAACAGATTTATATATAGAGGGTGCCGAGGTAATGTGACATGATTATAAGGAAAGACCACACAATGTTGGCACTGCTTCCAAATTACAGGAAATTATATTCCATTCTATTCTACACACAGCATTCAGTTTGGAGCAGCAAATGTGAAGGATCCATACAAAATGCAATTTATGCAAAAAAGGTTAACAAGAGTGAGTGGGGGATTAGAAAGTATGTACTATTAGTAGAATAGAAGAAACTTGGTATGTTAAGTTGTAAATATAGAGTGATATGACAGCATTCTTAAATAGCTGCAAGGATGCCCTAGATTATGTCAAGTTCAGCTATCATCCCAAAATAAGTTCTATGTTTCATTGGGCATATTCTGGCTGACATCTGTCACCAAGGAAGATGGTGAATTTCTCTTCTTTGGATGTGTTGGGGCGAAGGCTGGATAACCTTTTCTCATGGATGACCTAAGCTGAGAGCAACTGTGCAGAGCAGAGTTTGAATTCAGCTATATGACTGTTAGAAGACTAGTAAAAGGTAGAAGAACATATTTAAAGTCTACAGAAGTGTTCAATTTTCATTTATGAGATGTTTTACTGATAATTTGATTTACTCCCTGGAATATTACTGAAAATAAAAATGGGGTATTGAAGCTTCATAGCAATTTTTAGTCATCAGGAAGGACGCAAAATGAATTAGTAAATCAGGAACAGGAAATGTTCAACTTGGGACCCAATTTAGACATTCTGTATTTCCTTCTTTTGCTCTTTTTTAAAAAAAATCCAAGAATAATCTTATCAAGCTAAAGATGTGAGTAGAGAAAGAGTTGGAGATTATAGGCTAACCATCCTCATCCTCTGCAGCTTTTAAGGTAAAATTCCTCTGTATCAACAGGAATATTTTTTCTCACTCATGAGGGAAAGATACAAGGATCCAATCAGAATGCAACTGAACTCAGAGGACAAGCAGAAGTAGAGAAACAGCTGCATTTTATGAAATAAATGAATGTTCTCTATTTGGTTTATTAGCTACAATAAAAAAGAAGCTTTATATCTGGCAATGAATCACGCTGGAATGTGTGTTCACTGGCCTCCAAGGTAACAAAACAGGAATAAAATGGAGACGAAATGATATCTCAATAGTGCAGCTCTGAGTCAATATCCAGGCAGGATTTGACATGTTTTAAGAATAGTTCATAAAACTGAACAGCTAATTATTCCCACCTGTGTCATGAACCTGTAGAATGGCTTTTGGGCATGTAAGTTTCTCTTATCATCGGTGTTATTAAAATTGAAATGGTTGATCTATTATTTATTCTTCTGTAAAATGGAAATAGTGCATTAATTCACGGACTACTGTAAATTGGATTACAACAAAGATTTTAGCCAGTTGGAAATTGAAAATGCTATGGTAGTCACGATACATAGCATGTAGGAACAAAATATATTTGTCTTCTTCTAATTAATTCATTGCAAAATCCTCTTCAATCTATTTCTGTTTGCACTAATTTTTTAAAACTATAGAAATAGCGCTGAATAAATAAATTCTAAAATAAAAAAAAATTCTTCACTGTTTAAACTGTTATCATCGTCATATACATTTGCTTAATTATTATTATTTCTGTTATAATAAAACAGGATTTATTTAAATGTTAACTTTAAATAAATGATTCACATAAGAATATAACTTGAAGCCAATCAAATAATTTTTCATCAGAGAAAGTGAGTCATTTGTTTTTTAAAATAATAATTGTATTAAGCATTATAGGGGTGGTGGTGGTGAGCAATTAGTTTTCCCAATGGGCCACATGAGAAACGGAGATTGCTATGGAGGGCTGACACCATCCCAGTACCCACGCCACCCGTCCTGCAACCCTTACCCTGACCCTAACTCTGCCAACACTGATGCTGCCCTTTGCGGGTCTATGACAACATGGCCAGCTTGCCACAGCCTACTTCTCATAGCCAACTTGCTGTGGCCAACTCACTGTGGGACTACTTGCCACAGAACAAGAGTTACACTAATATTGAAGAAATAGTGGAATAGAATCATTAAAGAAAGGATGCCAAAGGAGTGACAAAATGAAATGTGAATGACAAAAATTAAAATAAATTTTAAATTATTTAAATTAAAAATTTAAATTATTTTTAATAATTAAATAGAATTGTTGAATTGTCCTACAGCGAGTTGTTCCAAGGCAAATTGGCCATGTTGAGCTGGCCTGCAGTGAGTGGGCCATGGTGAGTTGCCTATGGTGAGTTGATTGCGGTGAGTTGGCCATGGTGAATTGGCTGAGGCAAGTTGTCCCATTTCAGCCCCTACTGTCAGCTACACAGAAAAAACTAATGCATAGTACAAAAAATAAAAGAATAAAGAGAAAAAATAGACAGTTCAGAAAATATATATATAGAAAAATTAAAAGAAAAGTAAAAATAAGGCAAAGAAAAGGAAATGTTTAGAAATAAATGTCTTCTTCCCAATGCCACAATGAATGTAAATAATTGTAATACCTTATCACCTTCTCTTAAAATAGAACAAATTTCTCTTCATCCTATATTTATAAAATGGATCTTTCTAATCTTGTCATTCATCCCTGGTCAGCAAAGGTCCATTAAGGCTTCCCATAAATAACAACATATTTATTTAAATCTTGATCAAATAAATCCACTTTATATTCTTTTACTTCCAGACATTTTGATCTATAAGCTTTTCAAATAACTTTGTTGAACTTAATTTTTCATTTTATGTTATTTTAGTTCTAACAATTTTGATCTATAAACTTTTCAAATAACTTTGTAGATTTTTTTTTCCAAATAACTTTTTTCTTTGTCCTTTTTCACAAAATTCTTAAAATTCTTAACAAGCATCTTTTGTAAATCCAATATTGGAAAATTATCTCTTGGTTTGTTATTTGTATATTCCTTTTAATTATGAGATATAAATTGGGTAAGTAAGCCAGTAAGCCTCTCAAGTAAGCCAGACAGAGAACATCAACTTGAGCTAATTGTACTTTATTGCAAAGTATTTACAATGTATTGCTACATTAACAGAATCTTGCAGTCTGAAAGTACAAATCTCCGGCCATAACTTAACTGACTGATCTGATAGGGTGAGATCTTTTCCGAGTTTCTTTCTTTGAGTCTTAAGCAATTGTGGGATCCCTTCTCCCTTGTCTGATCATTTCTTAGGCAATATCCTTTCCTGTCATCCATCAAGATTATTTTCACATACCATATATCTTTTATATATACAGTATATATAATATATATATATATATATATTTCTATGACATTCTTCTAGTCAGTAGCAGTAACAGAATTGAAAGGGACCTTGCAGGTCATCTAGTCCAACTCCCTGCTCACGCAGGAGACCTGTACTAGGGATTCAAACTGCTGAACTGCCGACCTTTCTGATCGACAAGCTCAGTGTCTTAGCCACTGAACCACCTAATCTGTCATTTTAAAATCCACTTTCAAATCAGTCTCAATCTTGTCAGGTAAAATTCATCCGCCTTTCATAATATCTTTTAAACACAAAATCTATAGAGGCAGATATTATTAAAATAAACTTGCAGATCTATTGTTAAAAAATTTCCTTCAATATGTTAAACGTCCAATTTAACATGAATGAAGCTTCATTCTGCATTAGTAAATCAAACTTAAATTTACTTTTCCTTTAATTATAATATATAGTTTTGTCTAGTTCCCTCCAGTGAAGTTTTAAACTCTTGTGTTACTATGTTTTTTTAAATTTCAAAGCAAAAGCATTTTCCCGTAGGAAGGATTCTTTCATACAAATAATTAATCCTTAATTAATTCCAAAATCTTATTTCAAATTTATCTGGACCCTTAGTCCATTTGTAACTTTCTAAACTCAAAGTTTTACTCATCCTTTTGCTATTTATTCTAAAAATATTTTCAAGTTCATAAATTTGTAGTTAGTAGTATTTTCACTAAGGATTGAAGAAAACTCACCTGTTTCTATAACACTTGTCAATGCAACAGCTCCTAATACTGAAAAACAACTAACAAGTAATTTCCAAAAGTGATTAGATAAGAAATTATACAATTTTAGTGACCTTTCAAAGCCACCTACTGCATTTTGAGTAAATTGGTATTCCCTCATCTCTCAGGGCTCTAACTTGTTGGAGACTGCTGTTTTGCAGTCTCCTTGTGAGGACTAACTGTCTGGAGCATGTATGGGCAATCTCAAGTTTTTTTTGTTGTCTATTCATCGTCTTTTCATCTTGCTGCAATCATCCACTTACTTGCCATGGAATCATCTTTAATTTGCTCTTTCTTCCCCAGAAAGTAGAGCTGGACTTTTCAACACCTTGCAGATTATTACAAGGAATGTTTGCCAAGTAAACCTAAGAAAATAAATTGAGAAAAAAAAGTATAAAATGGAGATCGGATGTCTCAGTGGTTAAAAAATGTTTTCCACTGGGAACTTTTGTATGGGGTCAAAAACTGGATTAAATCAGCTTTCAAACATGCAGACAGTTTACAGGCAAAAATTTAGATGTTCTTTTTTTTTAAATGGAAGCTTTTTTTTTTTTTGCTGTTGTTCTGTTTAACTTTGGACAATGTCCCCTGAAATCAAAATATGCTAAGCCATCAGTAAATCTGTCCTGTAAAATCTATGGCTTTAAAATAACAATAGTTATTATTCAAACATTTAAGCAATAGTTTCACTAGGTCTAGATTATTTAAAAAATGTTCTGAATTAGATTATTTATTCCAAAGTGTCCATATACCTGCCATGCTTCTAAGTAGATAGAGATTACTGGTATGCAATTCTCTGTGCAAGCACCTATAGGCAGAGGTGGGTTTCAGCAGGTTCTGACCAGTTCTGGAGAACCGGTAGCGGAAATTTTGAGTAGTTCAGAGAACCGGTAGTAAAAATTCTGACTGGCCCTGCCCACATCTATTCTCTGCCTCCCAAGTCCCAGCTGATCGGGAGGAAATGGGGATTTTGCAGTAACCTTCCCCTGGAATGGGGTGGGAATGGAGATTTTACAGTATCTTTCCCCTGCCATGCCTATCAAGCCACGCCACACCACGGCCACCAAGCCACACCCACAGAACCGGTAGTAAATTTTTTTGAAACCCACCACTGCCTATAGGTAAGGTTAATTTTTTTGCTCACAGTGGAATTAAGACATCAATTATATCTGTTCCTTTCAGTTGTCTCCTTGTTTGCTTCATCTAACAGTAGATTAAAGACTAGATTGCTTTTATCAAAGCTAAATAAAAAATTCTTCTTTCATGCATGATTAAAAGCACATTTGAAGCAATTCCTTTTGCACCAAGACCATGTTTTTGTAATAATGTTATAACTTTGTAATAAGTCACTGAAACATGTTCTTCTGTTTGTAATTTCCATGTGAAAGCATGTTGAGACTTAACTGGATGCCAGGCAGTTCAACAGCCTTTGATAGAAATTACAATGTGCCCCTTGCAGCAACTAAATTTCTGTCAGTGGTTATCAAACTAAGAACATAATTAAATTTAGTAAACTAAAATGGAATGGTTGAAATACCGTATTTTCTGGCGTATAAGATGACTGGGCGTATAAGACGACCCCCTACTTTTCCTATTAAAATATAGGGTTTGGGCTATACTCGCCGTATAAGACTACCCCTCAATGTTGTCGGCACTCCCGTAGCGTCATCGGTCAGCGCCAGATTCGGGAAGCTGTGCCGATCTCGTCAAGGCTGCATGCTGCTGAATGCTAGACCCAGCTGGTTGCTGCGCGGAGCTTTCCCCACCGTCCCAGGCATCCAGGTGGATATTACCAATGCTCTGACTTCCCCAGACAGCTGGGGCTCACCATCACTGGGGGTTAGCTGGGGAAGTCGGAGCGTCGGTAGGCTTATACCCGGCATATAAGACGACCCCCGACTTTTGAGAGGATTTTCCTGTGTTAAAAAGTAGTCTTATACGCCAGAAAATACGGTAATATGGTACTTTTTTTCCTGATTATGGATATTATATGACTTAAAGATCGGTACTTCTAAGTGTAACTGTTATTATTTATATTCATTTCATTCTGTGGATTGGGCCTCTTGCTTATAATGCATATTACTAATTTAATTATGAATTATATTAAAACATACTTGATTTTATCATTTCTGAATTTTCATACAAACAGGTGATGAAATATGACCTTGTCTTTTACAGAATAAACGCTATACAGTACTTCTCTGTGGCTGTGAGTTCAATTCTCCACTACTACTTTATTCATTTACATAAATTGCTTGCATTAGCATTTAATCTTGCCTAAATTGAAATAAGTGGGATGTTCCCAAGGCTAGGCATATAATGACACTGGCATTTTTTTAGATTAGACTGTTCAGCCACGGTGGTGCAGCAGAGGTTAAAGTGCAGTATTGCAGGCTACTTCTGCTGACTGCTGGCTGCCTTCAGTTTGGCAGTTCAAATCTCACCAGGCTCAAGGTTGACTCAGCCTTCCATCCTTCCGAGGTGGGTAAAATGAGGATCCAGATTTTTGGGGGCAATATACTGACTCTGTAAACCACTTAGAGAGGGCTGTAAAGCACTGCAAAGCAATATATAAAAAGCTATTGCTATTGCTATCTAAATAGGACACCACTTTTGATTGAAATTACAAATCAATGAGCTGAGCAGAATTTGGGTGCTAATGCAGAATTTGGGTAAGCACAAAGAGTCAAAGTGATGCAAGAGAAATTAAAGAATGAAGAATTATTATTATCTGAATAAAATAATAGTGAAAATAACTGGTAATTTATTGGAGACTTGCTGAGTCAAGAAAGTCATTTGTATATATCTGGCTTTAAATTTAAATCAATTTTGATTTAAATTATTTCCAGAATACCATTTTATCATTTGACCCAATAATATCTGACATTAGATTTTGCTTCTACATTCCTAAAAAAAATGACAAAAAATGTCCCCTTCTATCTTTATTGTCCATGTAAATTTCAGGATTCTGTGGCAACTAATACCCTACTCTTAATCATTATTTCCCTTATTAGAGGTTGGATGCCTGACTAGCAACATACTCATGTGCAAAATGCTTTGTAAGAAAAATGAGACAAGAATAGATAGCAAACAATTATATATCTATAACAAATTGATTTCTTTTATTGGTTTTTTTTAAAAAATGTGCTTCTGAAAAAGATGACACTCAATGTATTTATTTTGAAAGTAGGCCTAGCATTTTTTATACACTGCAATATCCAACATAATATGTAATTGTTAAAGAACTTTGTCAAATTGATAGCAAATATTTTTTATTCACTTTGTAGTATTTGTGCTTCCTGGGCCAATGACATTTCTTTCCCTTCGATATATGATTCTTTTTGTTTTGTTGAGATTTAAAAATTGCTTCTGAATCTCTTTCCTTACACTTTGTAAGTGGAAATTATGACAGTTACGTCTCTTGGTTTTTAATTGATGTTCCTTGAAGTGATAAATAATAGAAATATTACAGAACCAAACAAGCAATATTTAAAAGACTAGTTTAGACCTGAGAAGAAAGATGAAATTAAAAATTTCATTTCTTTAAAGATTAAATCTAACAAAATTATAAAATCAGAATCTTAAAAAATAATCCTGTAAAAAGCTTTTGTAAAATTAAAAATAATACAGGACACATGGTTTAGGAACAGTTTCTTTTTAAATTTGTAAACAGTGAATTTAGAACAAAGTATACTCTTATGTGCATTATATATATATGTGTGTGTATACGTGCCCGTGTGTGTGTGAGTGCGTGTGTGCATGTATGTATGTATCAGGGGTGGGTTCTACTTGCCTTTACTACCTGTTTGCAATGGGAGTGCATGCACACTTCTACGCATGTGCAGAAGCTTCTGCGCATGTGCAGATCATCAATTATGACGTCCAGACTGGTGGGTGGAGCCTCCCGCTGCTTTTACTACCAGTTATAAAGAACTGGAGGGAACCAGGAGCAACCCACCACTGGTGTGTATGTGTACACACACACACACACACACACACACACACACACACACACATACCAAATCTGGCTATGAAAAAAGGCATGGATTTGCTGAAGTTGAGTACATGAATAAAAATGAATATACATTCTTAGGTACAGATGTGAAGCTGAGAAATATTGAAAGCATAAAATTGGCAATTTAAATAAAGGATCAACATCAAAATACAGGGCAAGAGAAAGAGATCAAAAATTGAAGAAAGGACCAAGACCTCTGTTTCTCCCAAAAATATCTCACACAGCTGACTTGATTATCTTGATTTGTTTTGGGAATAAAATCAGTTTAGGGAAGTTGCATCCTTCTCTGGATCCATAAAATTTGGTGGAGAATAAAGATGACGAAATAAACTAGGTCGTTTTAAAGACAGCCCTTTTGAATTTTAGATAAATGCAGTTTAATTGTTGTTTCAGACTTCATAATCATATGTATTAGGAGTCATTGTAGCACAGTGGTTAGAATGCAGTATTGCAGGCCAACACTGTCTATTGCCAGAAGTTCGATCTTGATTGGCTCAAAGTTGACTCAGCCTTCCATCCTTCAAAGGTCAGTAAAATGAGGATCCAGATTATTGGGGGCAATATGCTGACTTTGTAAGCAGTTAGAGAGTGCTGTAAAGCTCTATGAAGTGATATATAAATCTAAGTGCTATTGCTATTGTTAAGATGAAAAACTTGTTAGGAGGGAACAACATTGTTCTGTAATTATGTTGACATTTAAAAGAACAAGTTTTATATGTTTAAAGACATGTTTTTAACGTCATCAAAAGTCTTGATAAAGTCAAAGCCAAGTCAAGCTTTGGGTACATGCTGGCAGAAATGCTGTCCTCCCTTCCATTGCCTTCTGGAAAAACTGGCAGCAATTTCCTTTCTGTAGTTGGGTTGCAAAAATCCACTGGATGGCATCACAGAGGTAGAGTAGACTTTTGACTGTTGTTTAGTAGTTTTCTGTAGTTTTACATGATATGTAGGACTATTGTAGTTATGTAGGTCTGTTTTGTGTCTAATATAGTGGCGGCATAAATCTACCCCTATTACCCTTGAGCATTTGATTCCATAATAAGGGACCAGTTGATATTGTGATCCTAATGCATCTCCTTATCATTCTAAGTTCAAGTTCTGCTATTCCCTGTTTTCCTTTCATAAAGTCAGAAAGAAACAATTGTAGATGTTTTTGCTGTAGCTGAGAGGGTATTTCTAACGGCAAATCTAGACAGCCAATTTAATGTGGTTTGTTGCAGCCTATAGTCCGCTCAAGTATGCCTGCCTAAATTTACTCTGTCTAGCTTGCCAGTTTCTACTCTCCTTCAATGAAGCCAGCAAACGTGCTTTCCTTACCAGTTTATTGCAGGACAAGGTGAGATGCAGTGACTGTTAGATTTGTCAGTAAGCAAAGAAAATATCTGCCAACTGTTATCCCTAATGTGAGCCAAGGCTTGAGGAAGAGGTATATTCTAACAGCTAGCTAGAGAGGTAGTTTTTGTCACCTGTCAGAACCTTAACAATTCACTTTAGAGAAGCATTTCCCTCCACTAGGAATCTTGGTGCGATATTCCTGGCACCGATTGACCAAGACATTTGTAAGCATTGAGAGTTGTATGGATCTGGATATTGCTAGAGAAAGCAGTAGGTAAGTCTGGTTTTCTCTACTAATTTTGGTATCACTAGATAGGAAGGCAAACAAGAACCCTGGAAATGCTTAGAGAAGTCCTGGTAGACTCTTTTTCTAGCAATGTATCACTCTTCTAATAATAATAGCACCAACACTGCAATGGTGGGTTGCTACTGGTTTGCCCCAGATCGGGCGAACCGGTTGCAGTGGCGGGGGAAGCTCCGCCCACCTGCCCATATGTCTCTGCGCATGCGCAAAAGCTTCTGCACATGCACAGAAGTGTTATGCATGCATGTGCGTGCTCACAAGCAAATCGGTAGTGATGGGATTTGAATCCCACTACTGCAACACTGATAGAAAAAGCACCTACAGAAGTCTGTTCTATGACTTTCTGTAGTGAAGTTGGTACTGTTGTGAAAATCTAGTGGAATAAACTAAAGACCCATGGAAGGAAGTCAACAATGATCATAAAGGAGAGAGAATGCTGGGTGTGGCTGAAAGCAATTGTTAAGAACTGGGCAGATTCAAAAGCAGCACAAATTGTGCATTCAGGAAGGCATTTTTGGAGAGAGATGGGAAAATACTATTTCCACCTGAAGTCAGGTGGCTTTAGCTATGGGAAGAGGAGAGAGAAAAAGCTTGTACCATATGGAAATTCCCTTCAAATGGTCATCCTTAATACGGGATTTAGATGAGAACTTTATTGGTTTTCTCTGTCCAAGTTAGAATCTTCAACCTAGTAGGGCACCTGAAAAATGCTATAATTTCTGTGATTTGCATTCCATTGCTAATTTTGGCTTTATCTAATGAGGAAATATTTCAAATTTCCATTTTTACCCTTTAGAATTTACTTAGGATTTAGAGCTATGTATATGAAGAATGCTGTTGTTCAGTGTTGCAGCTGAAGGGCATATATATCTTTGGGAGCAATGTAAGGAGTGGAGTTGGTGAGATGTATTTTTGGTTTTCCTTTCCTGGATTTTGCAGGGAAAATTTTGTCTTAGGGGCTACATTCATTAGCAATAGCTTGTCTACCACTGCACATCCATTATTTTAGTAAATACCTCAGTTCCCAAGTTATGTATGAATTGTGAGGTTTTTCAAGATTTTGCTTTTGGCATTTCCAGTTTATGTTACAGTGGAGGAATGCAATGTGGACAAGTCCAGTTATAGTTTAAGGAATAATGTTTTATTAATTGGGCAATACATTCCAATGTATCTTTTTGTTGTTGTTGCTTTGGTTAACAAAGTGAAAAACATGTACAGGCCAATAGGCTATTTACCAGATATACCAAATTTAAGAGTATAGTGTTAACATAAACAACAGCCTATCTATGTTACCAATGATAACAAAGGTACTTTGTCATAAATTGTGACTAAATTTTCAGTATATTTTTCTTTGCAAAGGATTCACTTCTTCTAAAAGACTGCTGTTATAAAGGTCATCAATTCCATTTTCTTCTTCTTTGGGACTGTAATCCAACTTCTGCAAAAAGAAGAGAAACATAAATAGTTGTTCTTTACGCACCCAGTGATTAGATCAGGTTCAATTAAGTTCATGTTAGAAATGTTTATGGTTTTTTCCTCTGTGTTAATTTGGCCTGCTCAGAATAAATTTAACACTTTTTCTTTTTGTGTGTGTGTGAATCTTTCTGCAATTACATCTTTGAAAGAGATAGTGTAGCACCTGTCACTGGGGAATGGTTTTGAGTTTCTGTCAGCTGAATTTAAGAAATGTTCCAGAGGGGCTTGAGATGCTAAGTTTGTTTATATCTGTGGAAGCAGAGAATATTTTCCTCCTAACTCTCTTTTCTAAATTGTTGTATCTTGGAGGAAACTGAAGCAGAAGAAAAAAACATTTATTCTCAGAGCTTGAAGGGCTATGCATTATTTATACTTCAGAATCTTTCACTACTTTGGAGAAAAATAAAATCTGATTATAGATGTTCCTTTACTGCATGTTTACAAGAGACAATTTGAAACTGTCAGTTCTGATATTTGCTGTTCGGTAGATTTCGATCTGTGAAAATGGACAGTATGACAAACATGTGAAATATCAAAGAACAGCCACATGTGACTAACTCAGGATAGTAGTCTTGTTAATAGGTTCTGCAAGAATGGCTAAAAAGGCCATTAATGAACTTTTCAGAACAACATTTCATGACAATTCATGTAGCATGTCACAATTTGGAAAGGGGTTTAAGGTGGGTTGTTTTTGTTGTTTGGGCATATTTTAGAATAATGACCTATTAATTTTTTACATGTTACTGTTATCTTAGTTGATGGTAGTCTGTCTTTGTGTATATTTCATTTCTTCATAGAACAATATGAGGAGAAGAATCTGAAAGATCCAATGATTTCATCAAAATAATGAAAGCAGCATAACAACAGCTTGACAGAATTTTTACCCTTCTTATATGTACATCTGATATCACAGCACACAGACAAAGGAACAGAACTTGAATTACAATGATGTAATGTTGTCTTCATTAGTTGCCCTTCCCTGAGGAAACAGCTCAAACTCTTGTTAATCCCTGATTATCTGGATTTGGCTGCTAGAAAAGATGTGTTCTGGTCTTTTTTCCCCTTCTTATCTTTTTGTTGTATCTTTTGAATGGTGTATAAATATGGTTTATTATTACAGGTATGTGTCTATTGATGGTTGATTTGTCTGAATGTCAAGCTTCCAGGAATTCCCTACCATGATTCAATTTAGTTTGGTTTAGGGCAAGGGTCTCCAACTTTGGCAATTTTATGACTCGTGCACTTCATCTCCCAGAATTTCTAAGCCAGCCATGGTGGTTGAGAAATTCTGGCAGTTGAAGTCTACAAGTCATAAAGTTGCCAAGGATGTAGACCCCTGGTCTAGGGCTAACAGCTTTCCAGTTTAATCACCAGGCAAACAATCAAGCAGAAAACAATATCCTAATCAAGGAACTACCAAGAAAAAAACTACATTGCCACCAAAATTGATAGGGCAAATTATTGCATATAAAAAGGGAACAAACCCACATTTACATAGATGATGTTACCTAGTTGAGTAATGAAATATCTGCAAGCAAATAACCGAGCTCAGATAATAGCAAGGACTCCACAGTTTAACCTTCAGCTACATATATTCTGTTCTATTGGAGATTAGACTTCAACACTTTGAATAGATTTAGAATCTAATTTGTTCACATTCTAGTACACATTTTAAGTGATATTTTTTTAGAAAAGACTTTCTTTTAAAACTCTTACAATTACACTTTCAAGGTTGTCTTACTCTTGCTTGGCTCATATCTTACAAGAAGTGCAAGGTCTGGACATAGCAAAATCTAAATCAAATAAGAGTATCCAAATTGACTACAAAATGGTTTATGTTAGCATTTTCTCAACTGTTTTTCTTTTTGCTGACAAGCACTGTTGAAAAGAAATCTAACAAAAATCTGATTACAGAGTGTCTTCCTTGATACAGCAGTTTAACCTGACATAGTTTACAGACAAACTATGAATTGATCATTTTAGGTACATTTTCTCTATCTCTGAATTTTATATATTGATGAAAAAAACTATAAAGTAAACCTTACATCAGTGATTTTAAAGTGTAAAGGCAATATTTCCCCCCCAATCTTTTTGTTCTCCCTCTGGATAGGTGACTCAAGAGAAGAACATGGATTGAAAATACTGGAAAATCAGGATTCTCATTCCTGTAGAAAACGTTCATTTGCTGCTATTTACAATCTACACTTGGCTTCTATATGTTAATGAAAGGAAAAAAATAGCACTATCAACCTGTTTTCCCTTTCTTATATATTGATTAAGAATGTAGCCATAAAATACTTTATTTTCTGAATATGTTCTATATCCTTTTCCAATGTTTTTGTCATATGGGTATTCTAGGAAGTGGAGACAAAGTTTTCAGAAAGCCAAACATGCTGTTTATTTAGATTTGTTTAGGACCTAATAAAACACCTGTCCTTTTAGAAATATCACAGTATCACTAAAAGGTCTCCCACATGGGCCATCCCACATGGTTGCTCATCCCTTTTCAAAATTATGGAAGTTTTCTCCTCATACATAAACGGAATCCACAATATTTGTGTAATTTAACCTTCTTTCCTCTTACAGAATGTTTGTCACTAAACACTTACTGATCTAATGCAAATTATTTTCCTAATATAGTGTTGTCATGTTTAATGTGTTTGTGGAAACTCCAGTACCAGTTAAACTCCTTTTCCCATCAGAATAAAAGGGGAAAAAAAGATTTTGATTAAAATTAAGAAAACGAGAAGATATTGTGTCATGCAAATTGCAACATACTTTTATTTCCAATATTTATGAACCTTATATGAGTCCGCTAAGGATTTTTTTGCTATGGGTAGTCCTCGACTTACAACAGTTCATTTAGTCACCGTTTGTAGTTACAACGGCACTGAAAAAAGTGACTTATGATCATTTTTCACACTTATGACTGTTGCAGCATCCCCATGGTCATATGATCAAAATTCAGACACTTGGCAAATTGACTCATGACTGTTATAGTGTCCCAGGGTCATGTGATCACCTTTTGTGAACTTCTGACAAGCAAAATCAATGGGGAAGCCAGATTCACTTAACAACCATGTTATTAACTTAACAACTGCTATGGGTCAGAGTTCCAAGTAATGCACCCATAGAAAGCAGAACTCTGAGGCAGGCAATTTCCTCAAAGAACAATTTATTGGATACATCATATTGGCACAACTAGTGAAATCTGACTCTGAAAGTTCCCGCAGCTTTCACCTAATTAAAAAATAAAAGTTTCCCCTTTCCTTCAAGTCACTGGTCACGCTGTCCAATCAAGGTGCTGGCCGGTTGCTTGGTTACTTCACTCCTCCCCTGGTCAGCCACCTGTCGAAATGTCCTTGGTTCCCACAGGAAAACTTTTTTGTTTTGACTACAGACCCCCATCTAGCTATTTTCCCCCTCCCTGCCCCTTCTTTTGCTTTGTGGCAACCCTGAAGCCTCCAAGATGACCTCAGCCAGATTCATTTCAAGGTTGACACAATGATTTACTTAAAAAGTTTGGCAAGAAAGGTCATCAAAATGGGGTAAAACTCATTTAACAGATGTCTCACTTAGCAACATAAATTTTGGGCTCAATTGTGGTCATAAGTTGAAGACTACCTATATTGGTACTAATAGTAAGTGGCTACAGCCTGATGGTTCCTTTTGTATGGTATTCATCCTCTCCCCAATAATGAAGGGTTACTTTTCCACCATTAAAATAAGGCATCAGAACTACCTCAGTTATTTTTCTTATTTCTAATCCCTCCAGTATTCCCAGTGTGGAAATAAATGATCTCAAATAGAAGCTAGAATAGTGCTTAAATATTTTTTATCATACTCTAGAATTTATGTTAGCCCCAATTTTAAACCATATTAATAAAGATGCTTGTCATTTTTTTTAAATGTGGGGCTTAGAATGTTGACAAAGAGAACCAATTTATTATGAAGAAAATGTAATTTAGATTATTGTTTTATTGAAATACTAAATGTAACTTCCTGGTATAAAATAGTTACCTTCTTCCTCCTAACTTTGTCAGCTATCTCAGAAACAACTTTCTTTTAGTATACGCTAAAACTGTGAGAGACTCAATGTTCTATTTTCTTTAGTTGACCTTCACATACTGAAAACAATACTAGTATAGCTTTCTGCATGGTCCAGAGTTGAGTTAGAGGCTTGGATTGTAGGGAGAGATGCAATAGTGTTCAAATCAACATAAATGCATCCCTTATAAATCTCCCTGGCTGAATATGTAGCAATTAGAGAAAACATGTTTGGGGTCTTCACTCTATGAAGTTTGTCCTCTCCACAAATTTAAACCAATTCATGTGAGCTAAGAAGACAAAAGAAAAAATAATCTACAAATTTAAAGATTACCTATCAGAGTAAACATGTACAAACACGTAAACATGTACAATCTAACTAAGTTTGTGGAAATTTGTCCTATTAACTGCTTCGTGAGAAGGAAGAACAGTGGAAATTTGAATCCCTTCTTTAATTTGTAACTGCTGATACCATGTGTTACAATGGCAGTTAGACCAGATATTGAATTGCTCAACCAAACACTCATGCCATCCGGGGGCCGCGAGTTTGACACCCCTGCCCTAGGAGCATCCAAAACTGTCCATGTTGCCACATTATGGCAATTTTAGCTTCTGAATACTCTTCAAGGGTAGCCCATGTAGAGCAGTGGTGAAATGAGCCTGAGTGGCGTAGCAGGCTAATGCCTCCTATTAAGGCAGCATTTAACATCCAGCTACCTGCAATTACTGCGAGTTCTAATCTCACCAGGCTCAAGGTTGACTCAGCCTTCCATCCTTTGTAAGGTGGGTAAAATGAGGACCCGGTTTGTGGGGGCAATAAGCTGACTTTGTATAAATATACAAAAGTATGAAGGCCATTGCTTAATGCATTGTAAGCTGCTCTGAGTCTCCAGAGAAGGGCGGCATATAAATAAATTAAAAAAAATGTAAAATTGGTTGCTACTGGTTCTGTGACTTGGTGGGCATGGCTTCGTGGGCATGGCTTCATGGTGGGGTCATGTGACTGGGTGGGCGTAGCCAACTCCCCTCCCCCTTTTAAAGCATTTTTTTACTACCAGTTTGGGCGAATAGATAGTAAAAATGCTTTAAAAAAGTAAAAAAAAAGGTTCCGACGATTGTGCGACACAGCTGATTAACAATATAATCTTCCAGCAGAAGGTCTTCAGAAGCAGTCACGCTGATACCAATGCTCACTCCAGTGGTGGGATTCAAGGAATTTAACAACCGGTTCTCTGCCCTAATGATTTCTTCCAACAACCAGTTTGCCAAACTGCTCAGAAAGTTAACAACCGGTTCTCCCAAAGTGGTACGAACTGGCTGAATCCCACCACTGGCTCACTCCCAAGGATTTCCATGCACTGATCCAATTGTTTGAGAAATCAGACAAGCACTACATTTTGTGGTAATTACACTTTGTAGGAATTTATTTTTTTTGCTTCAATTGACAAACAATGTGATCCCTGCTTATTGAACAAATTGAGCAATTAGCTGATGAGGAAAGGATATTTTAGGTAAAACTATTTAAAAAATACAGCTAAGGTGGTGAAAAATAAAGTGAAAAAGCAATTTGAAGAATGGAGTTGTTTGAGAAAGGGAATAGAATATAAGGAATGAGAGGGCAAAAAAAGTTGGAAGAAGAAATCTTCATACAATTTGGGATTGGGTCAAGATAGAGAAGAAGCCGAGGCTTATCTTTGTATTGTGATCTTCTGCAGGTGGTTATATCCATGAATAGCATTTAATTCTTCTAAAACTGTCACTAGCACCTGGTGAAATTTATTTTAATATTATAATATTTCTAAAATGGGAACACTCCAAACTTCCCTTCTGTCTTTAGTCCATAACCTACCATAAAATACAGAAAGTTTGACTTGCCTTGAGGCAACATCTCATGACCCATAGTGTGAATCAAGGCAAAGAAAATTGTTTAACACTTTTAAAACAGATGTTTTAAATTCAAAAGTGTCTTTGAAGTTTATAAAAACAGGCCCAATAGGCAGAAAAACAGCTGGTAGTGAGTGCAATCAGTGACTAATGATCAGTGCCAAAAGTTTCACAATATGAATAAAGCCAAGGATAGTTCTATGTGGTAAGTTAAAAAAAGCTTTAACAAGAGAGAAAGCATCTGTGTGAGTGATTAGGGGGTTGAGGTACATAAAATTGCCAGAGCAGTAAGGTTTTGCAGGCAATCTACGCAAAAACTTAATCGAAAATGTTGTACTCTTGACTCTTAATCCAAAATTTACACTAATAGTACAATTCTAACTCAAAAGTGTCTTGGCTGGTAGGAGATAGAATAAGAAAGAACTCTCTTTTGGCAGAAATTCCTGTTCTTGCAGATAAATGCTTGCATAGAGCTATGCCAGCAGAACTGCCCTGCTAATCAAGCTATGCCAGCAGAAGAGCTAAAAGAGTGGATAGAAAAAAGTGAGGCCAGGGGGAAATTAGTTACACTACATCCAAATCCCTCCAAACCAGAAGTAAGCTAAACAGAAACTGGTCATAAATAATTAAGTTGACTGGACTCTAGCCATTTTGGTCATTCATCTTTGAGCTGCTTGGCTTCAATTTAGGAACACTACGTATTTTAGGAGTAAAACTTTCTGAATATAGGTAGACTTTTGTGGGATAAACTTGTATGCCTTTAGGTATCAATTTTTGGAAACCAACATGAATGGCCAAGAATGTTATTGCTGCCCAGATATTGTGTTAGGGGAATAACCAGATGCATCATATTCAGTCATATTTGAACTGGAAAAAATAGGAAATGTGTTTTGAATTTCCTTTTACACACTGTATAGTATCTACCTTTTCCAATAGTAACTACAGAAATAAAGAGAAAGAAGCCTCTACTTCATACCTGATGTGACAGGGAAGGAAGGAAGGAAGGAAGGAAGGAAGGAAGGAAGGAAGGAAGGAAGGAAGGAAGGATTAGATGCTGGAAGTTTTCTCTTTAGACCAGTCTACTCTCTTGTGTGGAATGTAGAGGAAGTCACTTTCTCCCTTTTATCCAAATGTTGATTGGTATAGTAATATTTATCTGTAGAACATTTAGCTTCATAAGGGTCCTGGCAATGTTAAGATTCTCCATAATGCATTACAGCAAGTATCCCGTGGCCTTCCAGAAATGTTAAATTACATCTCCCAGGTCTCAGCTGGAGGTATAAGGTCAGTAATATCCAAAGAACATCAGGTTACTCAGTTTGAGTTTGCACCTTCACTTAGTCATGTTCCTCCCATTTGTATGCAGTACAGATACAGACCTACAGCTGCCAGGCATGGAAGAGTAATACTACAGGGGCCTATGACCAAGGAGGAAGGGAGAATCAAACTGAATGTGATATTAATTGCATGAACATAGCTTTTTTAAAGCACATAAATTTCACCCAGGGGTCCTGATGGAAGTGTCCCCCATACAAATAGCATTTTGCAAATGTACATTCAAAGCCTTTAAGGACACTTCCATAATAAAAGGTAATTGCTACTAGAAAATCAAATTAGAAACGTTCCCAATTATTTATGAGCTGTTCTACATATAGGCAAATGCCTCCAGACATTTGTGTTTAATACCTAGACTTTAACTAGAGCAGGACCATTGGAGTGCCTATCATTGATGACAGAATTGCCAGCTACAAGGAATATGTTCCTATTTTCAGTTTATTGCACAGAGATCTTTTAATGTATGCAGAGGCAGTATTATGTTAATTCCCAACATGGAAATTTTCCTGCATTTTTCTAACCAATTGTTAGTCAATTTGATGGAAGAAAATTTGCTTTAGATTTTCTTTTGGAAAAACATTCCAAGGAAATTGTTATAGGAACACTGAAAAGTTTGTAGAAATAGTTACAAGGTATTCAAGACTTGTGTGTGAATAGTTTGTTTTTCATTGATCTCCCAAGTGGTCTTCAGCCTTCCTGCCTTTTCATAGTTCAATTAAATATGAAGGAAAGGATTATGAAAGAATTTATCCTACTGGGCATTTTCAATACTAATGCTATTGTTATTACAAAAAACTGTTGGAAAATAGTGTCTGGAGAAATTTCATAAATATCGCTTAGTTGATAAGTATGAAAAATGACCATAACAATTTCTGGGACAAAAGCCATTCAGAATTCGAAAATTCTGTCTACAAAATAAATTTAGAAGTTTAAGTACTGTCAAGTTTAGAGTCCTTCAAAGTATAAAGGAAAGTGAGTAAGGTGTCAACTGTTTTGCTATTTTGTACATAAGACCCTTTTTTTGTTGCATTAAAATCACCCACTATGATAGTCTAATCACACTTGGCCAAATAAAGTATTCAATCAATAGTGTCTAGTGGAAAAGTGTTCTCTGGAGCATATTTGTAGTTTGTATGAATGTAAATATGGTCCAAGTATAGTGGTCCTGATTTTTAGATTTAGCACATTTGGGCAGCATATATACAGTTAACATTATTGTACAGACATTGTAAGATTTGTATCTTTGTGAAGAAACTGTTCATTATGTTTTTGGCTGCATTGTTCCATGCTGCAGGTCTTACATTTGTTCTTTCCCCTTCTTTTACATTTGCCATTATCTCATGGATTCATCTCTCTTTTTCACAGCTTTTATGATTGTTGTTGTTGTTAGTCGCGAAGTCATGTCTGACCCATTGTGACACCATGGACAACATTTCTCCAGGCCTTCCTGTCCTCTACCATCCCTCGGAGTCCATTTAAGATCACGCTGACTGCTTTATGATGAAAAGGGGGTGAAGGTATAGATGGTGACTGTACCTGTTTATTAATCAACTCTTCAACCAGGACAATTTAACCATGATACAATTTTGTTCCATAGGGCATAAATCATTAAAAGTATTTATAAATTCTATTTATTCAGGTAATTTTTTTGTCTATTATTGAGTTGTGTAAATTAGGTTTATCTAGAGGGATTACAAAAATATTTTAAAAACATTTACTTCAAACCTTCTTGCCTGAGGAAATATTCAAATTGATAAACCATTTGTGCCACAGCAACACAGTCAAAAGTTACCAGTGCTCTTGCTGTCACGCAATTGTAATACTCCACCTTTAAAATATCATCTGAAACAAGTTTAAGTGGGATGAAAGTTGAAAGATTGTACAAAATGCAATCTTAGTTCTATCTGTAAGAGGAAGCTCCTAGGTTTCGGGAAGTTGACAAATAGCAGCATAACATTCATTAGTTGCAAATATCACCTTCTGCATGGAAGCGTTCTCCATGTAGAAAAAAAATTGAGTTATTTGCAGGATGATTTTGTTCAGTAATAAAATCTTCAACAGTTATTGGACAGTGCTGGATTAAACGTGTATTGGTTTATCCAACCTTATTAGATGCCTGATTTGCTTCATTTTGAACTTTGCTTCCAACTTCCTTCTAGGTGGCTTTTAGTTGGTCTGTTATTTCTTTCATCAACTGTTCCCAAAAGTTTGAATAGATTATTAAACTTAAGTTTTATTTTTATATTTTTAGTCATCAAATTTGTTTGCTACCCATTATGAGATGGCTCATAATGAAACCTGTTTATGAACAGCAGTGCTCCTCTAGTTCTTACTTTTCCTTATTAGGTTTTTTACCTGTGCCTTATTTTTTCTTTACTTAGATTTCATTTGACACTTTATTTTGTTTTTTCTCTTATTTATAAAATGAGTCTCGTTTGGGACTGGTTGTGTATTAGTGAATCATTATCAAATACAGTATTTTTGTGGTTCGATCTCATTTGAGACTAATTTGATAAGAGTCATCAGTAGATCATTTGAAACAGAGACAAATTCTTTCAATAGTAATACATCAGATTACACTTCAAGGCAAATATTTTAAAAGCTTCATGTTGTTCTCCAAATGCTTCTATAACGTTTTAGAAACTGAAATCTTATGCTTCCCCTCAAATAATTTGTCTCATTTGTTAGCAAGGACTCCCAAGCCACGTGGCTGGAAAGGGTTGAAGGGGTTTTGTTGATATATATTGAATTCTTTTGTACACAGTTGTACTGTGAATATGCTTTTGTCCATATATTTTTCCAGAATAATTATTCTCTGGAATAACTATTTCTTAAAAAATATTTGGAATATCAGAGGTCTCTTATCCACGATATTAGTAATATCTGCCCAAGAGTGATAAAGCCAAAAAATCATTCACATGTCATGTCATTTTCCTTTCCATTTTCTTTTGTGTCTTGCCTTAGTCATCAGAGTTTATTAGGGTTATACCTTGGAGAAAAAGTTATCAATTCTTGACTGCTTTTGAGATTTAATGTAAACATCAACATCTTCAGTTATGGGTATAACCCAGTGGCGGGTTTCTACCGGTTCGCCCCAGTTCAGGAGAACAGGTAGCAGCGGTGGCAGGAGGCTCCGCCCACCTGCCCAGATGTCATCATGGACACTCTGTGCATATGCAGAAGGTTCTACGCATGCGCAGAAGCACCACGCACGTTCACAGTTCTGAACCGGTAGCAAAGGTAAGTGAAAACCACTACTGGTATATCCCCCTTTTTCATAGCCATCTCTAGTGAGGACTATTGTTTTAGTATCTGAGCCTTTCCTTTATCAGTTCAGTTTGTCTTGTAGAAGCTCTACAAAGAGGGAGCTACAGTATTACTTTAAAAGCATAGTTGGAAACTGAAAATTCTTTCTACATACTATTCCCACAACACTGCCTAGTTTATATAGCAAATTATGCATTTTTTCAATTTCTTTGAAAATTTCAATTTCTATGTCAAGTTCTAATCTTCAAATGGAGTATTAAACGTTACACATTTTGGTAGAACCTTCAGATACACCAATATGGTACTATAACTAGATTGATTTCTAGAGATTTAAAATAATTTACAAGTTCTTTTTTTATTTCTTTTACTCTTTCCTCTCTCAGAGCAGTCCAAGAAAAAGTATCATAAGTAATTGCTTTAGAGTTTATGCTCCAAAAAACGGGTAAATAGAATAAAATTTAAGACTTGAAAGCTCACATAAACCCTGGCGAACTCATCCTCCACATCCTGTGGGAGTCCATTTCAAAATAAGATCAGCTATGTAGATCTGATGATTCCTAATAAGGAGGAAATTGGTTACAATAAGTACAGGCACTTTGTGGTTGATATAACTGAAAAACCCAAATAGGAAATACGCTGTAAAAATAAATATCTTATCCCTATTCAAAACAGGAGTTGGAATTCATGTAAAACCTCATACTTGGGGGAAGAACATAATGTAACCTCTGTATCTCTATTTCTCTAAGAACTTAAGGAAAGGATTCTGCTAGATTTTATAACTTTAATTAATTCTTAATTTTGTCTCAGCATATTATTTTCATTAAGCATGTATTCTTTCATATTCTTTCATACATACATGTATGTGTATGTGTGTGTGCATTTGTATTCTGTTGGTCAATTTGTGTGCTGCCTCATTGTTGCAGAGTCTCATACAATGCAGACTTTGCTGAAGGATCAATAAACTCCAATAGTCAATCTTGCTACAAATCTAAGAGGCATAGGATCCGCCATAGCAAAGCGATAAGGAGGATGGACAAAATAACGATAATGTGATGTGATTGTACAGTATATGAGATCAGCATGTTATATAAAGCAACTTTATAGCAGCCGCATACCTAATACAATAAAATGTTGTCCTCTTTTGAAAATACAATAGAAAACACAATAAAATAATCAGTTTTGATTGATTTTAGGTGCACTTATTACTTGCTCTGCAGGTGTTCTGTCACTTGTAATATGAACTGGACTTCTACTGAGAAATATCCTGGAGAGAACAAATTGCTCAGCCTCAGAAAGATGTTAAACCCTTTGTTACCCATTCTATGCAGACTTGCTGACTTCTCCATATTTGGTCTTTTTTTTTTGGCTGACTCTCAATGGATTTAAAAAAAAATTGTAAAGTACCCTCTCATATTGGAAAGGTTATTTCATAGCACAGAACATTAGAAATAACCTTTTCATATCCTAGAATTAAATGCCAGTGTTAGATATTATACACAGTCTTTGGAAAATGGTTTTGCTGATCATTTGGAACAGTCTTCCCCAATCTGGTGCCTTTCAGCTGGACTTCAGCTTCCAAAACATTCAGCTGCTGTTGCCAAAGACCATGTTGGCTGGGATTCTTGGAGTTACTGCTGCCTACAAGTTGTGGGACCAAAATGCCTTTTCTCCACCACCAGAGCTTATTTAGTGATTCTCTCCCCTTATCTAATGTTTTAAGGAAAAGGACTGCAGGGTTTTTGTGAGAGACACTATCTATTCCTCCCCCCACCCCCCGCTCCTTTGATATTGGAGCTTTCTTGTCAGGGAAAACGATTCAATCTATTTTGCTGCCACTTGAAAATCCTCCCAGGGAGCACAGATCAATTTTTTCAATGCAATAGAATTTTATGTACTGTAGATTTTATTTTTTAGTTTCAATAATGTAACCATGCGTTTAATAGTTTAATATTAAAATCTGGGCTGAATATACTTGATTTGAATTGCAACAGATGCAAGGAGCAGAAGTGGGGATGGCACAGTCCCGGTCCTGACAGTGAAGCTCAGTTGGTATTTTTGGGGATCCCTGGATGCCATTGCCATTGCCTGATTCATCTTGGCTGCTGTGAGCCCTTTATTTCAGCTTTTCTCTTTCTGCTGTGCTGTTAATGCTATGGCTTATGGCATTCTGGAGGAAGGATCGTTCCTTTGTCAAACATCGTTCAGGCTTACTATCTTCTGTCGGCCTGCCTGCTTCGCTACCATTTTGTCTTGTCACTGGTTGTCCTAAAGGTATTAGCAAATGGCGTCTTTGTTTTGCTGTGTCCAGGAGGTAAAAATGTGTCTGTGTTTTTGCTTATTCCATCTGGATGGCAGTACCTTCGCTGTGGCTGGACTTGTTGGTGTGCTTGTTCAGCCAAATTCTTTTCAAGCCAAAGAACTTGCTTTTTTCTTTCCCCAGGCCTCCCCACCTCTATATTAAATGACCAGGTCTTCATTTCTGGACAGAAGAAGATCTAATAATACAAAGTTCAGAGAAAAGATGCAGGTGTCCTTTTTCTCTGCATTTGTCCCTGTACAACACTACACTTTCATCCTGGGTTATGATCACAAATCTGCCAAGATCTAAAGTGCACCACAGTTAGAACTGACTGCTCAAGCCAACCTTTGTCTTATGTATCTCAACAGTAGGTGACAAAACAGTATAACAAAATACAGTTGAATCTGAGTAAGAGAATGAATTCCATCTAAAACGCTGTATCCCGAGCCTTCCAAAAGTCTGAGAGTGGAAAATAATGCATCAACAACCATCAACACCATTAATAACCAATTGGCTCCCACAGGGAAAGGCATTACAGGCCACATCTTCTTATGTTGATTTCAGTTGGCTTTAGACTATCAGTGAGACAATCTGCTCTACTGTTCTAAACAGAATATTTTAGCAAGAGCTTTCCAAGGTCCTGTTTATTTCAGGTTTCTGTTGTTGTTGACGTCTTTTGTTGCTGCCTTCTGAAGATTCTTTGACACACCTAATTTATTTATTTGCAGTATTCAGACTTCACTTAGCATTCTGTGACACCTAAGCAATCTGAATGCAAATTGTCCAATCAGAATTAAGTTTTGGAATGCTACTAATGTGTGCTTAAGTCAATACCTCCAGTCTTAAAAGATGTCCATCTTCATGAATATTTCTCTTATAATTGTTTCTATGGTAGGGTATGTTTATCTTATAAAATGTTTCTTGGTCAGGTTAGAATTTTGATGGAATTTTGTTTATTTCCTTATGTAGATTTATGCTCATCTCATCAAGTGGATGGTGGATATTATGGTAAAAACTGAGCCCTGAGGATCCCACATAGAAGGAATCTTGGACTAGATTTCTTACATCTTATCAACACCGATCTATTAATCCTGAGGAAATGGACAGGGTTCTTTTGGCTATATGGTGACTGGAACTGACCATAGATGAAGGATAAGAACCTCTGCAATACTGTGTTCCCCAATCCTAGCCTCTAAGCTAGTCCAGATTGGTGATACCAAAACCTACTGAAAGAGGAAGGGGTGCAAGGAGATATGCATAACCCCCATCCTGTTCATTCCAGAGGTCATCCATAAGTGTGATCAATACTATCCTAGCTCCATATCTTGGTTTAAAACCTGCCCAGAAGGGATCCAGATAAGTCATTTTCCCTAGGTATCTTTGAAGCTTTAGCAAAGCCACCTTCTGACCCACCTTCATCTAACAACTCCATAGGAATTGGAACAAATCTGAGTGATTATACCTGACAGATACCTAGCATAATCCCCACAATGGCCCTCCAGGGACATATCCATCTTATCCTGCCAAAGAGGATCTGAGTCTACTTGAATAGGGTTGTTGATCCGCAGTTTAGAGGTAAAGTAAGGAAAAATGCACATATTCAATTGCATTTTAAAAATACATATATTCAATTGCATTTTGAATGGCCTATCCCCATTTATCTCTCCCTGAGAATTAATGGCTATATAAGGTGCAAGAGACAAAGATATATTCACACTTCCAGGTTGCCTGAATAGAGTATGGACCACCAAAGGTTTTGGAGGTCAGGAAAAGATGACATCTTGTACTCACTTCCAGCCATCTGCAAATGTGAACCCTGTCACTGCTTTTTTGCTTCAAGTTTAAAAGAGTGTTTTCTGACTTGTATCAGTTCAGGTTTTATTGTCTAGTTTGTCTGATGCCTACTTCGTTCTAGGCAAAATCCAGTGACAACAGCATCTCATTTCCCCAGGTTTTTTCTCAAGAAGTTCTGCTGCAACTTCTAGTAATGGTCTTTCTCTGTGGTGTAGTGATTCTACTACCTACTTGACATGCAGAGCTTGCCAATTTAAAACTCAGCAGAAACTTTTGGAAGTTGCTTTCTTTGAGCTACTTTGCTGTTTTTAAACAAGTCCACTGGTGCAGTTTCATGCTTTTATGATTTTTCAAGTCCCTTGTGGTATAAAAATTTCACCTCCAGCTCCCAAACAGTGCACTTAATTCACCTTTGCTGTTTCAATATTCTAAGCATGTTCATACTTGAATCAGATACCACTTATACATCTGAGGTCATATTGTAACTAGAGGTCATGCTCAGTTTGAGATAATATCTACTTGTTAGGGTGCTTCATTTTAAAACCACAATGATTCATGGTATTAAAGAAGATATGTGAGAAACTTTTTAAGTCATGTCAATTTCTTTACTTTCTTCCTTATTAATGGGACAGTTTGCTAAAACTGTTTTCAGTTATTCATGTCAGTTGGTGTAATTGATTATCTGCTCCATTTAAAATGGTCATTATTCCTAAATCCCAGTATACTTTCAGAAGCTCCTTTTATATAGCTATAGCTCTAATCTGTTCCTTAAACCTAGAGGTTTTTTAAATACTCGAAAGCATGAAAATGCAACTAGATAAATAGATACCACTTTGGTGGGAAGGTAACAGTGTCTGTGCGCCTTGGTGTATATTCATGCTGGTCACATGACCATGGAAATGTCTTTGGACAATGTTGGCTCCCCTGGGTAAGAAATGGAAATGAGCATCACTGTCTAGAATTGGACATCATTGGAGACGAGAAAACTTTACCTGTACCTTTAGTGAAAACTACTAGATTTTTCCTGAATAAGATAAACATGTAATTGCATTTTATGTTCATGTTCCACATACAAAAGTTGATCTGAATGAAATTTGGAAAGTATTAGTATCCATTATTTCATCTGATGGCAACCTGCTTATTTAGGAAGTCCTAGACGGTCATATGGCACAAGGCTCTTTTCTCTAACACGTTTTTAATGCTCCATTTCCCAACATAGCTCTGATAGTAGGCAGCTTTCTAGTCAATGTATGAATTGTGTATGTGGTCTTAGTCAATGGAAATAGAGATAGAGTAACTCTTATTAGAAGCAAATTCATTTGTCTCATAGGGTTATTCTCCAGAAATAATGGAAAAATCAAAGCTGTTGTTGAATCTGACCTACACATATTACCTTAAATCTATTTGCCATTTACAGCAAGAAATACAACATTTCTTATGTATTGTAACTAGAAACTAGAAACTAGAAACAGATTTCAGATTGTCCCAAATATAGAGAAAATCCTGTTCTGAATTTGTACTCTCTTGGCCTATTGGTGATGGAACATACAGTACAGTCTCTGAAGTAGATCTTACAGTACAGTCAGTTTGGTAGAGAAGGAAGTGGTCTATCCTAATTATAATTCAACTAGAACTCTATAGATAATAACCAAGATCTTGAACTATACTCTGCCAATCCAGCTGATGCACAGATATTGTAATATGGTCAACAAAACACATATCAGAAAGCAAAATACATATCAGAAAGCAATCTGAAAGGTACATTTTCCACTAGCTGTCATTGTTATATTAATATACACTACAGTTAATCAAAATGGGATATGAGGAAGTACTTTTTTAAAGAACGAGTCAGAACTAGTTTATCAGTTGAGGCCAGTTTAGACCCTGACCTTCCAATGGCAATTAAAAACTCAGAAGTATATCAAAAATATAAGGCTATTTTTTAAAGACTAATGGATCTTAATTCAGAACAGACTATTATATATCCTCAGTTCTGATTTGATTCTTTTATTGAAGAGTGTATCTAACTTTTTTCAATCAATTCTCCATTTGTTAGCTTATATCCAGTTCTTCAGTTTCTTGTCTATGGCATCCTTTCCACCAGTTGATCAAAAGAGAAGCAGTCTCAAATTCCAAATGAACTTTTGTTGGAACATTACATGACTGTTGAAAAAGACAAATAGTTTGTTGAGAAAAGTTGAGAAAGTTGGTAAGATTGACCATGGTCTTAGCAAAAAATAGCCAAAATCATGCAAATCAATATTCCCAAGTATTCCCACACTGGCTAAATTGTGCTATGGCAATTCTACATTTAGATATTTCCCCCCAACAAATATCTGATTAAAGCTGACCATGGATTTAAAGCATCTGTTACAATCAGCTAGAATATATCTCCATGTCTATTAAAAAGGTAAAAAAATCTCCTTTGACCTAGAAAAGAAAATGCTAAATTTACTTTCACTAATAGCTCTAATGGCAAGCAGTGCTGGGTCTGGTATCATTTAAAACTATTATGTCCCATCTATATGAAAGCAATTATTCTACATTTAGCATGCTGAGTTCACATACATTACAGTTAGCATCTTTATGTGATTTGAATTGACCTCAACAATGTAGCTGTTTGACCTTTTCATCTACAGCTGCCTCCTTCAAAACTGGGGTCTCTGCCATTTGGCAAGCTTTTCTGTCCTATCTTGTTATCTCTCCTTGCTAGAAATGCTGAATTGCACAGCAGTGTTCTTTCTTTCTTAAACAAAAAGTATTATCCACAGTTTTATATCAGACAAATGAGAAAGAAAATTAATCTGGTGAATGGTTCAGTTTTAGACCTATTTAAGACAATAGACTAGTCAACAACAATGTTCATAGTATGGAAGAATAGGAATATGCCTGAGGCCACAACCATGTATATAATGAGCTAAACTGCTTAAATGATACAATTCACATAAATATTTCCACTGCAACTCTATAATTTGTGTACCCGGTCCATCTTATGAATGGCAGGCAAGACTATTCATGTTAAGAATGTAAAAATAATAAATTGATCAATAAGCAAACAATCTAATCTGAACGTCAATATGAATGAATGAATGTATGAATGAATGTATAAGAGCCACCAAGATTGACTCTGTTACAACATAAAAAACAGTACTAAATGGAGACTTTCTTGCTCTGGTGGAAATTCCACAAAATTTGAAAGCTATATAACAATACAGCTATATATGAAAGCTGTATTTGAAGCAGGATAAATATACTGTATTTTTAAATAGTGAATATTATGGGAGATACTTTTAAGAGCTGCATCAATAAAAAATTACGTTTTAAAAATCCTGAATCGGAGAGTTATATTTTACATAAAAGGATACTGGAAAAATATGTATAAAAATATAAGCCAACCAAATTTATTTTGCAAAAAGTTTACTAGCGAAAGTTATATCCAGAAATTTTACATGTTGGAAAAATGCGAATCTGACATCACTTTAAAAAAAAACCATATCTTTAAAAAAATTTAAAGAAATTCTCAACCAAATTAGCACATATAAGAGAGACAGTTCAGTGTCAATTTTCAGGATGATGGATTTTGATTAGGATTAAAACTGGAACTTTTATTACTTTTCATATTATTGTTGATATATAAGCAAATGATGGAAACCATATTCCTGCATGCACCAGAACATGAAATGATGTATGATTGTTTTGCTTATTATAGAGAATGTAGATTAGATGTTTTAGGAAATTCTTGGAGATTGCACAGCATAATCTTTACTGTAATCTGTGAAATATATAGACTGATGAGAGATCTTTGCTTTCAGTACTTTATGAAGGTTGTCATAGACACTACCAAATGACCATAATTTGTAAAATGAATGTTTTCACCAACAAGCTCAACTACAATTATTAATAAAAGATGTCATTATGTAATAATCTTAACGCAGAATGAGATGCTATCCAGTGCATTAAGAATAAAAATGATACAATAACCAAACAATCTGAAAAGGGAGGGCAATTACTATGAATAAAGTTGATCATGTTAAGGAAATTGAAAAGGACTTTGGACTACAAAAACTGAACAACAGGATAAGCACCTCAAACACATTTATTAATAAGCTACAACTCTTACTAGACAAAAGCAATGCATATTTTCAGGTACTAGGTATCAGATCCGTATTACAACAAAATCAATTGTCCACTTAGCCCCATATTTGCATCAGCAGCACTATCATGGACCTCAACAACTTCACACACAACCTAGCAGGGCCTTCACATACTTTTCCTTTAATGTAACATATGCCGTAATTTGGCCATCATCTGGATTCTGTGCAGGACAACCAGGCTAAACCTTGTGAAAAACAATTAACAGACACAAATTTGACATCAAAAATCATAACAAGAAGAAAGTAATAGCAAAACATTTTAATCTGCCAGGACATTCCATTACACACCCCAGTTTTTAAATAAAGAGACTATGCCAGCCCAACTGAACTTGAAATAGCCGGAACCCATGTATCTTGGGTTCTGGGTATTTCAAAATGACTGAACAATCACAATGAGTTTTTAATTCATTACACATATTAATTTACAAATTACTTATAACCTGTCCCACATGAATTTTCATCTGCATAAGCTCCTTTCTTTCTCCCACTGCTTCATTCCAATGTATTAAAATTTACTTCTTTCTCTGATGTTTCATCTGCTATTACATGCACTAATGACCATGCTGTCATCATATAAAATAGTCCTGAAGTGCTTGGTCTCTACTTAAGAGAGCTACTGTTAATTAGAGGGCAATGTGGAATGAAGTCCTGCAGGTTGTGGGAATCAGATGAGTTTATTTAATCTACAAATACATATAAATAAATCTATGTATAAATGTATCAAGTAGAGAACAATTCCATCATCCCAGTATATGTGGAAATCTTGCAAACTTGTTTGTTTGGGCCCTATTGCAAGTCAGAAGTCCCATTACAATCTGGTATTGTTCTAACACTTTTATGTTGTCAAATATTTATTTGAGGCAAAGCAGTTTACTCTGGTGCTCAGGAGGGAAACCGATTTGATTCTTCCAAAGAAAAACACTGGGATGCATGTAACTCAGCTTGAGACACCATAAAGCACTTCCAAAAGTTACAATAGATAGGTAGAAATGGATCAGCTTGCTGTGATGAATGGGAAGTGAGCAACAGCATTGGAACAGGATGAAAATGCTGTGTAGTTTGTGCAGCTGTGAGGATGAAAAATACGCACTTGGCATTGAAGCAATTTGTTTTGTAAGAAACACATACATAGTAAATTAGCTTAGTTGCAGCTTATGGGAAGGCTGCCTGCTGAGGATTCCTATCTGTCTGGATTCTTTCCACAATTACTGATTCTTGTTTTTATATTATAAAATGAAAAACTCCTTTAGTGATGAAATAGAATCAAGAAGATCCATGTTTAGTTTCCCACACAACCCTGAAGCAAACCAGATGTCCTGCTTTGAGCTTTTTGAAGGCAAGGGGAAAGGGATACATTTAGAGGCAGCCAATAACAAGCCAGGATGTTGGTAAAATGATGCACTATAATATGGGTCTTTATATTTTGTGATTTTCCCCAGTTCTTTCTATTCTTGCTCTTGCTTATCTTGTTTTAAACTATTTGTGTTAAGTCAATGAAAGACTACTGAGAATTGATTGACATAGGACAAATAGAACACAGAACACTTATGGCACAGTGAATTCAGTACTGCAGGCTGACTCTCCCCTCAGCCAGGAGTTTGATCCTGACTGGCTCAAGATTGATTCATTTTTCATTTTTCTGAAGTCTGTAAAATGAGGACCCAGATGTTGGGTGCAATATGCTGACTCTGTAAACCACTTAGAGAGTGCTGTAAAGCACTATAAAATGGTATATAAGTCTAGATGCTATTGCTATTGCTATCCCTTATTTATGGAATAGATATTTGGGAAAGGCAGAAATTGGTTAAGGTGTAATTTAATAATATTATCATTATTCTGCTGAAATAAATGTATAGTATGACCAATTTATCTCAACCAAATGACCTTCAGATAGGTTAAACTGCAGACCCAAGTTATGACCATGCTAGCTCAGGATAGCCTAGACTCTAGTCCAGGGATGTCAAACTCGATTTCATTGAGAGCCGCATCAGGGTTGTGTTTGATCTCAGGACAGGAGGGAGGGTGGCAGTGGCCAGGGTGAGGGTGGCCAGATTGACGTCTCTCCCGCCGGGGGCACCTGTGGTGGCCCGAGTGCTCTGCTAGCATGTGGCCCTCCCGAGTTCCATTTTCACTGGCAGAGGTTTGCAGGAGGCCGTGGCAGCTGAAAATGGAGCTTGGGAGCCCGTTTTCACTAGCAGAAGCACTGTGGGCCAGTCCTTTGCTGTTTCCAGGGCGGTCCCACGGGCTAGCTCTAAGTACCCTGTGGGCCGGATCCAGACCCTGGGCTTTGAGTTTGACCCCTCCCCCCGCTTTAGTCCAGTGCCAAAAAGCTGGGGAAACTGGTATGGATAAAGTGATTTGCACTGCAATTGAGACTGCAATGATGTTTAGCAAAATGCTAGAATGAAAAATTCAGTATCATAGTTTTGTCCTTTCTGCAACAAATCCCTAAATTATACCTTGTCCATTAAAGAAAATGGTAAATAACTGAACCATCATGTTTCAGCATCTGAGCAAAGTACTTCTGTCTCCTACTAGCAGATTGATTACAGCACAAAGAAAAGTAAGAAAACATTAACTGAAGAATAAGGCATTGTTTCACTGTCATTAAATTACTCCAGGATGCTTTGGATTTTTGTATATTGTTCTCATTTGATAATTTATGTCGAGCTTATACAAAATGAGTGAGCTGCAGTAATTTTTAATTTTTATTTAATTTTTATTTAATTTTTATTTAATTTTTATTTAATTTTTATTTAATTTTTATTTAATTTTTATTTAATTTTTATTTAATTTGCTGTATGAAATTATTTATATATGATATGATGTGTGATCCTATGAGCTGCCCCAGTCTGGCACCCTGCCATGCCTTGATCTAATATACCTGGAGGTTTATAGGAAGTTTAATTAAAAAAACCCAACAAAATGACAACAACCAGATTGATAATGACTCATATTTTCTTGTGATGGGAAAATATGGAGAAAAAAAAATGGTATAGACTTCAAGGTTGGAAGAAGGTAATGAATATAAGTCATTTATCTACTTTAAAATTTTAAAGTATGCTTTCCTCTTTCCAAATAAGTTTTTTTTTTTTTTTTTGCTGAGGACTTGATTTAGAATATTTGAGTGCCAACATGGTGGATGGTACAGTCAGGGGTAGGATCTAGCCAGGTCTTATTGGCCATTATACTCTACTGCAAGCACTCTAGCCAGTTGTTAGTGCTCTCATTCATAGCTGTTTTCTCTACAATTGCAGGGAAAACAAAAATCTACTCTTTAAAGGCATATCTACCCACAAATATTGACTGGCACCGCTCCTTGCTTTGTCAGCTTGTACCATATAAATATATGTGATGTGCTAATCCTGCGCTGAACAGATGGGCTGTGTGAAACTAGAAAGGGTGCTAGGTTTTGCCAGATATGTGTTATTGGCACTGTTACCAGTGAATGGATTTCTGGTTTTACAAATAATGTTCTCGTTTGATAATTTATGTTGAACTTATACAAAATAATGGCTGTACTGGTGATTTTTTTTAATTCTTTGGTGAGAAGTGGTGGAGATCTTCTATCTGGCAGTTTATTTCTGGGTGTTGTCAGTCATAGCTTTCACTGCCGGTACTGCCCTTTCCTTGCAATACTTATTTGATTTCTCCTTTGTTTTTCACTCTTTGCCTCTCTTTCATATTTGCTTATTAGACTGAGTGAATTGCAGAAACATAGGCAGGCCTTGGATGAAATGGACATAAGGTCTCTCAAAGTGTTTTTTTTACGGAGACCCAGGTTTTAACCCATCTGCAATCACAGGAATTCACTTTGGGTCAGTTACTATCCTTCAGCAAAACCTACTTAAATGTGAGCCAGCAGTGTGCAGCAGCTGCCAAAAAAGCCAACACAGTTCTAGGCTGCATTAACAGAGGGATAGAAGGGACTTCCGGTGGGACTGCGACATCGCCAGACGCTTCTTTTTGAAGTGCCAGCCCAGGGCTTCGTAGAACCGCAAGAACAGCGACTACCGGCTGTCTTGCGGTTTGAAAACTTTCCCCCTGGTATGAGGGGGGAAAGTGAGTAGATGGGTGGGGTAGAGCTCCCTGAGAGTGCCAGATTTTACCCATAATCTGGCGCTCGAAGATGAGAGCTTCCCGTTAAGCCTGTCAGTACTCCGGACCCTGGATGACTCTGCTTTGCAGAGCTAGATGTCGTTACCATCCCAGCAACCAATTTTAAACAAATACTTCCTGAATCAAGCTGGCGGAGCACAAGTTGCACGAATGAAACAGCAAGTATTTTTTTTCTTTTTTTTTAACTCCAAGGATTTACTTTCTTTAAAAGATTTTCCCTAAGTGGAAAGTGAAAGCAAGATGGCGTTTGAGTTTCAACGGGGCGTGAAGAAAGTTAAAAGTAATTATTGACAAGCCCCTGTTTGAAACGTAAAACTCCTTTTTGAAAAGTGGATGAAATAAGAAAGGATGTGATAATAATAATTGAAGCAGCAATACAAATTACAAATTGTAAAGGGTCTTTTCTTTTTTTTTTTCTTCTTGAAACTCTTCCCCCCCCCCTTTTTTTCCCTGTCCTTCTGGAAGGGAAGGAAGAAGGGGGGCAAGATGGCTGGTCTTTTTGAAAGCAAAGAAAGCAAAGGAGGGTTAATTAACCCTCAATGGTCTGATTTCGAGGAAGCTTTGAGTTCAATTACCTCTGCTTTATTGAAAAGAATTGATACTATATTTCAAGCTTCTCAAGCTGGAAACAATGAAATACATGGAAATACTGAGTTGCAATCTAGCAGTGGGGGATTGAATGAAGAGTTGGGAGATGTAAAAAAACAACAACAGATTATAGCAGTTTTTACTGAGGAGAGAAAGATGAATGCTGAGCAGAACAAGGAGCAAGAAAATTTGGAAGCTGATGAAATTTGGGTTACATGAATTTTTTTTAATAAAACTCAATCTGCATTTAAAGAGCTGTTTCCAGAAGAAGCTACATTTCTACAAAAATTTTATAATATGCACTCCCAAAAACCACAAAATTTTACTGGAGTTAAAAAAGGCAGAGGGATCAAAGTTAAGAAGAAAGTTCGTAAAAAGGAAAAGAAGAAAGATTGGAGAAATGGAAAATAACCCTGCTTGATGAGATGATGGTCCTTAAAAAGTATTGTTTAACTGTTTAAAGATTTTGAATTTTTGGAAAAAAAAAACAGCAGTTTAATGCCAGTTAACTAAGTGATGAGCGACGATGAGGAGGCAATCTACAGCTGTATTGGAATATTTTGAGAAGAATAAACAGATCACAGCAATGCTGGTGTGTTGGGCTGTGAAATATGCCCTGACTTGAATGATTTGGAATATTTTATTAAGGACTGTAATAAATCTGGATCTAACTGTAATCGCAGAAGTTTTATTGAATATAGTAAATTGGAGTTTCCTGTTTGATGGTAATAAATATAAGGCAAAAGGACTATGGACCTAGAATAATTGCAGGTGATCTGGTGGTTTCCCTAATACGTCTGATGAATTTACTAATCTAATTTTTGATTGGATTTGATGGATACTATTTCAAATATAATTATAAAGTCACTCGGGGGTTTTTTTTTATAAAGAAGCAATTTTTTATTTAGGTGGGTAGACGCAAATGAAGATATTCTATATGCTGTTGGAAGATGTGAAGACAAGAAGATTAGCAACTGGTTTAATCTAGTATGAAGAATTTAAATGTTTGATATAGTTATTAAATGACGCTTTATCTGTATTGATAAATTAATAAGAGGTTTGATTGTTATATTTTTTTAATTAAAATTTTATTATTATTTTTTTTATTAAGTGTTTTAACTATAACTGGACCTTGATGGTTTAAAAGTGGAGGATGGAAGATTTTATATAGTATTTTATTTTAAATTTGGTTTTTTTTTGAATGAGGGTTTCTTTTTTTTT
>WNWU01000007.1:18241172-18254198 GCA_012654045.1 Ptyas mucosa | reverse complement strand
GAATTAGATGGAATAAGAAGAAAGAAGACTTGCTTTCCTTTTATCTACTTGTTTAATGATTATGATTATGATAAGTGTGAAATGGAGTTTAATTTAGAGAATTTGAGCTGTATTTTATCTTGTATTTGCTCTGGGAAGTCGGGGGGGGTGGTTGGGGAGGGGGGAGAAAATGTATGTAAAACTTTTAAAACTTTTTCAATAAAAAAAAAACCAGAGGGATAGAATCAAAATCATGTGAAGTGTTAATACCACTTTATAATGCCTTGGTAAGGCCACACTTGGAATATTGCATTCAGTTATGGTCGCCATGATGTAAAAAAGTTGTTGAGACTCTAGAAAGAGAGCAGAGAAAAGCAACAAAGATGATTAGGGGACTGGATGCTAAAACAGGGATGAAATCCTATCAGTTCGTTCTGGTTCAGGTGAACCGGTAGTGATAAAAACTACCAGTTCAGGTGAAAAAAAGCTACCAGTTCCTCTGAACCGGTATTTCGATGATTCAGAGGGCTTTAGTTTTGCTAGAAAGCAGGAAATTCTACTTTCTAGCAAAGCTAAACTGGGCTGCACAACTGATCCCCCCCCGCTTTTCTACTTACCTTCACAAGTCTCCTTTCGGCATGTTCTACACATGCGCGCACATGTACCATGTGCCAAAATGAGGTTTGGGAAGGTAAGTAGAACACTGGGTGGGGGATCAGCTGTGCAGCACAGTTTAGTTTTGCTAGAAAGCAGGAAATCCTGCTTTCTAGCAAAGCTAAATCACACACCACAGCTGATTCCCCCCCTCGCTTCTACTTACCTTCCCAAACCTCACTTTGGCACGTACTGTGCATGCACATTTAGCACACAGTGTGCATGTACGGCCAGCGCACATTTGGTGCGCGGTGTGCATGCACGGCCAGTGAACCGGTAGCAAACTGGTTCGGATTTCACCACTGGGCTAAAACATATGAAGAATGGTTGGAGGAACTGTATAGTTTAATGAAAAGAAGGACTAGGGGAGACATGATAGCAGTGTTCCGATATCTCAGGGGTTGCCACAAAGAAGAGGGAGTCAAGCTATTCTCCAAAGCACCTGAGGGTAGGACAGGAAGCAATGGGTGGAAACTAATCAAGGAACTTAGAGCTAAGGAGAAATTTCCTGAGAGTTAGAACAATTAATCAGTGGAACAACTTGCCTGCAAAAGTTGTGAATGCGCCAACACTGGAAGTTTTTAAGAAGATGTTGGATAACCATTTGTCTGAAGTGGTGTAGGGTTTCCTGCCTAAGCAGGGGGTTGGACTAGAAGACTTCCAAGGTCCCTTCCAACTCTTGTTATTCTAAATTCTAAATACTTTGTTCTTGTGGAAAAAGATAAGGAGAAGGGAGGGAATCTAAATTATCTTGAGCTACTGTATAAAATGCAGGATATACAGGTTATTATCAAACAAATGAATAACTGATTTTTTGTGTCTGAAACCTGCTAGGCAGTTTATGAACATGAGTCTAACACTCTTCAAAATAGCCCTTTGTGCCACTGAGCTGTCATTTGACCAACTTGAGAGGGAATTAAATCCTCTATCCTAGGTACCTACTTATACTTATGCAATCCAACACCCCCTCTCCTCCCCCCATGCCTTAAGGAGACTGATTGGTAGATGCTTTTTATGTCAGCAGTTATCACTCAATGGAGGACAAAACAGTCTATTAATTATTTCCTTAACTGGTCTTGTAGTAAACCCATAAGGACACCACTATTTTGCTGTCAAAAAAAAAAGTTTTGGCTATGGGAGTAAACAATTTACACTGATTTTCTTTCTGCTAACTGAAGGACTGACGGATATCACCTTAACACAACTATCAAGGAAATCCTCTTTTTTTGTGCTAGCTTTGTTATTCCTGCTGAAGCTCTGATGTAATGTTATCTTTACATAAGAAGTAAAATAAATATACGTTGAATCCTTCTTCCTGAAATCAATAAAGAGGCTTTGTAGAAACAACTTGGCATCCCTTCTGTGTTCCTTTCTATAAATCTGATTTATAACTGTTGATAAACATTTCATAACCTTTAGTTGAAGAAGCATTAATACTGACATTGTTTATATTCAAGGGTTGAAAGAAGTGTTGATAAAATGCTTTTTAGTACTTTAGGTTTCATATATTTACATGTATTTGGTGGAATTACTGATCAACAAATAAAATCAGAATATTTTCAAGTTAAAATTATTTCTACCTATGGAACATACAGTAGCAAACCTTGGCCTTTGCTAGCGATACTCAAGGGAGATGGAGGAAGATCAAAGAAAGTCAAGTTAGCAGTCCTAGCACTGTGATGGAAGACCTGCTTGTTGTGTATATATGTAGTGTTGATGAATGCACAAAATGGGGACACACTTACAGTGAGCACTACAACTCACTGGAAGCAAATTGACATTCCTAAGTATTGGGACATTAGGTTTAAAAACAGTATCTTGATGTTAGATCCAAACCACCGAAGTCTCTCTATAAAATGGAGACATTTCAAGATGTCATGAACTCTGGACAACTTTTAGTTTTGTAAGCAAACGGCAGGAAATGACTTTTTGCATTTGAATTGCAATTGGTTTGGAATGACAAGATGCCATTGACCTTATAGCTGTTAATGGAGCCTTTGTAGACTTGAGGTTCACTTCTTAAGCAGTTTGGATACAATAGTTTTTAAAACAGTTTCTTAAAGACTGGAAACCATCAGAATGTCAAGCTTTATTTAATTTACTGGATAAGTTTTCTTCAGTACTTTTAAAAAAGAAGTTTTAACTATGAGATTTGTAAAAAAAAATTAATTGGGGGGGTTGAATAATACAGCAGTGAATAATTTAATAATAATAATAATTTAATACAAAATTATTAAATATTTTATCTGTATAATATAATTTTCAATACAATTATTGCAAAAAAAGAGGAAAGCATGTATAAAATGGGGAAGAGTTTGATTTCACTGCTGCAACTACCATCATTCTTAACTGACCAGCAGTAGATGCTGCTACTCTGTGCTTAGGCATGCCCTTATCTTCTTGCTTTAGGTCAGTGATGGCTAACCTTTTTGCCATTGCATGCCAAAAGCAGGGAGAGCACGGGGGGTTGTGCACACAAGTGCCACACCCATAATTCCATGCCCCCTGCGCATGTACGCACAACCCCCCCACACTCCCCCCACTTTTGGCACACAATGGCATGGTGGGTCGGTAGGCCCGTTTTTTATCCTCCCCAGGCTCCACAGCCTTTCTAGAAGCCCGGGGAGGGTGAAAACAGCATTCCCCATCACCCCAGAGGTCCTCCGGAGGCTGGAAATAGCTTGTTTCCCAACTTCTGGTGGGCCCAGAAGGCCCGAAAATCAGCTGGCCTGCGCGCGCATGCGCACCAGAACTAAGCTCGCATGCCCACCGATATGGCTCCACGTGCCACCTGTGGCACGTGTGCCATAGGTTCGCCATTATGGCTTTAGGTGATCATTAAAGATGACACTTTGAGAAAAATGTTAAGGTGAGCTCTTTAATAGCAACGAAGGAAGATTTTGAAAATTATCAAAAGAATTGTGTTGTTTTTAATTACCAGAAATATGCTTAGATGTTTCTCCAGCTGAGTTTGGAAGTACATCTAAGGGCATCCTGTAATGCCTGATATTTGAACCATCAGAGGGGGTTATCTTTTTACTGGTTTCTGTGTGTGTATGTCAATCATGGTTATGTGAGAGGGATAACACTTCATGAAATCTCATTCTGACATAGTGGATTTTTATCTACAGAAGTTTGAATCACAGTAACTAATCTTTAAAAAGATACAGCTCCTCGTTTTCCTGTAGCATGTGTTGCTTTATTATATACTTGTTTTTGCCTAAGTCCAATCCGTGTTGAAAATCTGATTCTTGGGAGGAAAGACCCCATTGACTTTCTTTTCTTTTCTTTTTTTTTTATTTCCCTTCTCCATACAGTCAAGGAACAGGAATGTAGGTGGAAGTAATGTTTGTAAAGAAGTACAGGACAGATTGAATCTGTTCAATGCCTGGGTATCCTTGATAAGGCCATTATTTGTTTCTCTTGCAGAGACAACCTGTCAGCTGCTTGATACAAAACTTGCTCGAGGCCTGTTTCTTGCCACCAATGGAGAATACACACAATTACTAGGTAAATGCTAAGCAATCTTTTGATGCTTCCAGGGCTGAGAAAAGCATCAGCAAACTCTGTTCTCTTTTGCATCCTTCTTGTCTGGCACTTTTCTGTCTTACAGATTTAACTATATCATGTAACAAAGAGTGAATCACCACTTCTTCTAATAAACAGTTCGATTGAACTATCCCCACAAGTTCTATCCCATTTGAAGATGATTTGATTAATAGCACAATCATTTCTTAGCCAGCCTTTTCTTTTTCCTACAGGCCAGATGAGAGGAAGTTAATTTTCACTTGAATGATTCCAGTTTCCGACTGATGGAGCATGTAGCAGGGTTCCCTAACTCCAAAGCTATCACTTATCTTTGTCAGATTGCCTTCAGTCACTCCTGTACCACTGTTACAAATTTAGCAATGACTGGTGCAGATTTCGTTTTAGTGTAGTCCAGATGGAAGACTGATGCTAATAGTCAGCAGCATTTGAATGAGAACCAAAGCTATTTATGACCTGGCCTTCCCTTCCTGTGGAGCTGTATGAAATCCTGCCAGGAGAACCAGTCTTCTCTCCTATTATTCTCCCTCCTTCCCGCTCCTTGCATTTCCTTCCCAGGAACAATGAGTCAAATTAGTTTACACAGATGTCTGTTTGCAAACCAAACAAGATGTGGCTCCTTTGTGTCCTGTCACGTTTGTGTCATGTAGTTTAAAGACTCCAGCTTTGCAAAACAGTGTTTTTGGTGGAGAGAGGGGCATCTACTAGAATGAAAGGCAACATGGAAGGCAGAAGGGACACAGGGCATTATTAGCACTTTTCTACTTAGATGCATGTTTGCAGTTGAAGTTGACATTAATATTTGATTTGCAGCATTTTAAAATATTCATCATACTGTCTAACAATGGCGAATACCTTTCACAAAATAGCCAAGCTGTGAAGAATAAAGTTTGGCATCTGCAATATTTCAGTGTTTTTGGTGAACAATTGCTAAAATTAGCTCAACAGTGAAAATGATTTAACTGTTTAATGATTTTCTGATAACTGTTACTTATTCTGATTCTGATTTGTGTGTCGTGCAGTAGAAGCATTTTGTTGCATTATTGGGATCTATAAATGTGAAAGAGTAGCTTACATCTTGTCAAGTGACTGTAAACTTGAATTCTGTGATATAAATAGACTAAAATTCTAAGATTGCTATTTATGCCCAGTGATAATTTGTGAAATACATTTAGATAAGGCATACTGCTTTCTTTGATATCTGATAGATTCACAAAATGTTTTTCTGTATATATATATTTTACAATTGGAACACAGATCCAGTTTTATGAGCTTTATTTCCCACACATTTTGTTGTGTAACATCTACATTAATCGTTCATTCATGATGTATTAACTGAGATACACACACACACACACACAATAATAATAAAGAGATCCAATTGTAAATAAAAGATATACTACCCTGCCATCAACTAGCAGAAATAGTCTTTGTGACCAAAAAATAAAGCAAGATGCTATAAACCTGTGATGGCGAACCTATGGCACGGGTGCCACAGGTGGCATGCGGAGCCATATCTGAGGGCATACGAGCGTTGTCCCAGCTCATCTCAAGCACACATGTGCCCGCCAGCTAGCTGATTTTCAGGCCTTTCGGGCCCACCGGAAGTTGGGAAATGGGCTGTTTCTGGCCTCCGGAGGGCCTCCGGTGGGTGTTGAGGAAGGCCGTTTTTGTCCTACCCAGGCTCCTAGAAATCCTCTGGAGGCTGGGGAGAGTAAAAAATAGGCCCACTGTGCCATCGCGTGCCAAAAGCGTGGGGAGCATGGGGTGGAATATGCGCACGTGCACGGGAGGGGGGGCATGGGTGGGCATTGAATTATGGGTTTGGGCTCACACACGCACAATCTCCCCGCTCTTCCACCGCTTTTGGCACACGACGGCAAAAAGGTTAGCCATCACTGCTATAAACCAACCAATTATTTGTGGTTCTAATTGTTTTATATGGAGTGGACTTTCTCTTAGAGGACTTCTGAATTCTAATACAAAAAGGAACTGGCATAGATGACATACGTAAATAGCCACAATTCACCATCTCATAAACCAAAATATTTTGAGAGGTGATGGTATAACAAGTTAAACAAACTTATTTGCATATAATATAAACTTTATAAGAACATACAGGACAATGCAAAAAATTGATTTGGTTATCTTTAAATCCCCTTAATTCTACATACATGCATTTGAGTTTTTTCTATTCAAAATCAGGGTTTTGTATTTCTCCCTGGTATAATGAATTCTGATCATTGTTTCAACTTGTTGAAGCTGTTCTAAATCTTGATGCTGTCATTAAAGTGTTTTTTTTCCTTTTAATCAATTAAAAATATAACAGCCATATTTTCTAACTTCCAAGTAATTTATTAATACATTGAATATCACACGACCTAAACCTAGATACTAGAAACCTAGTATTCCACTTGAAACTTCCAACCTGCTGCTGATTGCTTAATAACATTTTCTTGATTTAGTTAATTTAATTTATTGATGACATTTACTATATTTTAAATTGGATTTGATTGTCTTACATTTTATGATCTGATCTTGGACTGTAATAATAAATTTTTGTTCATGTGTAACATCAAAAGTTTTGCCCAATGTCAACATCAAGCTGACTAGCCTGAGAATACCTGGGGCCTCCTCCCCACCACTTATTTTGAAGTTATGAAAAATATTTGTATTTCTCTTAGCACTATTTGCCATCTGTGGCACTATGATTACTCTCTGTGATTTCTCAACAATCACAGAAAGAAGTTATGGGATGCCATCTATCCATATCAGTCTGTTCTTGGCCTTTAGCCATTCTAACTTTCATTCTTTTATATAGGCATCTTATTACTTTGTGCTACAGGTAAATCTAACTAAATCTTTCCAGTTTGGACTAGAACTTGCCTCTTCTTGCGGCGTCTGCACTTCATCAAGTTGCCATGAATCTTTGCTTGTCAAATTTGTTATAACTTTTTCAAATTACTTTTCTAAGGTCATCTCCCCATTAGCTTTCTTTAGGTGTACTATAAATTAGTGATCTTATAATTTTATTTAGAGTAGTCAAACCTATGACCTGTTGGATCATTCTTTGAGAGAGAAAGGTACTACAGCCTGATTTGATGAACATAAATTTTAGGCTGTTCCAGTGGTGAAATCCAATTTTTTTTACTACTGGTTCTGTGGGCATGGCTTGGTTGGCGTGGTGCGGCTTGGTGGGCGTGGCTTGGTGGGCTTGGCAAGGGAAGGATACTCCAAAATCTCCATTCCCATTCAACTGTGGGTCCAGCCAGAGATAGTATTTGCTGGTTCTCCAAACTGCTCAAAATTTCCTCTACCGGTTTTCCAGAACCTATCAGAACCTGCTGGATTTCAACCCTGGGCTGTTCACATTTATTTTACCCTAATGCTGGATGACCCAGCAACCATCTAAGACAGTGATTCTCAACCTTCCTAATGCCGTGACCCTTTAATACAGTTCCTCGTGTTGTGGTGACCCCCAACCATAAAATTATTTTCGTTGCTACTTCATAACTGTAATGTTTTACTACCAGTTCTGTGGGAGTGGCTTATTTTGTGGGTGTGGCTTGGAGGTCATGTGACCAGATGGGCATGGCTAGCTTGTCCTGTGACCGGGTGGCCATGGCTATGTGTATAGGGACTACTCAGAGGGCTGAAAAAAGTCATTTCTGACAGGTCCTCGCACTTTTGACTGGTCCTCACACTTATGACCATCCTCACATTTATGCCAGTGCAGGATTCTTAACAACCGGGTCACTCATTTCACAACTGCTTCTCTTCACCATGGTGATAAGATAGGGCAAAAACGTAAAATGTGAGGACAGTCGTAAGTTCAAGGACTGCTCAAAAATGCGAGGACCAGTCAAAAATAACTTTTTCAGCCCTCTGAGTAGTCCATGTGCACAAAAGGACTACCCAGAGGGCTGAAAAAAGTGATTTCTGACAGGTCCTTGCACTTTTGACCAGTCTTCGCTCTTATGACTGGTCATCATTTATGCCCATTATAGCATTCTTAACAACCGGGTCACTCATTTCACAACTGCTTCTCTTCACCATGGTGACAAGATAGGGCAAAAACGTAAAATGTGAGGACAGTCGTAAGTTCGAGAACTGGTCAAAAGTGCGAGGGCCAGTCAAAAATAACTTTTTCGGCCCTCTGAGTAGTCCATGTGCACAAAAGGATACAGCAATAGAGAGGGATGAAGGAAGGGAAGGGAAATTAGAGTAGGAGTGAAGGTAAGAGAGGGAGGAAGAGAGGAGGAGAAAGAGAAAGGAAGAGGAAGTAGGGAGAAGGAGGGGAAGAGAAAGTAAGAAGGAAAGAAAAGAGAGAGGTGGTAGGTTTGAGGAGAAAGATTGCTGTACAATAAAAAAGATGAAAGGGAAGAAAGCCAACCCCAAACAAATATAAAGATATTAAGATAAAGAATGAATTGTTAAACTTTAAAGAATAAAAGAGAACAAATATGAATAAATAGCAATAATTAGAAACACACACACAAACATACAATGTATTTTCTTTGAACAGAGTATTTGGCCGGTTCACAAATTTAAACAGTGTTTAGTCATTTCAATTAAATTTACAATTTCTATATTTCCTTTTTGCCATATTTATTCCTCATCTATTTTTTTAAAAAACCAATATTACCCTTCATCCTCATCTCTAATCTTAACCAATTTCAATTTTTCCCTTCCCATTATCATCTATTTTTATATCCATCCTCACATTGGTTAATTATGTAATTATGTAATACAGTTGTTTAATACAAATTCAACATTTTAATATAAATCAATTAGTTATATACCTATCTTTTTGTATATTAATCAATATGAACATGAATATTCCAATTATTTCCATGCAATCCAATTTCTTACAAATCAATTAATTATATTTACTAATAATAATATACCAAATAATTTCCCCCATATATTCCTCCAAACCACAATTTAACCATTTCTGCTTTCAACACAATATACAATTAATAGTATTTCAATTATTACAATTCCCTAGTTAAATAGAGCTTTTTTTCCTTTTGTGTTTTAAAATCTTGAACCTCCTCTTTTGCCCTAAATTTCCCATTGTTTGCAGTTTTCCACCTACCTTTATGGTGAGGAAAAAGAAAAAGAAATCTCTCTCTGCCTCATTTTGTCACGTTGCAGCAAAGACCCTGCTTTACTTTCAGTTTTGGTTTTCAGCATGGCTTGGGGGAAAAAAATCTGCATCTCTTTGCAGCTAGCAAAACAGCTGAGAGCAAATCAGCTGAGAGTCGGGAGGCCGATCTAATCAACTTATGGTAATTAACCTATGCTGGAACTCAAAGGGGCTGTTTTTTCTATTTTTGCAGGCACGGGTCTACTCATTTGTTTTCTCTTCACACTGACCAGCTGTAGGGCGGCCCTTTGAAGCCCCGCGGCAAGAATTTAAACAGTTTTTTTCCCTTTAGCCATCAGCTGGGACTCGGGAGGCAGCAATAGATTGGGAGTGGGCGGGGTAAGCGACCAGCGACCGGTGATCCAACAGAGGCAGAGGGTGAGGGTGAGTGAAGGCATGGGGGTGTGTGTGAGAGGGGGCTTTGGTGACCCCTGTGAAATGGCCGTTCGACCCCCAAAGGGGTTGCGACCCCCAGGTTGAGAACTGCTGATCTAAGAAGAATATATACCATAAATAGAAAAATAATAGTAATGACAAACTTTAATAATAAAGTCAATATTTATTTAAACAGATAAATATTAAAAACACAAGTAGGCAATAAAGCAGAGGAAGAGGAAGCAACTTCCAACTTCTAGCTGGATTCCCCATGCCTTTACTTGTGGAAAGCTGGCAGGGAATGATGAAAATCATGATCACGTGCCCATAGGGATATTGCAAAGGGCCCTGGTTTGCAAATAAAACTTGTATGAACATCATAGAATTCTAGAGGAGTAATGGTTTCTGGATTTTTTATGAATTCTTTAAGTAAGTAGAATTTAGGTACTTTAGTTCAAAAATTATTGTGATATAATGCGTTGAAGGTACAAACAGAAAAACATAAACACAATGAGAATTTTAGTGGATAATAGATACTAAGGTAAACACAAAGCTCTTCTTTACTTAGGTGATTACTTACTTACTTATTTATTTATTTATTTATTGGTTCGATTTATATGCCGCCCTTCTCCGGACACTCAGGGCGGCTTACAATGCATTAAGCAATAGCCTCCATACTTTTGTATATACCTGTTTGGTAGGGCTTTCAGCCCCCCCTAAGCGGTGTTCTTTTTTTTATTCAGCTTATTGCCCCCACAATCTGGGTCCTCATTTTACCTACCTTGAAAGGATGGAAGGCTGAGTCAACCTTGAGCCTAGTGAGATTCAAATTTGCAGTAATTGCAGGCAGCTGGTGCTAGTTAACAGCACTTTAGTCTGCTGCGCCACCAATCTTAATCTTAAAAAAAATACACTGAACCTCTATAGAAAATGCTATCAGGAGACCGTGGCTAGAATTTTAATCCCTGCTCACAGATCAGGCTTCAGGGGAGTCTAGCATGCAGAGTTGTTCATGACTCTATCTACAGAAAATAACTATGCTGCTAGCAATGGATTTTGAATCCTTCCATTTAATGCAGCAGGATCCAATCTGGGTCGGTCACCGGGACCAAAGGTTTTGCCTTCTGAGCTTTTGGATTTGTGCTGGATTCCATTTAACCTTTGGTACGCATGATTGAAAAAATTATCTCCATGAAATATTTGTATATGACACAGTGAAACACTGAATTGATATTTAATCAATTTTCTACGTCTTTTATAACATGAAAATATATGTCTGTAGTTACTCTGTAAATAACCCCTGTTCAACTTCATTTTTCCTGGCCTAGTTTCTATTCATACATTGTACCTGACTATATATTTTTTTTCCTGTTGCATTATTAACAGCTGGTGTTAGCGTTGACATGATGTTACCTTCTGTGTAACCTTTATTCCCTGAGCTTTGCCTTGTTAGTCAGTCATGATTTTGACCTCTTGCTCTGGTTTTCCAGATAGAAAATGTCAATGGATATACTTATAATCTGTTTCAGTGAACCTTAAAAATGTTGTTGATTATTTTCCTCCCTCCTGATAATTTATAGCTAGTGTCACTTGGCAAAGTATGGAATGCACAAAGTTGGTATAATTATGCCTAGAGGCAGGTCCCTGAGTTATTGAGCAGAGTTGGAACTTTGGCTTAAACTAGAATTTCAAATAAGGAAAATCCAGTAGTACAGGGAGCATTTATAAAATGTGTGTAGGCATGTGTGCTTAGGAGATACTTATAAATAAAAGAGAACCATATTAACTTTTCTTTTCTTCAGGAAACAGTTCTGATTTGACAACTGCTATGTATGTGCTTCATAGCATTTTTGTCATTAATGTATTTTAAAAAGCCTGATTATTGTTAAGGATTTTTTTTTCTTTTAGTGATTTGCTTGGAAACAGCATCAGAATAATAACCTCAGAATTCTGATTGACTTGTTTTTCTCAATGCTTCCCCTGAGTCTACTCTGAAATCTTTCATGAGTTTTTCTTAGCCGGGAAAAAATGAGATAGATACTTATGTCTTAGTTCAAGTAATCCTTCAACCAAATGTGACACTATATTCACACATTTCCACATGTCAGGATCTGAAAATATCCCATCCTCAAGAAGTTGTGCTATCAGTTCCCCTTTCCCCAAAGTCATAAATGTTGAATATTATGTTTCATTATGGATGAAAGGAAGTACAAATGAATCAGTGTTATAAATGGAGCTAGAATCCTAAAGCCCTTGTTTTCAGAATAATTTTGAGCATATTTTAAGTTTGGAATACAGCTATTTCCATGCATTAACCAGGTCGCCTCTACTGGAAGTAGAAAGTCATTTCTACTGGACCAGAGGTGGGTTTCAGCAGGTTCTGACCAGTTCTGGAGAACCAGTAGTAGAATTTTGAGTAGTTCGGAGAACCGGTAGCAAAAATTCTGACTGGCCCTGTCCCCATCTATTCTCTACCTCCCAAGTCCCAGCTGATTGGGATTTTGCAGTAACCTTCCCCTGGATTGGGGATAGAATGGAGATTTTACAGTATCCTTTCCCTGGAGTGGGGTGGGAATGAAGATTTTACAGTATCCTTCCCTTGCCATGCCCACCAAGCCATGCCCACCAAGCCATGTCACGCCCACCAAGCCACACCCACAGAACCGGTAGTAAAATTTTTTGAAACCCACCACTCTACTGGACATGATTACCTTTTTAGGCAGGGGTGTCAAACTCGATTTCATTGAGGGCTGCATCAGGGTTGTGTTTGACCTGGGGGAGGGCAGAGTGGGTGTGGCTGGGGTGGGCATGGCCAGCTGAATGTCACATGTGTCGGTGGCACCTGTGGTGGGTTTCAAATTTTTTTACTACCGGTTCTATGGGCATAGCTTGGTGGGTGTGGCATGGCTTGGTGGGCGTGGCATGGTGGGCATGGCAGGGGAAGGATTCTGTAAAATCTCCATTCCATCCCCAGAACTGGTCAAAACCTGCTGAAACCCACCTCTGCTGTGGCAGTCCGGACAAGGGTGGGTGGGGGGAATCCTTCCTTCCTTCCTTCCTTCCTTCCTTCCTTCCTTCCTTCCTTCCTTCCTTCCTTCCTTCCCTTTCTTCTTTTTCCTTCCCTCTTCATTCTCCTTTCTCCTTTCTTCTTGTTTCCCCTCTTTTCTTCTTTTTCCTTCCTTGCTCTCTTTCCACCTTTCCTTCTTTTTCTTTTTCTTTTTCTTTTTCTTTTTCTTTTTCTTTTTCTTTTTCTTTTTCTTTTTCTTTTTCTTTTTCTTTTTCTTTTTCTTTTTCTTTTTCTTTTTCTTTTTCTTTTTCTTTTT
>WNWU01000007.1:18228298-18241072 GCA_012654045.1 Ptyas mucosa | reverse complement strand
TTTTCTTTTTCTTTTTCTTTTTCTTTTTCTTTTTCTTTGTCTTTCCTTTTTCCCTTCCTTCCTTCCTGTCCCTTTTTTGCTGGCAGCGGGCTGCAGGAGGCTGTTGTGAGCAAAAACGGAGCCTGGGAGGACTGCGTGCGGCGCCCCGGGCTTCTTTTTCACTGGCAGAGGCACTGCAGGCCAGTCCTTTGCTGCTTTCAGGGTGGCCCCATGGACCAGTAGCCCAGATTTAAGCTCCCCATGAATCGGATCATGGGCCTTGAATTTGACACCCTTGTTCGTAGGCATAACACACATACGCTATCTAGGTTTCCTCGTTGACAGGAATGCAAAGACCTTGGGTAAAAATATATCCCAACTCCATTGGAGTTGAGCGCTTAATAAATCTAAACAAATAGATAATATTTACTCTATTTTTTTAGGGCAAAATGACTATGGAATAGCTGATATCATAGATTTCTCTATTGTTAAGAAGTCTGACAAATTACAGAGTGGCATATTGTTTGGGAATATGCAGCTTTTAAATTATGACTGTAAAGAGAAACAATTGGAAAATGCTGGTAACATTGAGAGCAGAATAAGGAAGGAAGAACATTATATTAATTGTAGGCAGTACACTGTGATTGGAGAACAACTAATGAACCTTTTAGACCTGTCAAATTGCTCTTTCTCCATCCAAATGTTTCATGGAGAAAGAAATCTAAATATAGATCTACATTTAGTGCTTATCCGCAGTGCCCAATTGCCTCGTTACTAGGAGCAGCAAGCACCATTTCTAGAAGGCAGAAAGAAATGACTGTTCTTGCCCTCTATTAATCTTCTGCTCACTATGAAAGTGACTTCCAGGTGAGCTCTTCTGCTCCACTTTTGAAGTACAATTGAGTACCTCTCTGGTGAGATGGACTGCAGATTAACACCAATAACTCACTGAATATTTTGTAGAAAAAAGAACACCTTTCAAAGGAGTCATTGCTTACTATGCACTTTATTCAATTCTGTATCTTCCTTTACCAGCAATGCTGAAGAAACACAGTGGCTATGATCTTTTCATAGCATTTTGAAAGCTCACATAGTGTATTATTCAATACTGTCAGTAATATTATTTTTAATAGCTACTTTCTTTTCCTGAAATACCGTATTTTTCTAATTATAAGATGCACATTTTTCCCTCCTAAAAGAGGCTGAAAATTTGGGTGCGTCTTATACTCCAAATGTAACTCCGCCCACCTGCCAGGCCCCCACTCTTTAGCCTCTATGCATCCTCTTCCTGACTACAGAGATTGCCACCAACAATGGCTTGTGTTTTTGGGCTCCACGTGTCACGTTTTCAGCTTCCAAATGCTCTGTTTGAGAGTCCTTCAAGGCTGTGGGGATCACCAAAGCACATCGCCACCGATTGCTGCCCAAAAATGCAATGTGTGGTGCCCAAAATGACTACCCAGAACAGCTGCCGCCTTCTCTTACTCCTTCTGCACTTCACCTGCTTTAGTCACTGAAGCTCCCTCTGATGATCAGCTGTGCTTTTGAAACTGTTTTTCAGCCTCAATGTGAGCAAAGCATTCTTCTGTGCTTTACCTGCTTTTCTAATTGCTGTTCCCTCCAATGATCAGCTGTGCTTTAGAAGCTGTTTTTTAACCCCAACCAGCCCCAACCTCAAAACCACTGAGAGAACTAATGTGCTGAAGCTGACCAGGCTAAAGACGCTAGCCAGATGAATACCTGATAGGCAGAATTTCCCCCCCTATTTTTCTCCCCAAAAACGAAGGTGCATCTATACTCCAGTGTGTCTTGTACTCTGAAAAATATGGTATCTCTTTTTTCCCACTGAATTTTTATTAAAATATATAATTTATTATCATTTTTCACCAAGAAAGGTAAGACAGAGTGTAAGAGTGGCATTTTATTTTAAGGCGGTGGTTGTGCCTGCATATATTTGTATTGTAATGCTTTAATTTTGTAGGAGCTGTGGTGGTGCAGTGGTTAGAATGCAGTATTGCAGGAAAATTCTGTCCACAACCAGGAGTTTGATCCTGCTTGGCTCAAGGTTGATTCAGTCTTCCATCCTTTTGAGATCGGTAAAATCAGGACCCAGATTGTTGGGGGCAATATGCTGACACTGTAAACCATTCAGAAAGTACTGTAAAGCACCATGGAGTATTATATAACTCTAAGTGCTATTGCTATTGTATATATTTATTTAATTTTTATTGCCTTTACTGCTTTATAAGTGATCCATGGCACAGAACATTTGTAACACTCCTTTCTCCTTCTATTTTGTTCATAACTGTGATATTGTGAGCAGGAGTGTGTTCTACTTACCTTTACTATTGGTTTGCAACAGGATTGTGTGCGCACTTTGTTCACATATATGCCTTGCTTCTGCGCATGCAGAGATCGCTGATGATGACATCCGGGGCATGGGCGGGGACTCCCGCCAGTTTTACTACCGGTTCTTGAGAGCCGGTCCGAACCAGGGTCAACCCACCACTGACTATGAGGTGATTTGGATTGAGAGAGAGAGTAATGTCTCCAAGTTCAAGCAACTGGTTTTTGTGCCTAAGGAACTCATAGTCTCCTGGTTTTTAGGCCAGCACTTTAATCATTACACCAAACTGGGTGTCTAAAATCACATAAATTTTATATTATAGAATGAAGAAAATTGTTAATAATATCTTGGATCACAAAATAATAAATAATTCAATATTAGATGAAGTAAAACCAGACTGTTCACTGAAAACAGTAATAAGGAAGCTAAAATTTAAATATTTGGATCACATAATATGAATGTAAACATCACTACATGAGATTTAGATTTTCTGGAAAAACTGAAGGTAATTGAGAAAAAGGCCAACTGAAATCAAGGTGCCTAGATACTGTCACTGAAGACATAAACAGGGGCTTGCAAGAAATCAAAGAAGCAGATATTGATATTCCTAATAAAAATGCCCTTCAGGTCATTTTTTCAAATAAAAAAAATGATTGAATACATGAGAAATAGCAATTAAAATTGAACAACTGGCATGAGTTTAATCTGAACAATAGAATGTTATAACTGTCTATCTTGAAGGAATGTTTTTAGACTGGAGCTATATGTTTCATATAATGGGAAATATTTAAGAATAACATTGGTTTTTCTAGATTATTTTTTTTCCATGTTACATAGCAAATAGAAAAGGCTTATGGGACTTCCGGTGGGACTGCGACATTGCCGGACGCTTCTTTTTGAAGCGCCAGCCCAGGGCTTCGTAGAACTGCAAGAACAGCGACTATCAGCTGTCTTGCGGTTTGAAAACTTTCCCCCTGGTATGAGGGGGGAAAGTGAGTAGACGGGGGGGGGGGTAGAGCTCCCTGAAAGTGCCAGATTTCACCCATAATCTGGCGCTTGAAGATGAGAGCTCCCCGCTAAGCCTGTCAGCACTCCAGACCCTGGATGCCTCTGCTTTGCAGAGCTAGATGTCATTACCATCCCAGCACCAACTTTAAACAGATATTCTTTGAATCAAGCTGGCGGAGCACAAGCAGTATGAATGAAACAGCAAGTATTTTTTTTTCCTTTTAACTCCAAAGATTTACTTTCTTTAAAAGATTCTTCCTAAGCTGAAAGTGAAAGCAAGATGGCGTTTGAGTTTTAACGGGGCGTGAAGAAGTGAAAGCTAAAAGTAATTATTGACAAGCCCCTGTTTGAAACGTAAAACTCCTTTTTGAAAAGTGGATGTAACAAGAAAGGAATAATAATAATTGAAGCAGCAATACAAATTACAAATTGTAAAGGATCCCTTTTTTTTTCTTCTTGAAACTCTTTTTTTCTTTTTTCTTCCCCTTTTTTTTCCTGTCCTTCTGGAAGGGAAGGAAGAAGGGGGGCAAGATGTCTGGGCTTTTTGAAAGCAAAGGAGGGTTATTTAACCCTCAATGGTCTGATTTTGAGGAAGCTTTGAGTTCAATTACCTCTGCTTTATTGAAAAGAATTGATACTATATTTCAAGCTTCTCAAGCTGGAAACAATGAAATACATGGAAATACTGAGTTGCAATCTAGCAGTGGGGGATTGAATGAAGAGTTGGGAGATGCAAAAAAACAACAACAGATTATAGCAGATTTTACTGAGGAGAGAAAGATGAATGCTGTGCAAAATAAGGAGCAAGAAGTGTTGGAAGCTGATGAAATTTTGGTTCCACGAATTTTTTTTTATAAAACTCAATCTGCACTTAAAGAGTTGTTTCCAGAAGAAGCTACATTTCTGCAAAAATTTTATAATATGCAATCCCAAAAACCGCAAAATTTTACTGGAGCTAAAAAGGCAGAGGGATCAAAGTTAAGAAGAAAGTTCGTAAAAAGGAAAAGAAGAAAGACTGGAGAAATGGAAAATAACCCTGCTTGATGAGATGACGGTCCTTAAAAAGTATTGTTTAACTGTTTAAAGATTTTGAATTTTTTGGAAAAAGAAAAAAAAAACAGACAGCAGTTTAATGCCAGTTAACTAAGCGATGACCGACGATGAGGAGGCAACCTACAGCTGTATTGGAATATTTGAGAAGAATAAACAGATCACAGCAATGCTGGTGTATTGGGTTGTGAAATATGCCCTGACTTGAATGATTTGGATTATTTTATTAAGGACTGTAACAAATTTGGACTTAATTGCAATCGCAGAAGTTCTATTGAATATAGCAAATTGAAGTTTCCTGCTTGATGGTAATGAATATAAGGCAAAAGGACTATGGACCTAGGGCAATTGCAGTTGATCTGGTGGTTTCCCTAATCTGTCTGATGAATTTATTAATCTAATTTTTGACTGGATTTGATGGATATCATTTCAAATATAATTACAATTACAAAGTCACTCGGGGGGCTTTTTTTTATATATACAGAAGCAATTTTTATTTAGGTGGGTAGACGTAAATGAAGATATCTTATATGCTGTTGGAAGATGTGAAGACAAGAAGATTAGCAATTGGTTCAATCTAGTATGAAGAATTTAAAGGATTGATAAAGTTCTTAAATGATGTTCTTAGTTGATTTGTTAATATGTATTGATATAAGAGGTTTGATTATTAATTAAAAAATTATTGTTAATATTATTTCTTATTAAGTGTTTTAATTATAATTGGACCTTGATGGTTTAAAAGTGAAGGACGGAAGAGTTTATATAGTAATTTTTTTTTAAATCTGGGGTTTTTTGAGTGAGGGTTTCCTTTGTTGTTGTTGTTGTTGTTTTGTTTTAAATGAAAGAAGTTATAAAATATTTTGTTAAATTGTATAGACCTAATAATTTGTTAAGTAACAATTAGCTAAATTGAGTAATGATAGGTTTGATTAGGTAATACTTAATTGTTTTAATTGCTGTAATTATAAATGGAGATAATTTTGTTGAATTAGATGGAATAAGGAGAAAAAAGACTTGCTTTCCTTTTATCTATTTGTTTAATGATCATGATTATAATAAGTGTGAAATGGAGTTTAATTTAGAGAATTTAAACTGTATTTTATTTTGTACTTGCTCTGGGAAGTCGGAGGGGTGGTTGGGGAGGGGGGGAGGAAATGTATGTAAAACTTTTAAAACTTTTTCAATAAAAAAAAAAAAGAAAAGGCTTATTATGTTGTCATGCATTTTTCTATAACCAGTATATACCAGTAGTTAACACTTGCTTAGGCCCAATAGACAGTTCTCTGCTAATTCTGGAAAATTCTGATTAAGCTACTTCTCTCTGATAAATCTACATTTCTGGGATGTGCATTATCCAGCACTTTCTAAATTCTGGGTTAATTACAATTATGGCTAATAGGATACATGCGTATGGGATTTGGCAGGTAGCTATTTATTTATTTGCCACTCATATTTCAATGGTTTTCTAGATTACCATATTAAAAATGTAAAAGTGGTCACACCAAATTCTATTGCCAAAACAATTTGTTTACCAAAGTGTTTTTAGAAACACTTATATATAAAACTAGAAATTTCCAAACTTTACAGAGTAGACAAATAAGAAAACCTTCCCTTTCAAGTTTGATTTTATTACTGTAGTGAAGCTTTCAGTTTTCCTATCCTAAAAAAAAATTATGTAGTTTTAAAAATATGTCCATGGTGTGACTTTCATACTTTCTTTCTTATTCTGGGCTTGCCACACTGAATTAATGTTAAAACATACAAAAGAGATCACCAATCTCCCAAGGCTTGCTTAAGGAAAGCTGTAAAGTAGGTCAGTAAAGCATGTTGGGACAATTATATTGTAATCCAAATCCTTAAATTCCTGGAAGCAAAGCACCAACAGACATTTACAGCACATTCATATTCTTTTAAGATTTGTTGGTTAACATTATGCCCTCACTCTGTTTGGTCATTCATTCGCCAGTCACATGGCTTCATGCTGATGGCATTTTTATGTTGCCTGGAGTAGTAGGCTTATGTGAAAACTCTTCCCAAACATTGCTTTCTTTTTAAAATTAGTTTAAAAACCTTAACATGAATTCTCATCCACAAAGTTTAAAGCAAAATTCATTAACAATAATAAATAATAAAACCCTTCAAATGTTAAGATTAGAGTTTTACTGTTATTTAAATTTACTTAATAATTAATACTTAATAGGAAAAAAGTATCAAAACAGTTCTGGCACAGATCTTGTTGAAGTTAAATCTGAGGAGTCCAGTCCCAAATGAACAAGATAAATACTATGAGGAACTAAGAGCTCATTATCATGTGTGGTATGAAAATTGCCAGTAATTGGTGTTTTTTTGGTCTCACTTTTATTATGTTTTCTTTATTTTATACAAAGATGATCATTGTGGCAGCTAAAATATTTGTCATCAGTTCCATTTTAACACAATGTTTCCCATTTTCTCCCAATTTTTTTTTTTACCACAGTTAAACTCTAGCAGGCCTCATCAAAGATATGGTTGCTGATATGGCCCGGATGACATCTGCTCATGTCCTATTGGACTGTTGTGTCCATTGTCTTTTTCTCTGATTAATTGTATTGGATTGCATCAAAGACTGGACAGTTTAACAGAACATTTGCTTATATTTCCAAAAGTTTGTGAGGCTTCTAGTGGGCCTATTTATTCTTTAAAAAAGAAAAACAAATCTAATAAATGCTTCCTCTCAAGAATGAGAAAGATAATAGAGTTAAGAATGGAACATAGATGGATAGAAAGGCACATTCAGTGCAGTCCCAGGACTTCAGAATTTTTAAAATGATAAATAATATAATATATATATATATATAAAATCCCAAAGCCCTAAATAGAATGATAATTATTTTATTTTAAAAGTGGGTGCTTTTGCCTCTGAATTACAGTAACAAACATTTTCAACGCCCCAGTGATGGAATTGAGACTGATTTTTTTTACCTTAATGATCATACCATCTATTGAACAATAGTTGGTAAAACAATTTGTTAGACTGGAATACTTTACTTCTTTTAGAATTTATTATGGCTTTATTAGAGGTTAGCTTTTATCTGGACTTCTATATGTTTTGATTAAAGTTTGATATGATTTCTTAAACAAAAAGGTTTGGGCTGAAAAGGTTAAAATATTTTTTCTTTTCTGTTTTCTGTTTTAATACTACGTTGGAACTTTTTATTTTTAAGTTATTTTATTCAATTTTGTGACCATAAAACAAACATGAAATTAGATACTCTTAAACTATTGATATAATTGGCTAAAAAGTATCTACTCGTACACTAGTTATAGATTTTGAATACATTTTTGTATTCTAGGGCTTAGTTTATGGCTTTGCAAAACATGCATTGAATTTAGATAGATGGGTATAATTATTTAGCTTTGATGAAATTGCTGCTGGCATCAGTTGTCTATGTTACATCTTCATTCCATATTCAAGCACAATGGAGTGTTTTAGTGCTGTGAAATATACTTCAATAGGGATCTGAGATCAGATGCCAGTAAGAAAAGGATGCCTGAAGAAAGCAAAGTGCTTCTTAGTCAAAAAGATGGCACGCCAGCATTTGCTGCAGGAACTGTCTCTTCAAGAAAAAAAAAAGATTGATTGCAGGGTCACACTGGATTTCTCTGAATTGTTACTGAGAGGTAACTGTCACTCGTTCATTTTTCAATAAATGCCAATAGAATTGCAGGTGGAATGTGGAATAATTATGTACCTTTTCTTGTTTATACTGTGTCCTGTTGTATTCTGATGGGAACTGGTGTGGAGAACAATGGTGTTCTGTTCACACTGATACACTTGCAATTCTTAAATTATATATAGATAATGAAAAATGGAACAATTCATATGATTGTGTGTATTTGGAGTTTAAATTTTTTTAAAAAATGGACACGGAGACTTGGGCATATTAGAAAAAGGAGAGTTGAATTCAGATTTCCAGCAGTACTCATCCTGAGATAATGGGTCATTAATTAAAAAAAAAAGCCATAATAAAAACTAGCACACCAGAAGAATTCAACTAAAAGGGATCTACTAAAAAAAAGAAAAATCTGCCATAACCATAAAACTGTAGCTTTTATTTTTGGGAAACTGAAGTATGAGACAATTTGGTAGCTCTCCTATGAAAGGATCTTAGAAATGTCTGAGTAAAGGAAAAGTTCCAGCATATTATTCAACAATTTCAGGATGGATCAAATAAATGGGAATGGGAGCAGCTGCTTTTGATCTAAGCAATAAAAGCAGTTGCTCCATGAAGGGCTCATTTTCATGCTGTCTGCCACTGATCTCCACCTGGCATCTCTAATCGGAGTCCCACTCCTTACCTATCTGAATAGGGTGTGTAATTTAATTGTGTGAGGTTCTGCTGAGCTTTTTATTATCAGTTCTTGATAATGCTGTTCAGATTCCGGAGAGTTGTATTTTTAATCTCTGCTTTTCCATTTTGCTTCTACTTAGTCGGGATTTTCCTCTCAAAATTAGACCTAAATTATAGATCTTTCTTACCTATGCTCCAATATTTCAAGTCACTGTTTTATCCTTCTGAAATATTGAAATATTTGATTGTCAACTGAAAGTTTACTTTTACTTATTAAATCTATATGCCACCCATCTCCCCGATAAGACAGCTCTTTACTGAGTAAACTTGCTCACTTTCACTGTCAGTGTATGCCCACACCTAGTAAATTGAACACTGGACTTAAATATTACCTCAGCACCCCCTTTTAAACTTTTTTTTTAACATTTGCACAAACACACATTCAGCCTGTGTCACGCATATCCATGAACATTGGTTTTCTATCATATGGTAATGAGGTTATAAGAGTTATTACATAGCCACGGACTTGTCTTCTTAGAGAGGCCACATCTCATTGCTATAATGGGATCTGCCAGAATTGCAATTTGGGCTACATCTAGTGAGAATTAGAAGAAAGACCCTGGCTGTCCTGGTTCAAAAATTCAATTTATATATGTGATATATTTGTGCCCCCATCACAATTTATAGTATATACTGAGGAAGGATCATGACAAATTACTTGTGTAGTTTATAACTGCTGCTTGTTCCCACTTAATTTTGCTTATATAGACTTTTATTGCCCATATTTTTTTTCTCCTTTTTTATGGGTTCATAGATCCATGGGGATTTTCTTATAAACCACACTAGTTTTCGGAAACAAGCAAATTATGCTGAAGGAATTTGAATAAGAGGACCCTTTTAAAAATCATTATTAAAATGTGTGAATAATGCTGCTTATGTTATATCTCCCTTGGGAAGAATTACTGCTTAGTATTGTCTTTGCTTCAGATTGGCCTCTTCTTTTAAACCTACAACAGGACTTCATCTGTTTCCACCAGGTTCCCAAGGCTCTTTAAATGGCTGACATACAATGGTTTATATAAGGGCATGAAAATTTAAATTAACCTTATACAGTGGTGTTCATTTCCCCCTGGGAAGCATTAATTTAATACTAAGAAATGCTAGGGAGAAGTATAGCCTTTACATAGCATTAATTTCTTAATACTTAGGGCTTTAAATTGGTAGAAGTATTTTGAATATCATATACTTACATTTGGTATTATTTGCAAAAAAAAAAAAACTTTGAAAAATCTTCCATGCATTTCTCTGTTTCACTGATGAGCAAGATCACTCCCTGTCCTATTTGATCTTTCCAACGCACTTTTGTTTCAAATTTGAAACAAGAAATTATTTAGGCATTAAACTTGCTTTCCTAACAATCCTTAGTGGCATTATTATATGTACAGTCTGGTTTTCACTGATCTTCTCTTTATATAATTATAAGGGAAAAGGTCTTCTGGAAAACAAAACCTGAATTCCCTCTTTTGTGGCAAAGCAATATTGAATCAATTTATCAGATCCTTTAGATGGTGCTGTGGTGCCAGGCCAAAATTAGGAAGGTACCATATCTCCGTTTTAAGAACAGATATGAAGAACTGATTTTCTGTGTAAACTGTTACTAGTGCTGGGTAAAGGCTGAAGCTACTGAAAATGGAGCCAATCTATTGATACGATCCTCAGATTATTAAATTTGGTCCCATCCTAGTTTCTTCTCCACTTTTGGATCATTTACCATTCCAAAGCCTAATGTATAGAGAAAAAGAAAAGATACAACGTAGAAAAAATTACTACAAACATAGGTGCTTGAATTTAAAATAGCATTAAAATAAATCTGGGGAGACATAATAGGAAAGTGATAAGATGTAAGAAGCTTTATCTTTCAATGACCAGTTTTCACTTATTAAAATATGTAGATTATGATGGCAATGATCTGTTGATTATCTCCTCTTTAGACCCACTTGCAAAGTAAATCTATAATACCTCTGAAATTTCAGCAAATTTTGTGGTCCAGCTGTACTATACTATACTACTTTTACAGAATGATTTTACAGAAAATATGATTTTGTGTTTTATGTACTTCTCATAAAAAATATGAATATAAGATTTTTTAGATTGAGAGTGTAAGAATTTGAAGTTCTTTAACTCAAATGATCTGGTCTTGTTTGGCTACACAGCCTTAATTTGGTTTGAAGTCAATATGTTAATATGATTTTGGAAAAACAAGAATTTGATGTTGAACAATAGGAAGAAATCCATAGCAAACCACTTCTAAAATCCAGGCAGTCACCAGGAGCCAAACACTGAGTCAAAGACAAACAAAACAAAACACAAAATAAACAGCTGCCAAAAAGGTCAGCATAGTCCTAAGCTGCATTAACAAAGGGATAGAATCAAGGGTTAGTATCACTTCATAATGCCTTGGTAAAATCTTACTTGGAATATTGCATCTAGTTTTGGTCGCCACAATATAAAAAAGATGTTGAGACTATAGAAAGACTGCAGGGACTGGAGACTAAAACATATGAAAAACAATTGCAGGAATTGAATACGTTTAGTTTAATGAAAGGAAAAAGAAGGGCTGACATGATAGCAATGGTCCAATATCTAAGTGGCTGCCACAAAGAAGAGGGGATCAATGTATTTTCCAAAGCATTTGAAGGCAGGACAAGGACAATGGATGGAACCTAATCGAGGAGAGAACCAACCTAAAACTAAGGAGAAATTTCCTGACAGATAGAACAATTAATTAGTGGAATGAATTACCTCCCAAAGTTACGGATGCTTCAACAGTGCAAGTTTTTAAGAAGAGATTGGACAACCCTTTGTCTAAATGTTTCACTGTTTCCTGCTTTAACAGGCAGAGGGAACTAGAAGACCTCTAATTCTGTTATTCTGTTAAAACAAAACAAAACAAAGCAAAACAAAGCAAAGCAAAACAAAACAAAACAAAACAAAACAAAACATATTTAAACAAATTGATTTGCCTCCCTTCTTTGACAATAAATTTCATTGTCACATCTGCCTCTGTGAAAAATCTCATGTAGGCAGTTTTCTGGCTATATGTTTCCTTCTTTTGGATCAGATCTCCGTCAGCTTTCTTTCTTCTCAGTTCTCTAAGCCTAATGTTCCTCAATGATCCACTGGAGGATTTTCTAGCTGTTAAAATTGGCCAACATCTTTTTCACCACATGCTGGCCAAATATGTCAATCAACCTTCTAAGCCTTTGCATTTCCCCAGCTGGGCCTCTGCCTTTGTTAGCTACAGGGAGTGAAATCTCAGCTGAGCAAAGTGATGCAAGGAGAAAAGCCAAGCTTTTCCCTTGTTAAATGAATGAATGAATGGATGTATTTTCCTTTTATCTTCTACCTCACCTCTTTTATTTCCCTAGGCTACATTTATGGTCAAAGCTTTTTCCCATTCCTGTTTTTCATTACAATTAGCTAAACTTGTTTTGCTCTATTCCTTCTCCTCCCCCCATGTGTCTGTGCATGTGTGTTCCTGTTTCTGTGTGACTGTGTAGCCAAAGCTACACTTTTTTATACCTTTCCTAACTTCAACTCATATTTCTTGCTTTACTGCAATGTCCCAGACTCCAATTCTGATTTCCTTATTGGCTCAAGCAGCTTAAAAAATAAGCTTCTTATCACTATCTTACATCTCCACTTCCACTTCCTTTAATATCTCTCACCATCCAATTTTCTCTGCTTCTGACTTTGTTCAACCTATGAAACCAGATTGTTAGTACCAGAATCACTTTCTTCTTTTGGCAACTTCTGGCAATTTGTGCCATTCTTTCTTATTTTGCAGCTCTAGTGCAATAGTTTACCATCTGTCTGTCTGTCTACTTTCCTACATAGCTATGATCTCCCTCTTTCTCCCCACTCTCTCTCCCTCTCTCTCCCCCCTCTCTCTCCCTCTCTCTCTCCTTATCTACCTCACCCTCTCTCCCTCTCTCTCCCCCTCCCATCCATCATCTATCTATCTATCTATCTATCTATCTATCTATCTATCTATCTATC
>WNWU01000007.1:18142733-18222942 GCA_012654045.1 Ptyas mucosa | reverse complement strand
CTATTCTATTCTATTCTATTCTATTCTATTCTATTCTATTCTATTCTTTTCTCCAGAATTATGTTAGTTTGATATAAAAGAAAGGGAAGCACAAACTAGCACATTTTATAATTAACATTATATATGTTTTTCTTAATAAAAAGATCATTATTTTCTGTATAGAACTACAGTGAAGAAAAATAAATAGAAAACCAGCAATACAGTGAAGGAGAGAAGTAGATAGAATATTTAAACATAAGTTTACTTAATGCATGCATTTATCTGAAATTACAACCAGCAGAAATGAAGTCATACAGTTAAATGAACAATTGATACTGCTACTGACAGGCTCTAGGCATTTTTAATATACTTTTATTGGATAAATTTTTAACATGATAAAACAAGATGAATATTGTTAGAAAAGAATTAGAAAAGAAACAAGAAAAATAAGGAACAATACCGCATAACTAAAATATATATATAAAAAGAAATAGAAATATAAAAGAAAAAAGATTATAAAGAAGCAGCTTCCAATCGTTTTGCTAGCTCTTGTAAGTAAGTTAAAAAGAAAAAAAAATGTAACTGTTTTGTATATAAATCCTCAATTGCAACCAAACTGATATTGAATGATGATTATGGTAGATACATGATGGTGGAAGTACTTTATATACAATCTATAGGAGATGACCAGGTTGAGCCCGAAAGAAGGGTCAAATGTGTCATGAGTTCCTTCATGCTTACAAGTCCAGCCCACCTTGAATTCCTTTCTATTCTGCTTCTATTATCTCCTGCTAATTTCCCTTGACCGTTAGTAGTTCAGATTCTTCTACAGATTTTAAGATTACAATAAATCTTTATATACATATAAACTGCCTGAATCTCCTGATTTCCCTGGTGTTTGACATGACCAAGACTTTGATACTGGGAATATATGTTCCAAATGAGGATAGTGTAACTTTTTGCAAAGGATTTATGGACGAAGTAATGGTTACCATATGAAAATTAGTACTTAATGGGAGATTGGAATGGATTAATTTGTCCTCAAGCTAATGACCAAAAAAGTGTGTTTGTTATTTGACAGGATAGACAATCTTGAACTTGTAGATCCATGGAGACATGTTAAGTGATGCATAAAAATACCTTTATTTTTAAGAAAGACCCAGATCATGTTTTGAATATTTTACAATTTGGCTACTGCTGTTCACAAAATAGAGATACTACCAAAGATCCCCCCCCCCCGCCCATACATCAATTCAGTGTTAAAAGGAAAACCAGATCTTTCAGATAAAAATTAAATGAAGAGGAGTTGTAGAAAGAAGAAGTGATGGAAAATTGTGGAAAAAAGTTAAAAGAAGTTTTTGATAACAATCTTAATAAGGGTACAGATATAACAATGGCTTGGGATGCTATGTATTAAAAATAGATGGCAGTATTGGCAATATGCCCAGACATTCTATTTTAAATTAACCATAATACAAACAAAAAAGAATTCAGTAAAAAAAAAAAGCAAGCATGGAGGCTTATAAAATAATGTTTTTGCAGAGGAGCTGCAAACGAACTCAAACTTTTCTGCAACAGATCCAACAGATTCAAGGAATGAAATATAATCAAACTTGTCCACCAGCAGATTTTAAAGGTAAAATCAAGGTCTCTTCAGTCAAAGGACAATAGAACTTGTGAAACTGGTCTTGATTAACACAGAAGGTAGTTAGGAAACACATGAAATGTGGAAGTTGTATTGATCTGGTAAGACGTCATGGTTCTGTAAACAGCTTTCACTTTTTTGGAAACTTCCTTAGTAAAATCAGGAAAAATTGATGTCTTACATTGGCTAAAACCTCTGTTCAAAGGAGACTTGACTGTTTCCTGGCAATATATACATAAAATCTCACTTCTTGTGATAACTGCACAATAATATTAGAAGCAGTTACATACTTCCTTCTCATTAAAGGAATTTTAATCACATGTTCAATTCTGACAGGAAAATCTGTTCCAAAAGGAAGGAGATTTTTTTAAAAAGCCCTCCATAAATTACCCAGTTTTGATCGACTTGTAAGGTTTTCAATGCCCATCATATGCTGGTTTTTCCTTTACAATAGTGACTCTAACTAAGTAAGTAATGTGTTTATTTAAAATACTGCTACTAGCTTGAATAAGTGACCCAGAGCCATTTAGCTGATTTTCAAAATGAGCCTTTTTAAAAAAATCAGTTTTAAATCATATTTAAGCACGGCCAGATCTTGTTGGATTACTTTAATATTTGTACTCAAGTCAGAATCTCTTTTAAGAAATTAGTAGAAGAATCTTCCTCTGTCTTCATGCAATTCCTGGATGTTTGGATATAGCCCAATAAGATAGAAGTTTGAAAGCACTTTAATCAGAAGAGAGAGAGGGTGTGTGTGAAAGAGGTGTATTCACAGTGCCATCCTAAACAGGAAAACATATTTTTTTATTTTTTAAAAAATAATTATCTTTAATAAATTTGATTGGTTTCTTTTGTACTTTTGTTAAGTTCCTTGCTGGTTTTTATAGTTGGTTGTTTATAGTTGGTTTTTTATAGTTGTTCATTTTCTTGTCTTTCTCTTTTTGTTTTCTTCTTCTTTTGTACTCCTTTATGTAAAACATTTTTTACATAAAGAATTGAAGCCTTTGAACTATGGTGCTGGAGAAGACTCCTGTGAGTCCCTTGGATTGCAAGGCGATCAAACTGGTCAGTCCTAGAGATCAACCCTGATTGCTCTTTAGAAGGCCAGATCCTGAAGATGAAACTCAAATACTTTGGCCACCTAATGAGACAGACAGTCTCACTGGAGAAGGACCTAATGCTGGGAAAAATCGAGGGCAAAAGAAGAAGGGACGACAGAGAACAAGGTGGCTGGATGAAGTCACCGAAGCAGTAGGCGTGAGCTTAAATGGACTCCAGACAGGAAGACCTGGAGGAACGTTGTCCATGGGGTCGCGATGGGTCGGACATGACTTCGCAACTAACACCACATGTAAACTTAAAATAAAAATTAAAACAATTTTCTCATGTGTACATCAAGCAAAAGAAATCATATTGAATAAAATGCCTTACATCTAAGTTTCAATTTGGATTTTGTGTTTGAAATGCAGATTTAAATCAGTATATTTGTTACCTGAAAGTTTTCTTCCAAACCCTGATTCATCTTGCATAAATAATATGCCGTTAGAAAAATATTGACTAGTTCCAAATCATATTTATGCATAGCTTTCATAAATACAATGAAGAAGAATCTGCGGTGAAAAGGGTACATACCTGTAGAATAGAAACAGATTTTCTGTTAGAAACAAATGTGTAAAATACAGAACAAGTTCAAAGCCCAATTTAGGTATAATGCTAATTCACTGGTTGACCGAGTACTCAGTTGACCAAGTACTCAGTTCATCAATGAAATTTGCCTCATGAGTTTATTGCCTCATGAGTTTATTGTCAGAGTAAAATAGGGGATTCTCAAAATGACAAGATGATTTCTTAAAATCCCCTCCAATTGTTTGGAACAAAAGCAAAATTTAAAGTTTTGGAGACCAGCGCTGCCTTATTTGTTTGCCATGAATTGTTTAGCCCAGAGGTCTTCAAACTTGGCAGTTTGAAGACTTGTGGACTTCAACTTCCAGAATTCTGGAATTCTGGGAGTTGAAGTCCATAAGTCTTAAAGCTAAAGTTTGAGGACCCCTGGTTTAGCCACTCTTCTGGCTAACATTTCTGGTGTATTATGCTGAGAAAACATGGCTACTATTTAAACAATACTATCATGAAAAGTGTTATAAAACAACCTTCCTTAAATTTTAATTCTCCCCTGAAAATAAAAAAAAATATATATTCTCCTTAAAACCCACAGTTAAGCTGCTCTGAATTTTAATTTGTTTTAATTTGAAACATAATATTTGCATCTTTGCATAATATAAAAGCTGTAGAAATTCTTATAAATCACTTAGAATGATTATATTCTTGTACTGGCATGCCAATTAATTATGAGCTTTTAAATTACCACATTTATAGAATTTGTCTCATTGGACCAAGCCTACTCATTTACTGTGTCTGATTCATACGATTCTGCCCGCTTGTCAATCTAGGAAACACCTTATAAGCTTTTAATGAGATAGTTTCTCAGATAGTTGGCTTTTTTTTAAGGTCAATATTAAATCTATTGATCCAAGCATGTTAAAATTCTACAGCCACATATTATGTGTCAGTTAAAAGTCTGATAATATCAGTGGTGGGATTCAAATTTTTTTACTACCGGTTCTGTGGGTGTGTGCTTGGTGGGCGTTGCATTGCTTGGTGGGTGTGGCAGGGGAAGGATACTGTAAAATCTCCATTCCCACTCCACTCCAGGGGAAGGATACTGTAAAATCTCCATTCCTTCCAGGGGAAGGTTACTGCAAAATTTCCATTTCCTCCCAATCAGCTGTGACTTGGGAGGCAGAGAATAGATGGGGGCAGGGCCAGTCAGAGGTGGTATTTACCAGTTCTCCAAACTACTCAAAATTTCCGGTTCTCCAGAACTGGTCAGAACCTGCTGAATACCACCCCTGGATAATATATTTCAGGACACATTATATTTTCAGTAGGTGGGTTTCTTGCAGCTATTTTTACTATCAGAAGGTTCTATCTCCAGTTTTGGGCAATGATGAATATTCTCATATATTCATATTGAAAGATTAATATTACCTTGCATATTTTAGTAAAAGTATTTTAAAGCTAAAATATAAGGAAAATATATTCATTTTTAAAAATATGAATTTGTATCAATGTTTAATATTTGGCATTCATTGGGAATTAAGCCTTACTGAAAGGATTTTTATCAGTGATATTATTGCATTTGTATCATTTATTGTCAAGGGTTTTTTATGTTTAATTTTTAAGTAGGTGCATTAAACTCTATTTTGTCTTTTTTTTTTAGACAACTATTTGAATTTTCGTTGACTTTATTTAAGTTGTGGTGGTTTTCCTGACCTGCTTTCACTTTACATTTTTATGTAAAAAATATGTTCACACTTAAAGAAAAAAATAACTGAGAAAGAGAAAAAGGCAAAAAGTGAGTATAATTCCGAATCCTTTGAAGAAATCTACTGGGTCTATGGACAGTGGGGATTATTTTGAAAAATCCTGAAATATAATTGATTTATACTTTTTCTATTGTAGTTTAATGCTTGTAGTTTTTCTGCAAAGTTACATCATAACTGGTATAACAACTTGCATATCATTCTTCCCACATCAGTGTGTCTAGATAAAGCTTTTTACTTTCCATTGCTTTTTCTCATGTATGAAATACAGGTTTGGCTTTCATTCAAATACCTCTTGATATTTCGTTTTTTTGGGGGAAAAATCTCTTACAAATTTTCTTAAACCAAGCCACTCCATAACTTGGATTTGTTCAGGCTTGGTCGCTTTTGCTATCCTGCCAATCCTTATTTGACCTTACCCTAATGAATGGAATCTAGCCAAATTTTATAGTGGCAGTCATTTTATTTCTCATGGAAGCATATATGTAAGACAGCATGGACATAGTTATGATAGTTTTTCAGACAGTGATTTTGACATAAATAAGATAAATTAAGATTCCTACAAAGAAATCCTAGAACTACTTCTGGTAGGAACAGTTATGGAAGACAGGTGATGAAATCTGACTTCAGTTATATAAGTAGTATTTTGCCAATAACAATAATCACTTAATCCCAGCATAAGCACAAACCCAGGCACATCAGGTTGCTAGATTAAAGAAAAGTGAATTTAACCTTTAATGCAAAATCATTTATTCACTAACTCTATCTATCACAGCTCCCATTATATAAAATGCTCATTATGTACATCCAGTTTTCCCCCTTCCCTCAGTGATATACTCTATCAAAGTAAAAATACAGTTCCTTATAGCTGATTACTAAGACTAATTAAACAATTTGTTTAATTAATAAAGTCTTATAATAATCATATCAAGTCTGTCATCCCCCCGGTATTAAGATAGTTTCATAAAAGGAGAAGTACTGAGAAAGAACTTTTGTCAACACTCAGTAGAAACAGTATTTGCCTTTTCTTTAATTATTAATACATAATGTTCCAGGTTGATCCTGACAGGCAAGTTAAATACTTATCAGGAAGAGGCAGTGAATGCTCCTAAACAGGATTAGCATGGGCAGCATCAGCCCAAAGCACAGCATATCTGCAAAATCTCTGATTTCATTCTACAGGTGTCTGAGTTAGGATTACTGTGCAAAAGAAATTCCTTTGCCCCTCAGAAAACCCCACTATATTCTTTTATGCTCTAGATGAATATTTTATGGAAATGATTGTTTTCAGTACAATATCTGTTGAAGGATTCATTTACATAACTTTTTCCTGCTTTGTTTATTCTAGGCTAGAGATAGGTAACTGGCAATTTGTGGGGTGGAAAAGAAAACTTGAGTCAGTAGGACTCACTGTAATGTTGAAAGAGGCTGTAAAAGAACTTACCCAATAATGTCAATGAAGACTTCAGTGCAAATTTAAAGCATTCATATCATTGTGTCATATTGAACTGTGTAACAGTCTTTCTCAGTTTGTTATTTTCTGATGTGTTGAAACAATTTCCAGGGTCTTCCAACATAGCTTGTTGTCAGCCCTGAAGCCATTTTGAACTGAAATCATTTTGGGAGCATCTTCAGGGCTGCCATAGCAAGGCCGGTTGGAGCTGTGAGAACATAAGGGGGGGAGATAGAGATAGCTGGGTATGTGTAGCCAAAGCAACATTCTTTCCCATGGGAGCCAAGGACGCTCTATCAGATGTTGGAGAGGCATGGACCAAAGCCAGTCAGGATGGTGGCTGCAACCTGGTTGGACCATATGACGGATGTGTGACCTGGAGAAAAGAACTTTGGGGTTTGATTTGGGTGGGGAAAACCTCGGGTCCTTCAGACTTGGGTTTTCCCCAGATGTGCCAATATGACATGCCTAATAAATCTATACTTTGAGGAATATGCCTGCCTTGGAGTTTTGATTCCATTGGGTGTGTTAACTGGAACACAGACACTTGTCTTACATTACCTGGGAATTTAGTGTTACAGTCCAAACATGGCAGAATGACATTTTGATGTAGAAGACTGCACTGCATCATTCAAAATTAAGTTGTATGAAATCTATGGCAATTTTTTATGTCAGTGAGTTGCAGCTGTCAGCATGGTTGATGGTGACAATTTATATAATTTGATGACAACTACTGTAGAGGTCATAGTACTGTACCTCTGAAAAACTGAATTGGGCAATCACTACAGATCAGACAAATTATACAGAGTTTCCGATCATGTAGAAAAACTTGTAGCACTGCTTTTATAAGATCTACTACTGTCACAGATATCAGAGTCAGGATCATCCAGCATGATCTTGCCATATTTTAATGTACTTAGGATTTATGAGGTGCATGAAAAACATACAAGGCAGGAAACAAAAGCAAATTTAATTTCTTTAAAAAAAGATGGCAACAACATGACAATGACTTTTGTTGAGTTCTGTAATATATTTCTTTGGAAATCAGGGCTTTAGCTTTCAATAAACTTATTGCTTTGGTTGAAGGAATGTTTTCAGCAAGTAGTAAGCAAGTAAACAGCAATAATCAAACCATCTGGATTGTCTGAGTTGATAGGCAACCCAAAGAAGAAAAGAGGTGAGCATGGATTCCCCCCCCCCCCATAAATGTATAAAATCTTTAAGGAAAAAATTCATGATCTATATAAAACAAATAAAAACTTAGAATCTTTTTTATAAAGTAGGAAAAGCTAGTTACACTAGTATTAAGATGACACACCTTATACTTGATTTGCTTTTCCCCACTTGTTAGCTTCAGGACTCTGTTCTTCAAAACAGATGTTTTTTCACATTAGGAGTGCGTTTAAATATTTGGAAATATGCCAGTAATACAATCTTTTAACTAAGATTTGGTTACCCCTGGGGAGCGTGTGTTCGTATTTTCTGCAAGAGTTTGAGTTAGTTGTGCAACATCCTGCTACTCTGAAAAAAAAGACTGGAAAAGTGCTGAGTAATGCTTGAACTAGCTCGTATGGCTGATGCAAACCTGTGGAATTTGCATCATCATTCAGGAAAGCTAACTTAGTATGACAAGGAAGCTTAAACACAATACCATACTGAAGTGGAGCTGGCTTCCAATGACAGAACAACACCAAGGTAGCTGAGAGAAGAAGCAGGTGTTTTTCAGTAGCAGTTTGATATCACTGAAAAGTTAAAAGACACCCGAGGAGCTTTATACCTGTTGGCACAAGCAGGTTTAAAAGCTAGAGACAGAAAGGGAGCATGTACAATAGCTTTTAGCTAGGAAAAGACGAAGAGAAGAAAAAAAGAACAGAGAAGGTTTTTGTTTTAATCTTTGTAAATTGTGTGAACTGCTCTAAAGCATGTTTAGGAAGTCTCCAGTCTCGTCATGTTCCAATGGAAGCTACCTCCAGGGAAAATCTAAGTTGCCTTCAACATATAACATCAAGGTAGAACCAGGGGACAAAGTGGTGCTGAAGAAGAAAATAACTTTGCTGAGAGGAATATCCATTATAACTGGCACTATAATTGGAGCCGGAATCTTCATCTCTCCAAAAGGAATTCTCCAGAACACTGGCACAGTGGGAATGTCCTTGATTGTCTGGACTGTCTGTGGCATTCTTTCACTCTTTGGTAAGTTTTGAAAGTTTTTAATTGATCCTTGGGGTGGCTAGCTGTACTGATGATGCTATCTATCTATCTCTCCATCCATCCATCTATCTATCCACACAGATAAGTCTGACAAAGTCTGAAGATCAAAAGTTTGGTTAATGTGCCTTTTGTACTGGATGGATTTAAATTTTTGCTTTTAAAACAGATTGGCTCCCAAAAATAAATAAGAAAGGAGTTTCCTAAATCATAAAATTTGTGTTGTTTCTGTACACACTCTAAAAACAAGTTGCAGCAGGCTTGCATAATGTTCCAGCTGGAGAGGATTTTCTCAGTTTTGAGAATGTGCAGCAAATAAAAAATACCTAACTCAACGTTATATAAAGATAATTATTAATGGAGTCAATTTTAGCTGAATTATTTGCTGGTCTCCAACATATAGCAATATAGACTTAAATTACTTTTTTTAATTAAATGAGACTAAAGTTTTTCTGGAATTGTAGATACTGAACTGGAGTTTCTTATTTCTAATCCTAACTGATAGGGAAGATTATTTGGTAAAAGTAAAATCCCTAGTGCATGGTCAGAAGCAATCTTGTAATGTGTGCAAGCATTCTTGTAATGTTGGCAACTACTGCAACTTAAAGTTCTAGAGTTTTAAAATTTAAACTTTAGTGGTATGCATTTTCATTATTGAGCAATGTAAATTTCTTCTCAGCAGTTCTATATATGAGTGCAATTTTGAGGAGCAGCATTAATAATCTGCTTGACAATTTTGCAATGTACAAAATGGCATTGCTTAAAGATTTGGAATTTCTCTAAATATTAATAATTATATTGGGAGCACAATGTATCATTGATATTAGAATTATCTGTCCTTCTTAAACTGTCCAAACAATGAATTCATTGATTGCCTTAATCACCTAAGAAGGCGATAATCTATATGAGTAGAGTAATTATTATAGTCCATACTACTTTTTTCTAGCATTAGGAACAGTGGATAAACTAGATTGAGTATCAAATATCCAAGAAGTGGAATGACTGTTGTTCTTTGTCAACATATTCTGCATGTTAATGAGCAGAGGTGAGGCTTAATACACACTTGATAAACAAGTTGCTTTACATATACAAACTGCGTTAGAAGTAGGATGTAGAACAGACACATCAAGAATAATTTATGGTTGCTTCCTTCAATCTAATTCTTCCTAGATATCTGGATTTCAGATTTTTAGAATTCTTAGATATGGTTATCAAACATTCTAGGAGTTGAAGATATGGAAAACAGCTAGGCTGAAGAAGCTAATGTTGATCTTTGGAGTTCTTATAAATTCCAGATGTCTTATTCTATAATGCCCAGGTAGTGAGACTGGTTCAGGTAGGAACAAGATAAACAGTATAGTCCACAATTTTTGCAATATTCATATTGGTTAACTAACATGGACAATCCAAGCATTATCCATAAAATACATCCATATTCTGAACTTCTTACGATGATATTGTTTCACTTATACTGCTTATTTTTATTGTGGAATGATTAAAGAAACATAAATAATTTTTATTCTTCTGAAATTTGCAATGCACAAATATTATCTGATAAATTCAGTGAGAATGAGTTCAGCAGTAAATCCTTCCTGCTACCATTCAGTATGATTAACACTGCCTCCATTTATGGGGTTTTAAGACTTTAATTATTAAATTAAACAAAATTAATCTATTAATCCAATCAGGCCTCCTGAAAAGTAATATGAAGATAGTTCTGCAGATGCTTATTTTAGAGAATTGAACATTTTCTTAGGAATTAGGCTAATGTTTATTTTGAATTATTGATAAATTTCTCTAGGTTTGTCTTGTAATTTCTATTGAGAATGATTTAGAGAAGAGGCCAAGAGATGTACTGATCTGATTAAATGTAAAGAAACATGCAGTTTAGATTTTATTCATTTACTTCTTACCTTTGTGGAAGAGTTCAAGATGGTGCACATGCAGGATCCTCCCCTCTATTTCCACAACAAAACTTCTGAGAGAGGAAATTACTGTCCCAAATTGGTCTATGATAGACATGTTTGAATAGAAAAATACAAGAAGGAGAAGGCTACAACTTTAAAATATGTGAATAGCCAGTGAAATTCCACAATAATTTTAGAATGGTTGTTGGTTATTGATACCCTATCCAATGTAAAATGACAAATATTTATCAGAAAAATGTTTTTTACATTGTTCCTTCTATGGAAATATTTTGTACCCTCTGTTGAAAAGAAATGAAGGACAATTAAATTGTTAAGAATTTCAAAGTAGAGTTTGAAATGTGCAGAATTTAATAGTTTTGAACATGCATAACTGGTTGTATGAACAATATAACTTTTTGCCTTGGGTACCAATGGATCAATAGTCATGATTAATTTTATACTATCTATGGATAGGTGTCTAATACATCAAATGGGCATGTAAATGTTTAACTACAGTTCTACTGGAAAACTGACAATATTGTATGGTGGTATCAAAAGCTTTGCATAATTTCTAAGTTTTATGATATGGCATAATTATAATTATGAATTGGTTCCATAGCAGAAAATCTTCTATGACACTTAAAAAATAATTGCATTGACAAAATTGACATTTGTCAGTTCAAAAGATACATAATTGGATATACTATGCAGATACATTATGACATCCTAGGTTCTTGGGAAGAACTTGATGCCTATGAAGGCCAGCACAGCTAAAGAACTAGCAGCTATGGCTCTACATTGTTGTGAACTGATAACAATAATTTGCTATTTGCAATGATTGATATAACACGTATTGAAAAAAGGAAAGTCTTCTGAGAAGGCTTGATAGGTGGACAATGATGTTCAATCCAGTCTAAATATTTGGGTGACTATGAAACCAACCATAATAATTTTAAAAATCAGGGTGCCTACAGCAAGCCATTCTCGGTTCTTTGAAAGATAAGAGGATTCTATCTTAAGGCTTCCCAACTCGGAAATACTTGGAGAGGAAGTTCAATTGAAACCTCATGTAGTATATCTTATGTCTTTTTTTCTATTGTAGAAAAGAAAAACAGTAGCTCACCTTCATACTGACTTGCATTTTTATCACTATGGTATAATCTGCTACACTCATACCCCTACTTTGGTTCCCAATATGATCCATGATAAGATCCTATTTTCATCCTTATTTTTCAGACTTTCATTTGTAACACTATGGTTTTTCTCATTGGCAGAAGATTAGTTTAGTTTTTTTAAAAAAACATTTCCCTATATGCTCACCTGAACTGACCTTGTGTTAATGATTGATAGGTTTCTGGAGGAAAAAGAAATGTAAATACTTGTCATTTTGTTACGTGAGTATTTCAGACACCGTTGAAATATAAATCTGCTTATTGATAACAAATTAACATCTGTCCTCTGATTATGAACATTTTTGATAAACCTTGCCAAAACAGTAGTTTAAAATTAACTCTATTTTTATAGGTGCTCTCTGCTATGCAGAATTAGGCACAAGTATTAAGAAATCTGGTGGGCATTATACATATATCCTTGAAGCTTTCGGTCCACTTCCTGCCTTTGTAAGAGTTTGGGTAGAACTACTCATCATACGGTAAGTAAACATAACTTTTGGTTTGTTGTCATTTTACTCCTTATGTGCTTTGAAAATCAAAGAACAATTATAAATATGATAAGAGTTAACATAATCTATTGGTTTTTATTTCTTAAGTTTTCCTTTGCATGTTTGCTTTCTAAGATTTTATGAGTATCTGATGTACTTTTATAAACAGATATAAGCTATAGAAAATTTAGTTTATTATGATTAGGTTACCAGATTGTATGCACACATATGTGATAAATATTCACATATATAATAAACTCCCATCTTAAACTCACAAACATAGTATACTTAAAAGAAATTAGAAAAGCTGCTTTATATCAAGAGACAATATATTTGTCCTCTTTGGTCTTATAAGCCACATAATATATATAAAATTGGTGAGATGTAGATATAGATATAGATGATGTAGCTTTTCCTGTAGCATGCTGAAAGAAAAAGGATTATCTATTGATGACGTGAGTGGGGCAGTAAAAGATCTGCAATGATAAAATATACAATGATAGGATGTCTGTAAACATTCAGTCTTCCATTCCCAAACAGTGCATGCAATATGGACTTTCATGTATATTATATTCCGAAAAGAACTATTGGAGATAAAGCAGAGCTAAAGTAAAAGCTCACTGCTGAATTAAATAAGTAACATGCTGGCTTTCAAGAACAGTAAGTTCTATTCAGAATCTAATGATTTGGAACCAGTAACATATCCAATGAATGATCAGTTCATGTTCTTAATTTGTTGTCTAATTATTGGCTGTGCTACTCTCTAAACCAAAAGCCAACAGGGTTCCAATAGCAATTCCATACACTAGTTTTCAAAAGGAGACTCCAAGAAAACTGATATGAAGCTGGCAATACAAAGGAGCCCCAAGCCCAAAAGAGTTAAATTCAAGTTTAGCCAATATTCAATGGTAGCAATCCAGAACATTACCTTTACCTTCAGAAGACTTACTTAGATAACATTGGCAACACAATTAGAAATATGAAAGGTAGTCTTAGACTATCTATTTTAGTTTCGATTGATATGATTAATTTCAAACACTGTATGTTTGGGTATGGTCCAAATTAAGCTACATAGGTAATTTGTAGTTATTTATATATTTAGCATAAGGCCTCTACAGAGGTTTTTATTTTTATATAGTTTGCATTAATGTTCTGATTTTTCTGATAAAAATAAATTGGAAAGGTAAGCTATAGACTTCTGGAGATTGAACACAGGTAGTCCATAACCTAGAAGCAGTCATTTGGCAAGCATTCAAAATTACAACAGTACTGACAAAAGGGACTTATAATTGGCTATTACACTTATGATTGTCACAGCGTCTCCATGGTCACATGATCAAAATTTGGGTGCCTGGCAATTTCAGCATTTTTGTGTGAGGTGATCACCATTGGCATTTGCAACCTTCCTAATCAGTTTCTGACAAGCAAAGTAAATGAGGGAAGCTGAATTCACTTACTGATCATGTGATTCCCTTGGCAATGGGAATGGTTTGCTTAACAACCATGGCAAAAAATGAGGCATGACTTACTCAACAACTGCCTTGCTTAACAAAAGAAATTCCAGCCCTAATTATGATAGTCGAGGACTACCATACACCAGTTGATGGAATCTTGTAGGTGGATAAATCAAATATCAGCTTTGGTCTTATCATTGGGAAGAATTATATTGGCAGAAATGAACATATCATTTTGAGCTGCAGATATTTTAAAATGACTTCTTGTTCTCTGAAAATTACTTATAGCATGGGGGGGGGGGGGTTGTGTGTGTGTTGGCATGCAATCTGTCATTCCTGATGCTTTAGGTGTGGTGGAGACACTAATTTACTACCATTGTTGAAGTAATAACATTTCATCTGACATTGCAGATGGTTTTGTTTGTGGAATGGAAAAAGGTATTCTGTTATATTTTTGAGGCATGAGCAGAAGATGACTTGACATGTTACATGAAGAAGAGCTGTTTGTCTGGATCCTTCCTGAACTTGTTTTACCTATAAAGACTTTTTAATAGTAGAATACTTATTGTTTACTGTGTTATGTTTTTTTTTTAAATGCAGCATACAAATGCTAAATTGCTAATCAGTTTATGTATAGAACGTTCAGTCCCTTGATTCATTTACTTAGTGACAGGTTCACGTTCTGAAAGGATTTCATTTCTGTGAAACTAAAATGCTTTTTTACTTCCTCTTTCAGGCCTCACTCTAGATATCTCTTTTCTATTTATCTTATTGCTACATATACCCAATGTAATTCAGCAAACAACAAATAATTAGATTTTTAACATGACCACAGTCATTTAAAATGCTAAGTCACCATGAATGTTTTGATTTCTTGACTCTCCCGGAAATTTGTGGGAGTACTGAATGAATTAGCACTGAGCCAAATCTGAGACTTAAAATAAATAATGGAAAATCATTTTTAAATTATTACCATTAGTGTGAAGAAAAATGCTTGTTCAAACCAATGACTATCATAGGATAATTTTCTACTCTGCCAAAAGAATAATATACATAAAATATATTTCTAATTACTGTTGTAAATCAATTAGTACTGTTTATATACAGTAAACAGTTATAACAGTTTAACAGTTAAACTGTTTATAACAGTTTATATACCTTTAGTAAGGCTAAAATTTAATAGAAGGTCTCGGCTTAATTTCTAAAGATCCAACCAGAATACCTGCTAATTAGTAGTAAGATTCAGAGATCGCAAAATTAAAAACATTAACTTTATCTACTAACTACTAACAGTAGTAATAATTCTCAATGACAGCAGATAAGATCAGTGTGAGTTAACTTTTAATTGTTCTAACTTGACTTGCTGTTTTGATATTTCATTAAAAAAACTTTAAAAAGGAGTACTGTACAAGGTTTAATTTTTCTGTTTTACTTGTGGTAATGGTTGAGCTATCAAGTTATTATTTAGGATCCATTATGGATATAAATGCATTCTGGAAATTGGATATCCACATGTTTTGATACATATTTATATTTAATATAGACCCAAGATAGTGCTTTTGGGATTTCTTAGAAAAATAATCTCTTCCTTTTTCTTCCAGCCCTGCTGCCACAGCAGTAATCTCTCTGGCATTTGGACAATACATATTGGAACCATTTTTTATACAATGTGAAATCCCTGACCTTGCTATTAAACTCATTACAGCTGTAGGAATCAGTAAGTACTGAATTTTGATAGAAAAGGGATTAGGCAGATAATAAGTAACAGATCATTAAAACCAATTCTTTATTTAATGGTGGGATATGGTGATCAAGTGCGTTCCAGAGAATCTATCCAACTTGACAATTTGAATCAAGTTGAAAAATTGGTTTGATTTGGGGTATATAAATTAATTTGGAAAAGATCTTTCTTTACATGCTGAGAAGCATCCAAATCATTTGATTCAAAGACATTCAATACAATTATTTGTTTTGATTTTCCAATTTGATTCATAAAGTTAATTCAATCAGATCACCTTGGAATCAAATATCTGAAGTAAACTTTATCCAGTGCTAATCAACTTAATGTTTCATATCGTGGGACTTACCACTACTGTATTTTATTAGAAGCAAATTAAAATGTGAACTCTAATAGAATAGAATGATGTGTGGTAACTTCTATTGGATTTTTATAGATTGTATTGAATGTTGATGTATTAGGCTTGTTTTAAAAATAGAAACTATAAAAGGAAGGAATTCAAGTGGGTTTATTAGACCAAGTTTACAGAAGATACGTTGTTATTTCTGGTAACCCTTAAGGGACTTTTGCTGATTAGGATGGAGGATAAGGTTTTAAAAATTTGCTTGTAGAAAATGAAGTGAGATATGGGATGAAGGGATTGTTTGTTGTATTTAAAGATACGGTAACACATTGTTAAAATTGTTTATACTTGCTAGGACAAAGGAGAAATTTTTCTTTTCTTTTCTTTTCACCTTTACCTTTACCTTTTCTTTTTACCTTTCCTCATTATAGTTTGTACTAGTTTTATATCTACATATAGTTTTCAATAATATTATAAAAAGAATATTAATAATATCAGAATAAGTCACTAGAAATTATTTGGAACAACAAATAATTTGTTTTATATTAATAAATTGCTTAAATTAAGCAATATATGAGTAACTCTATGTGAGTTAAAATACATTGCTTAAAATTAAGCAATATATGAGTAACTCTATGTGGGTGTATGTTCAAATGGAAAGACGGCTGTAATAAACCTACTCCCAACTACACTCTGCGATAAGGAGAAATGGGAAAACCATTCTCCTTTTGAAGTTCAGTTTTTCAGAAGTAAAAGTACCCACTGGATTAGATATTTCAGTGAGATATATAATCAGATTACAAATTAAAGAATGCAAAACATAACAAATTGAAGTTATAATATAAGGAAAAATCTGGAACCTATAAAGGATTCTCAAAATTTTAAGATGTTGAAAATTGCAAAGTTGCGAAGTATGTAAGTGAAGCTTTAGTTTTAAGCATTGGAATTTAATTTTTAATCATGTAGTGTTTTAGTATTTGGTTATCAGGTAGCTAGAGCATCTCTGCCATTCTGAATACTGTGGTATCTCTGCTTTCAGAGGCTCATATATTGGGCATTTGTTGTCTTACTGGAGCAAAGCAAGACTTTTCTTGCTTTGCTCCAGGCTATGGAATGTATTCCTTCAGAGCTTGTATTTCCACCTTAGAAGACAGATAAGTTGCATCATTTTGACAGACCACTAAATGTTAATGATTGAAATATTTTACCCTGCCTTGAGTGTTCCACAAGAAAAAAGTAATTACATAGAAACATCATCAAATCATGGAACTGGATAGTTGTCTATAACATAAATTACAGAAAACAGAAATGTTAATGTGTTCAGAATTCAGATTCACTGATTAGATGTTGGCAATGGATTTTTTGCTATGAAAATGGAAAAATACTGATAGCTAGGTATTAAAATAAAACAAAAACATTTCTAGCTAGGGTGTTAGCCCTGCTTTACCTAAATGTAACCCTGAAAAGAAAACAGAAATGAAACACTTACTCATTAGGTCTCATTAACTCATCCGCTTTTTCCTTAAGGCCAGTTTTTTAATTCCAGTCACCCATTTATTCAGTTTTGAGATTACTAAATTTAATTTAAGCTTGGCTTCCATCCCCCCAAAAAAGCAGTTGAGGAGATGGCTTTGAATTCTACAAAAGTTCTTGAGGAGCAGGATACAGGCTATATATATTATAGCCATGGTGTATATATTCTGCACTTAGTAATCTCTCCTTTATCATATTTTATTCATATTTTCCTATAAATTTGAAGGAATGTTAAACATTTTGTAACATTTGTTTTTTGGTGCTTAATTAATTCTAATACTTATCTAGCAAATACATTTATGATTTGAGAATAGAGAACATTTATTATAGATGACATGTTTATACCTCGATTTAATGCATCTCAGTATTAATAATCAAATTTTCTGGGTAATGATATCTCTGACCGAAATACCATATCTCTCTGGTTTAAATAAGAAATATATTCCAAAATATAGATAACTACTGGATGATAGCAGAAAAATATAAAAGATACTAATTCTTTGTGATCATGTGGAGATTTGTTTTATAGACCAGATATAGTGGCCTAGGATAGATATAAGTAGGCAGTACAGGATGGTGAGGATGGCAGAAAATGTTATTTGTTGTTCGCTTCCTTCTATCCAGGACATAGCATATAATTGATGCTTGAGCAGAGTCCGCAGTCAGTGGTGGGATTCAGCCAGTTTGGGCTGGTTTGGGTGAACAAGTAGTTAATTTGCTGGCTGGCCCCTCCCTGCCCCTTCCAGGAGTCCCCACACACTCCATTTTGGCTCCCAAGTAAGAGCAGGGGACCTACTAGGCCCAAAATGGGGCATGGGGGGGGGGTGCGGTGTGGCCCCCATGGCCCGTTTTTGCTCCCAGGAGACTGCAGAAGGCCGAGTGCTGTCACACCCCCTGGCTATGCCCAATATGGCCACGCCAACCCAGCCAGTCATTAGGCAGAAAACCGGTTGTTAAATTATTTGAATCCCACAACCGTCTGCAGTATTGTTTGGGACACTGCACATCCTCTTCATGACCTGGTTTCTTTCTTACCTTCTGAGAGGAGGCTTCATGGTATTCAAGCAGAATATTCAGTCACAATTTTGTTCCATAGAACATCAACCTTGTGAACTCTCAAGTTTCCTCTTTCTGCTGTGTAATATATATGTGTGTGTGTAGGGTGTGTGTGTGTGTGTGTGTGTGTGTGTGTATTTGTTTTCATAGATTTTCACAGGTAGAGGTATGCAAGTTTTGGTGTATTTGGGTCTTTTCCCATGTAAGATTGATACTTACATACTTCCCATGTAAGTATCTTGGCGACGTTTCGACGAGGTCCCACTCGTCATCTTCAGGATGGTGTCTTCGGCTTCATTCTGTATGAGCAAAGCGTGATCGGAGATGCCATGTCTCTATAAATACCGGTGGGGAGGTGGGGAGTGCTGGCTCTGTTGCTGTAGGCAGGTTGGTTGGCTGTGTTGTTGCATCTTGATTAGTTGATGGAGTTGATGTTTGCAGATTAGTTGGCTGTTTTGTAACATCCTGTGTAGTCGAGGTCCTAGCTGTGTGCCCATTAGTCTTTTGTGTTGTAACAACCTGGGTAATGGATTGTGTGGTAGCATCCTGAGCTCTAGTGTTGTGACTTCCTGAGTCCTGCACTGCAACATCCTGTCCCAGCCACAAACATTGACACCAGACTAATCAAGATGTAACAACATAGCCAACCAACCCTCCTACAGCAACAGAGCCAGCACTCCCCACCTCCCCACCAGTATTTATATATAGACACGACATCTCCGATCACGCTTTGCTTGACAGACACGAAGCCGAAGACACCAGCCTGAAGATGACAAGTGGGACCTTGTCAAAACGTCGCCAAGATACTCTCAATCTTACACGGGAAAAGACCCGAATATGCCAAGACTTACACACACACACACACACACACACACACACACGTGTGTGTGTGTGTGTGTCTATGTATCTAGCATGTGTATATATGTGTTATGTATGGGTATGGGTAGATATATATCTATATCTATATCTATGAGAACAGGCAACAGAATTCCATTTTTGATGACAATAAAGGTTGTCTTGTATTGTCCTGCCCTGTCCTGTGCTGTCTTAGTAAAGCTTTCATCTCAATTCGCTTAGGATTTGGACATAAAAGCTACTGGTCTCTATTCTATTACAAATTCCATTTCTTTGTTCTAAAAAGATTGCAAAGTGAATTATTTGGAGACTTGCTCTGATTGAGACAAGAAGAAATAGTGGTTTGATTGTCATTAAATGATCTCCATGGACAGCAGAAATGCAGCTAAGAGCCTTTACTGTTGTGAAACATTTAGGTTGTTTTGTGGAAAGCTTTACTGCCTCTTTTAATTAATAAAGCATTTAGCACTCTCTTTTATAAGGATCCTGCAAATGATCGTTTTACTAGGGAAAAGGTGGCCTTTTCACTTGGGGAAAGAGATGCAGTCATGAAGCTTTAATAACTGGTATGCCACTTTAGGCATATATCATGTGGTTTGTGAGCACAGCTGAGGTTAATGAAGCACTTTAGAACTGCTGCACAGCAAAAATGTATAGGAAGATGCTATAAAATATTAACCTGTATCTGTTTTATAAATTTTACAACATATTGAATGACAATAAACAAGAACAAAATCTCTGGCCATATATACCATCTAATATTTCTAATTATAACAATTCTAAGGAAAATATGCAAGATATGTTGGGTCTCTCAGATCAGTTTATTTGGGATATAATTTATATAGGATCCATATGGATGTCCATTGGTCTCTGCCTGATTTTTTCTTTATTTATTCTTAGAGGGCCTAGAGCCATGATGGCGAACCTATGGCATGGGTGCCACAGGTGGCACGCGGAGCCATATTGGTGGGCACGCGAGTGTTGCCCTAACTCAGCTCCAGAGCGCATGCGCACACTGGCCAACTGATTTTTAGGTCTTCCAGTCCCACCAGAAGTTGGGAAACTGGCTGTTTCTGGCCTCCAGAAGGCCTCCGGGGAGATGGGGAAGGCTGTTTTTGCCCTCCCCAGGCTCCTAGAAAGCCTCTGGAGCCTGGGGAGGGGGAAAACGGGTATACTGGGCCCACCGTGCCATCGCGTGCCAAAAGCAGGGGGAAGTGTGGGGAGGTCACGTGCACATGTGCAGGAGGGCGGGGCGCATTGAATTATGGATGTGGGCACCCGCACCCGCAACCCCCCCATGACCCCTGCTTTTGGCACGCAACGGCAAAAAGGTTAGCCATCACTGGCCTAGAGACTAAGAGAATTAGGAATCCAATGCGGCAAGAAAACAATAAATGTGTTTTATTTATTTAATTTAGTACTTAATTCTTTTTATATGCTGGTCAGTGAACACTAGTAGGATTAAGAAAAGTTCCATGTCCTTTATGGCTCCTCCTGGACCTTGAATATAGAAACTGAAGAATAAAAACTGCAGAAAACTATGAATGCTAATATTTGTCCATTTGTCTTTTGTACAAGTAAAAATGTGTATAGGCTGCTAAAAATGATATACGCAAACTCAGTTTATTTACTGATTTATTAGATATGTATTCCACCTTTTGTACAGGAATGTAGGTTAGTAAATATAGTGCTCTCTCAATCTACTATATATTATCTATATTGTATATTAAAATTAATATCTACCGTATATACTCGTGTATAAGCCGACCCGCATATAAGCTGACCCCCCCCCAATTTTACCCCCCAAAACTGGGAAAACTTGTTGACTCGCGTATAAGCTGGGGGTGGAAAATGCAGCGGCTACTGGTAAATTTCAAAATAAAAAAAGACTGGTCAAAAGTGCAAGGACCTGTCAGAAATCACTTTTTTCAGCCCTTTGGGTAGCCCTTTTGTGCATATGGACTTCTCAGAGGGCTGAAAAAGTTGTTTTTGACTGGTCCTTGCACTTTTGACCAGTCCTCGAATTTACGACTGTCCTCACATTTTACGTTTTTGCCCTATCTTGTCACCATGGTGAAGAGAAGCAGTTGTGAAATGAGTGACATGGTTTTAAGAATGCTGCACGGGCATAAATGTGAGGATGGTCATAAGTGTGAGGACCAGTCAAAAATAACTTTTTGAGCCCTCTGAGTAGTCCATGTGCATAAAAGGAGAGGGAGGAAGAGAGGAGGAGAAGAAGAAAGGAAGAGGAAGTAGGGAGGAGAAGGAGGGGGGGAAGAGAAAGTAAGAAGGAAAGAAAAGAGGTGGTAGGTTTGAGGAGAAAGATTGCTTACAATAAAAAAGATGAAAGGGAAGAAAACCAACCCCAAACACATATAAAGATATTAAGATAAAGAATGAATTGTTAAACTTTAAAGAATAAAAGAGAACAAATATGAATAAATAGCAATAATTAGAAACACACATACAAACATACAATGTATTTTCTTTGAATATTGAATATTCCAATTATTTCCATGCAATCCAATTTCTTACAAATCAATTAATTATATTTACCAATAATAATAAACCAAATAATTTCCCCCAATATTCTTCCAAACCACAACTTAACCATTTCTGCTTTCAACACAATATACAATTAATAATATCTTAATTATTACAATTCCCTATTTTAATAGAGCTTTTTTTCTTTTGTGTTTTAAAATCTTGAACTCCCCTCTTTTGCCATTTGCCATAAATTTCCCATTGTTTGCACCAACCTTTTTTGATAAGGAAAAAGAAATCAAATCTGCCTTAGCAAACAGCAAAGCCAACAAGCCGTTTTAGTTTCACTTTGGGTTTCAGCAGAAGGAGAAAAAAAAATGTGCTCTTTGCAGCAGGCACCTTTTTTAAAAAAATGTGCTCTTTGCAACAGGCACCTTTTTGCAGCCGGCATCTTCTCATTTGTTTTCTTTTAATCCTGATCAGCTGTAGGGGGGGCCTTTGAAGTCCGTGGCAAGAATTTAAAGTTTTTTTTTTCCTCTAGCCATCAGCTGGAACTCAGGAGGCAGTCCCAATAGATTGGGAATGGGCAGGGTAAGCAAAACCCGTTCTCCTGCTGTTTCCTAGCTTGCAGGGAAAAAGTCATTTTTTTCGTGACCCACGTATAAGCCAAGGGGGCGTTTTTTCAGGCTGAAAAACGGGCTGAAAAACTCGGCTTATATGCGAGTATATACGGTATGTATTAAAAGGTACACACACTTTCTATAACTGCTTAACATCCTCTGCACCTCTCTTCTTCAAGCTGTACCTTGTGAGTCATGGAAATTTCCAAATAATTAACCACTATAGAATAGGGAAGTGGAGCCCCCTTTCAGAGTGAAAGATGGAAATTCCCTGGAATCATTCCAACCACCAATCTAAAGCCATTCTTCCTTGGAGGGATTCATCATTCTTCATCATTACCTATTTGGCCAAAAGACAAGATGTACTGTATAATTGGGTATCATCAGCCTATTAATGATAACAACCCCCCTTGCCAGCAATGCCCTCCTTCAGCAGCTTCATGACAGTGTGAAACAGGAATAGATGGAGAAAAGGTTATTGAGGGATTCCACAGATTAGAGGTGTCCAGATCTCCTCTTTCTCCACCACTGATTGGAATTAATCTTTCAGGAATAAGAAAGCCTTTTAGAGGTAGTTTTGAAGGATGCTGTGTTCCATATCAAAACCCTCTGAGATGCTAAAGAAGACTATGAGGATTGCAGTCTGCTAATTTTGATCCCTCGAAAGGTCATATACAAGTATCACCAATGCAGGTTCCATACTACAGGTAGTCCTCAATTTACAACAGTTCACTTAGTGACCATTCAAAGTTACAATGGCACTGAAAAAAGTGACTTATGACCATTTTTCACACTTCTGACCATTGCAGCATACCCATGGTCACATCATCAAAATTCAGACGCTTGGCAACTGACTTGTATTTGTGATGGTTGCAATGTCCCAGGGTCACGCGATCATCTTTTGCAAACTTCTGATAAGCAAAGTCAATGGGGAAGCCAGGTTCACTTAACAACTGTGTTACTAACTTAACAACTGCATGGATTCACTTAGCAATTGTGGCAAGCAAGATAATAAACTCACTTAACAAATATCTCACTTAACAACATAAATTTTGGACTCAATTTTGGTCGTAAGTCGAGGACTACCTGTATAGCCCAGGTTGAATCCTGTCTTCCAAAGACCCAGTCTGTTTCTTCTAGAGTTCTTATAAAATTACCACTTTCTGTGCAACCTTTCCAAAATAATTATCATGGCAATTGGATCAAGCAAAAGTTTCTTGAGCTGGAGTACAGCTTTCTTCAAAAGAAATACTCTGGACCAGGGGGGAAATGCTGCATCGGTTCGCACCGGTTCAGGCGAACCAGTAGTAAAAAAAAGCTACCAATACATCCGAACCGGTATTTCCAATGATCAGCTGTGCCGCATGATCTATATTTGCTAGAAATCCTGCTTTCTAGCAAATCTAAATCACGCGGCACAGCTGTTCCCCCCTTCCTGTTCTACTTACCTTCAAAAGGCTCATTTTTCTGTGCGACGTGCACGTTTGGTGTGCACTGTTTATGCGCGCTAGTAGTGTGCGTTTGATGTTCACCGCTCATGCACAGGCAGTGAACCAGTAGCAAGCCATGGAGATTTCACCACTGCTCTGGACTCAAACCCAAGTCAATTTATTGCTTGGATCTATTTCCTTCAACCCTATGAGAGACAACAAACGTAAGGAGCAGGGTCCAATTCAGAAATGACAGGTCTAACAATGCAGACAGTTTTATCCACTTCTTCAAGACTCACAAATGATACTAGATTATTTAACAAAATGAAATAAGTGGATTGAGACAGAAGAATAAAGGACTAGACAGAAAGAGACCATAGCTCAGAAAAGCATTTTGCTTGTCACCATTAACTGAGACAGAGACAAAGTAATCAAGTGGCAAACGTGAGCCTTACTTACTACTTGTTAACCTCTGTTAGTGTATATTGAAATCTTTGTAATGATAATGAAAGACAAACTGCAATTGTTTTTTCATTTGGTCATTTACCATTAGGAATTATTTTGAGGCACCTTTTCTCATTGATTTCAGCAAACTTGATAAGATCATAACACCTTAAAGTTATTCAAGGAAATAACTTTGTATTATTTGTATCAATAACAACTTTGTATCAATAAAGTTGTATTCTTCTTGTATTTTAAGCACTCCTTGAACTCCACAACTTGATCTGGGAATTAAAAAGTGAGCACTGCTCAAACAAACAGTCACTGCATAAAATGTGTACATATTTGAATAAATAATATTTGATTATATGTTGAAGGACTAGGATGTTGTCTATTATTATTTATATTTATTACTGATTTTATTTGTTTTTTTACTGAATACCGGTTTATGGGGAATCCTAATAAGGAATTCTTGGTATACTCACTATTCTTGCTTTTGTTTTTTGAGAAATTGGTATAAAACTTTGTAGCACTGCCAGCCCTCTTTCATGTGATTGCTTACAGAGAGGTCAGACATGCTACTTTACTATTGTAATAGTATAATTCAAATAACTGGTTCTCCTTGAAAGAGTTAGGAGAGTTTTTACATTATCCATTTTCCATTTCTTCACACACAAAAAACTGCAGATAGTTGTTTAGGAGTGTGCAGAGATGTAGCATGAATTTATAATTTTGTAAAGCCCACAACTGAAGAACTATTGTATATAGTAATCCTGAACATTAAAAAAAATTATATACCAAAGTTTAATTAAACGAAATAGGAAATAAATCTGAATAGGAAAGTAAAATCGGGGGTGGGGTGGGGGTGTCCCTTGGTGCTTTCTGAGCTTGTTTGTTTTCTTGCAGACATTTCATTACCCAAACTAGGTAACATCATCAGTGCTAGTCATTACTTAGCTTTGGTAATGAAATGTCTGGAAGAAAATAAGCAAGTTCAGAGAGCACCAAGGACTCCTCATCTGAGCTACAAATAAATAAAATTAAGTCTGGTTTAAATTTTAAGTTACAGCAACCCATCTATTATCAAAACTAGTTCAACAATGAGGACCAAGCTTAATTATGTTTACTGGAAGGCTAACAGAACATGATGATTGATACTTTGGAAGATGGAGGAGATTTTTAGTTGATGATACTTAAAAGTTTTTTTAAAATAAGTTATAAGAAGGCTGCTCATTAAAGGTTAGCAAGGATAATGTGAGTTGTTCCACTAATGCCCGGGATGCATGGTGGGAGAGGTTCTGCCTAACGGAAGCTTTTATGGTGCTTTTGGATGGATGAGAAATACTTCCTTTTAACTTTTCTTTTTCTTTTTCTCTAGCAGTTGTAATGATCCTGAATAGTATGAGTGTCAGCTGGAGTGCCCGCCTTCAGATTTTCCTAACCTTTTGCAAGCTTGTAGCAATTTTGATAATTATAGTCCCTGGAGTTATGCAGCTAATTAGAGGTATGAACTGAAAAGTAAATGCTATTTTATGTGCTTTCATCTCCCTCCTTCCTATTTTTGCCCCTACCAAAGACTGCTTATGCCAGCAAAAATCTTTTAATTAGTCTCTGCTTGTTCAATTTAAGTTCCATACTGTCAGGTAAATAACTGGAAGTAAAACTTACATTGCAGCATCTGGCTATGAGATCATACTGAGTCTCCATCTATCATATTTAAATGTTGGACCAAAAGATTGTTTCTTGCAGCAAAATCAAAAACAAGCAAATAGGGTCTCAAAGATTCTTGTAATGATGAAAGACTCAAGCTTCTATACTACGTGTTTTATATAGAACAGTGCAGTGTATTTGTAATATAACTTTATAGCTTTTCTCTTTATTGGAAACGTTTTTATATAAAGCACCACTCCCACTAATTGGTGTTCACTCTTAAAATGTTTCTTAAGTAGAGTGTTTAAAGTTCTTTAAGTAGATGAGTGAGTTTTATTCCTTTAGACTGCTGCTGGCTGCTGCAATATTTTGCTTGTAGCAGATGCTGGTCATAATGTAAAATCTGTAATGGTGTGGATTTACTACAAAAATAATGTTTTATTACCATTATTCCAACACTGTTTCTTCACTATGAAAACATTTTTTCATCATGATCTAATTCAGCTATATGATAAGGATTTTGGTTCCTAACTTCCCCTTTCTCTTTCTGTATGTGTAAAGGGGAACCAAGTACAGTTTAGATTAAGTCACAGTTTCGGTTAGATTCCACCAAGAGCCTTGGTGGTGCAGCAGACTAAAGTGCTGTTAAAGTAGCACTTAGCTGCCATCTGCCTGCAATTACTGCGAGTTCAAATCTCACCAGGCTCAAGGTTGACTCAGCCTTCCATCCAGAGGTAGGTAAAATGAGGACCCAGATTGTGGGGGCAATAAGCTGACTTTGTATAAAAAAGACCACCGCTTAGGGGGGGCCAAAAAGCCCTACTAAGCAGGTATACACAAAAGTATGAAGACTATTGCTTAATGCATTGTAAGCCGCCCTGAGTCTCTGGAGAAGGGCGGCATATAATCAAACCAATAAATAAATAAATAAATAAATAAACAAACAAACAAACAAACAAACAAACAGTAACTTGTCCAAGCTATGGCCAATTAATGAACCAGGATCTGAAATTACGTGATGACTAACTGTTCAAACCAAATCAAAATAAGTGCCAAAAATATTATAGCATGGTGTGTACATCATGTCTATATGTGCACACACATCTACACTTTAAAACAAGCAGTGATGAGTTCAAGCTGAGTCTGTGTTCTTGAATTTTAAAAAATGGTAATTTCAAGGATGGCCCCACAATAAAATTGGGAAATCTTAAAGGGATACAATTAAGAATAACTTCCTAATTGGTAAGCTTATCAGAAATAAAAAAAAGTTAATGTTTTATTTTCAGCAGCGCCTTTGCATCATTAAAGAACTTCTCAAGATGTTGATATAAAAATTGGGCTGCAATTCTTGGACAGAATTGCAATAAGTTCTCCAAAATGTTACAAAAATGGCATGGAGAAATAAAAAAAATATATTTAAAAATGTAGGCTATTGATTGTTTCATTTTTTTCTGAAATTTAAATTAATCTAAAAATGCAGATTGTGCTCTGAAGGCATTCCTAATGGAAGATGTTATAAGGGGTATTACACCTGGCATGCCGGAACAAAGAAACTATTTTGGATTTATTTAAACGATTGGGGTAGATAAAACTGAACTGGAAAAAATTACTGCATATGGATTTATGTCTGGGTTGTTGATGTTGGTAATATTTTAACCTTAATAAAATTGAAATCAACTTTGGTATGTTTTTTTTCTTTCCCAGGAGAAACTGAGCACTTTAAAGATGCATTTTTTGGAAATGCAGCCAGTGTCAAAGGATTGCCTCTAGCTTTTTATTCTGGAATGTATGCTTACTCTGGTTGGTAAGTTACACTGCTGATTTACTGAATGGCTTTTGATTAAGAACCTTCTTGTGAAATAAATTCTAACCCACAGAGATATTGCCTGAAGTTTTCCTTTAGTACCTCTTTGAAGCTAAACATGGGGTGGAAAGAGATCCTGTCCTAGTGAAACTTTTCATATGTGAACTGCAAAACAGGACGTTTCAGAGACAGATTCCAGACTTATCTGCAATTTCAGGGTGCACAAGAAAAGTTCCAGGAAAACTGTCACTATATATGACAGTGTTTAATTTCCTTGATTCCATAGGAGGAACCAAGGGAAACAGTGCTATCAGGGTTTCAAGTGCTACAATAGATAAGATTATGCTGGTTTCATTTGAATTAGTTTTGCTACTCTGGATTCTCAATTATACTGGGTCATAAGGTGCCTTCTTTGGTTTGAGTATAAAGAATGCTATGAGAATCCTGCCAATAGTAAATGCCTTTGTTTATTTTAAAACAACTTCTTTTGATTTAGGCAAGACATCACAGATAGCTTACTTTGAGATGTAAGTCCATCCAAACTTCAAAATGGTATGCAATAGAACTCTTTCGATATAGCAGATTAGAGGGGTGTTTGGTGCTCTCTGAGCTTGCTTGTTTTCTTGCTGATGTTTTGTTACCCTAACTAGGTAACATCATCAGTGCTAGTAAGGAGTGCTGTTTGTTCTCAGTTTATATTCTGGTGATTTACTTGTCTGTGTGAAGGTATGGGTGGGGTGGAGTTTTAGGGATTGTTTGGTTGGGCTGTTTACTAATGGGTCTTTAACAGTTTCTTGATTGGGGTATTGCTTACTTATCAACTTCAGACCAACAATCAAGTAAGCAATACCCCAGTCAAGAAACTGCCAAAGAACCATTTGTAAACAGCCCAACTAAAGAATCCCTAAGACTCCCCCTCCCCGCATTCTCACACAGACACCAGAATATAAACTGATGTTGGCAAGAGAATAAGCAAAATCAGAGAGCACCATGGAGCCCTCATTTCAACCCTGAGTTACAAATATTCTCCTTTATTGATAACAGATTAGAGTTTAGTAATTCCTGCTATTTCAAGATTACTTGCAGCTTTCGGTTTGTTTTCTAGAATTATATTCTGTGTTTTGTTAGGAGCTTAAAATGGCACATAGAAAGCTACCTCCTCCTATTTTTCACCACAGAAAGGTAGTGAGGTAGTTGGGACCAGTGGTGGGGTTTCAAATATTTTTTACTACCGGTTCTGTGGGTGTGGCTTGGTGGGCGTGGAGTGGCTTGGTGGGTGTGTCTTGGTGGGCATGGCAGGGGAAGGATACTGTAAAATCTCCATTCCCACCCCAATCCAGGGGAAGGTTACTGCAAAATCCCCATTTCCTCCCAATCAGCTGGGACTTGGGAGGCAGAGAATAGATAGGGGCAGGGCCAGTCACAATATTTACTACTGGTTCTCCGAACTACTCAAAATTTCCGCTACCAGTTCTCTAGAACTAGTCAGAACCTGCTGGAACCCACTTCTGGTTGGGACTACCTGCCTTGGTAAACCTACCCAAAGTCCCCAGTGGGCTTCCATGGTGAAAGAGGGCTACAATCTAAGTCATATCAGTGTCAGGCAAGACACTAACTGCTATATAGTTTAGCTCTTTCAAAGACAGAGTTTTAGAAACTAAGGATAGATCTGCTAATCACTTTTACCAATACTTCTACTATGAGATGATATTTTGATGTAATATAAAACAGGCTCCACATTGGAGCCTTACTTCCAATTTTGTAGTTGGTCCTATACCATAAATCTGGTTACGCTTCTCCCCCATACCACATTTATTCCAAGCACATATTAAGACAAGCTATTCAAGTAATATATAGAAATAGTTATAAACATGATGGTGTTAACAGCAACTTTGCTATTGTTTTTATAGGTTTTACCTCAATTTTGTTACTGAAGAAGTGGAAAATCCTGAAAGGTATGTACCCACCCTTCTTAACTTTTAGCAAAATTCTTAAACTTTTAAAATTTATGTTGCTGGTTAAAAAGTGGGAAAAGTGGGAAAATATACAAATCCTATATTGTGTTTAAGATTATCTTTCATGATGGTCAGATAGTTTTTTGTTTTGCAGAGTCCAAATATGCTGTTGCTATTTTTGATTTGACTTGTCCTGAGTTAATAAGCAAGTAGATCTGTAATCTTCCTTTCAACAATATGAGATCATTTCAGTGCCAGGGCCCTAATGGAGAGTTAGCATTCTTAATGAAGATTTTGTAACAGATGTTATATCTTGGATATAAGTCAGCCAAGTTGTTTTGTGATTTCATCCTACTAAGACCCAATTTAAATAAGGACCCTGTGGACAACATTCATGTAAACCGTTGATTCTTTAAATGGCAGCATACAATTAAACCATTTATGTGCAGGCTTAATATGTTAACAATCTGAGTCCTATGAGGATGTTTTGCTAGATATTTAGCATTGTTTGTAAATTTTCCATTAGATACATCAGGAACTTTTCAATAAGGATTCCCTTTTTATGACTCTATAATTGTTTAATTTGGGGTAGAGTTGGGGTATATTGAATATTTATATGCCTCCGTCCACCATTAATGTCTGATGTTTAAATCTAATTAGGGATTATCTAAAGATGTTGGAATTATGATGGAACTTTACTACCAGTGCAATGTAGTAATGTTGTTATATATTCTGGGACAGATATAAGTTCAAGTTTGGCAACTTGCAATTGCAGAGCTAAAGGCTGTCCTTTCCCCCCCTTTTGCAACCTGTGAAGTTCAACACATTGGTATGATGGTTGAAAATTAGCAAAATGTTTTCATATAACTTTGAGGTGGGCCAACATGAATATTTAAGATCCCTAAATGTATTTTACCTGGTTCAAAACTGTAGGAAAAGCCTTCTCCATTACCTTAAAATTTGGAAAAGAAATAGGAAAAAAAAATCCCACCCACATACCAATTTTAATTATTGTCTCATCCTTCAGAAACACTAACTATATGCCTGATCCCAGGAAGTTGAAGTCTTGTGATGTAGGCTGAAGTATTATATAGTTGAATGGAGATCCAAGAGCAGCAGGGGATACTTTTGACAGGAAAACTTAAGATTTACAAAAGACTACAAAATAATATACAGCATAGCTTTCAAAACTAAATGATAGAAACTTCTAAAACTCTTCATTTTGCAAGATATTGAAAAAAGCCTGAAACAAGGAGAAAGATGGAAAATATTGCCAGTATGTTTAAGTGTGATCCATAAAAACTAGCACATTGAAATGAGCCATGGAAGAAGTCTCTACCCAGGCAAATTTGTTTTATTAGACATAGAAATGATTGCATTTTGCTTATTTTCTTTGGGAATAACAGTTGTTGCCATCTGTTTTGCATAGATTTGTAATTTTCAACTCATTTGAATTGGTTCCAAAGAATGTTTCAAACTTTGGTTATTCAGTCCTAAACAGTAGACTATTTGCCTATTATCCACTACCACTTCCAGATTTTATTTATTTTGTCATAGGTACATGGTGATGCAATACAGATATAGATTTCTATGTACAAAGTGGGGAAGCCCCATCTTTCTCTGTAATCCTTTTGTTTGGAAAAATGAGTACTTGCAAAAATCTGAGCAAAGGACTCAGAGAAAAGGACAGAGAAAGAGAAGATGATTAGGAACTGGTGGGGTTTTTTTTGCCACAGAAAGTGAGACCAAAATTAACAGATAAAACTTGCAGCTAATTTTATTTCATTTAAATAAAAAGAAAAATCCTTTGACAGTAAGATCTTACAACAGTAGAATAATTTACACACAGCATTTATGATTGTTCCATCTCTAGAGGCTTTGAAACCAAACTATCATTTTTGAGAGTGATTAAACCGATTTTCTTGCACAGTGCAGAGAATTGGACTGGATGCTGCTTACATTACCCAACAAGTTCACAATTGTATAATTCTATGAATTATGTATACATACCAAATAAAAAAATGCATGCTACACATTTCTTGGAAGAAATGTGAAAAAATGTATTCATTTTTTGGACTTTTTAGCCCAACCTTTTAGACTTTGTAACCCAAGTTTGCAAATTGTTTAGAAACAAATTAAAACAAAGATGAAGTGTGGAAAATAAAAAACTTGACAACATTAACATATTTTACACATCATCAACATCTGTACTAATAGAGCGTGGTGGCCTATTGGTGAAGATTTCACTCTTCACCTGGAAGATTGAGAATTCAATCGTAGGTGGCATCAGATATTTTTATCCTAGGGCACAAAGAAAAAAAATCTGCTGTGAACTATGTGTGGTGTCAGGAAGGGCATCTGATCAGTAAACTCTCAGCTGCCAGCTGCTCTGGCATTAAGAAGTAGACATTGTTTTAGAGGCTAGAAAGGTTGAAGTGTTTGGAAAAAACTTTCACCTTAAAGCACCCTAAGATCAAATAATACCTTTTTGTAGACTTTACAATTTTGTGGATCATGCTTATCATGTTGAATAACTATATAACCTCACTGTAAGAGATACATAAATTAACCAACTAAGCAGCCAAAGAAGATTTTGGGCTCAGAGGATTAGATTATTGTATTATTGTACTCTAGCTTGCTTTGCTGTGGGCCTTTTATTTAAATCTTCTGCTAGAGTTGATGTTCAAGTTCAAAATTGCTGCAGAGTTTCTTTGACAGTAGATTTTCCACCTAGAATCATTACTATTGCCATGAATGACATCAGTTCTGTAATTGTTCCAGATGTAAAATTGGTAATGTATTGTGGCAAACTATATATGCAAAACACTTCCTGGAACATAGAAATGCATAAAGATTTTGTCTGTCTATGTTTTGCCAAAATGAATGCTTGCTCCAAAATTACTCACAGTTATGTTTCTATAACTGCACTTCATGATCCAGAAGAACGGCAGTTCGTATTCCTATCACTAGTTCATGCCCAAACAGTAGTAATTACCTTTAATATTACAATGACTGTATGCTAGAAAATAATTATGTGGCCAAGATTAATATTTGCACCTGAATAAATAAATCTCTGTAACAGAAGGCATATATTGAGTTAGAGTTAAGTCATTCAGCTAAGCCGAATTCTTTAAAGATTGATTTATGTAACATCTTTTCAAGCCTCCCACCCCCATCCCAGACTACAATATTCTTTTTTTCTTCCTTTGGTTTGGAGCAAATACTGATATTATTGCTCATCTGGTAAAGGATAATTAAGCAACCATTTAATTAGAAACAAGATGATGGGAAAAAATAAGATTGTACAAGAATATTTTAATTAAATGAATTGTAGAACAATAATTGATGGCCAGTTTGATCCAGCAGTTAAAGGCATCAGGCTAGAGACTTTGAGATTATGGGTTCTGGTCCAGCCTTAGGCGGGAAGACAGCTGGCTGACTTTGGGTTAGTCATTCTGTCTTAACCCTCAATGCTCATGAGTCAAGACCTCACCTGGAAAAACAACACATCCGAAACAAACACGTCCCTGAGTACAACAACTCAGTTGTGGTTGTACTACCTGAAAATAAACTATCAAGCGATATAATTATGACATTAAATCCCAACCCAGTAAAACACCTATCTTCTATATATTTTAAAGCATTTTTAAAAAAAGATCTAAGTGAATTAAAATGTGATGTTAGGCTATAAATATGAACATCCAAACAAATTGATTTAGATATTTGGTATCAGGAACTGCTTCTAAAGTTTTTGGCTCCAAATGAAAAGCAAGCAAATAAATTAAAACAACAACACTTGAGGGCAACATTGTTTAACAGCCAGAATGACCAGAAACATAGATATTGCTATGCTAGGAGCTCTGTAAAGAAATATAGAATAGAGTAGAATTCTTTATTGGCCAAGTGTGATTGGACACACAAGGAATTTGTCTTGGTGCATATGCTCTCGGAGTACATAAAAGAAAAGATGCATTCGTCAAGAATTGTAAGGTACAACACTTAATAATACTCATAGGGAAACAGTTAATATAAATCTTAAGGATACCAGCAACAAGGTTACAGTCATACAGTCATAAGTGGGAGGAGATAGGTGATAGGAACAATGAGAAGATTAATAGTAATGCAGACTTAGTAACTAGTTTAACAGTGTTGAGGGAATTGTTTGTTTAGCAGAGTAATAGCGTTTGGAGAAAAAACTGTTCTTGTGTCTAGTTGTTCTGGTGTGCAGTGCTCTATAGCGTCATTTTGAAGGTAGGAGTTGAAACAGTTTATGTCCAGCATGCGAGGGGTCTGTAAAAAACAGTCCTCTTTTTGACTCATGCAGTATACAGGTCCTCAATGGAAGGCAGGGTGGTAGCAATTGTTTTTTCTGCAGTTCTAATTATCCTCTGAAGTCTGTGTCTGTCTATATATAGAACATATATATATATATGTATAGAACAGAATTCTTTATTTACATATGAAATGGACCTTTCAGAAGTTTGGAAATGGTCTGTTTCTGCTTGTTAAATAAGTTTGAGGCCGTTCTATCTATCATTGTTTAAAAAGTTACACTGTGAAAGTAATGTATTATTGAGATGTATAGTATTTGTAAGCCTGCTCTTGGGTTGATAAATCATGTCTACTGCCTGTAGAAATCCAAAGAATGAATTGCTTTGTTATAACCTTGAGGGGTCTTAGATTAGTCAGTTTGTCTATTAGACTTACTGCAGTGTACTTCTCACTTCATTTATTCCTTCTGTTCTTGGAAGCAGGGATGCTGCAGATTTGTTGCCAGGGTTTCATGTCATTAGTCATTTCAGAAAAGCAAAATATCAGACTAGCCCCCATAATCTTTTGCATTTTTTTAAAAAAAGGTTTAAATAATCTGACTCATATTTAATTAATATACTGTCTGCTTCCTATTTATATTAATTAATGCCTGAAAGTCTTAACATCTGAAGTCAATGAGAAATGGAAACACAAAGCAAAATAGTGAATATATTTCTAGTTTTAAGAATATTGAAAAATATCTTAATTTAATTTATGTATTAACACATTGTAAATTCCAACTCTTTCAAAAATTTTGAATTCCATATTCCAATGCACCTAGTTAAATCACTAGCTCTCATGATGCTTTAAATAGTAATCTGAACATACCTAATTTTATTAATTAATTAATTAATTAGTTATCAAATTTATATGGCTGTGCATCTCACACAAGGTGACAAATAAATCAACAATTATCACAATATAGCATCATTTTGAGGGTAGGAGTTGAAACAGTTTATGTCCAGCATGCGAGGAATCTGATAAACCTGATAAATCAGCTAAGTAACATGAGTAAAAACAAGATTGCAAAAGGATTAAATTAAGAAATTAGGTTTGCCTCCTGGGTCCCATTTGATGAAACACCTTAGCAGATGGCACCTGGAGCATGATTGTCCTGCTGGAGCTGATGAGATGGATAGATTTAATTGGGGAGGGGTGGTCCCTCAGAAAATTCATATCGTAAGGCTTTAAAAACCAAGACATGGAAACAAACTGATAACCAATGCAGCTCAGCAGCAGAGGTGGAGTGTGTATGCTGCATTTTGCACCAACTGAAGCTGGTCCAGAAAGATATGGCTGGTGATATTGAAAGCTGTCAAGATGTGACCAATGCTTTTCTGTACCAAGTCCAGTCCTGAATCTTGATAGAAAGGAGTATAGATCAGGGGTCCCCAACCCCAGACCACAGTCCATACTTGAGCCCAGAGGTGGTATTCAGCCGGTTTGGACCAGTTCACCTGAACCGGTAGCGGAAATCGCGGGTGGGCGCACCCATCCGCCCCGGCTCTATGCCATCCTATTTAGGCACGTTTTTGAGGCCGGGTGCATGCGCAGAAAGTGCGTATGCCAGTAAAACACATGCGCGGAAGGTCAGGTGCATGCATGGATGGGGCGCGTGCGAGCAAAGTGAGTGTGCCCGCGTGCACGCTCACATTTGCAAATCGGTAGGTAAAGTAAGTGAATACCACCCCTGCTTGAGCACTTTGGAAATGGACTTTGGAAGTGTCAGGCAAGTTCATGTTCATTGCCACTTGCATGAGCAGCGGAAAGCAGGCACACTCCATTTGCACAAGCGGCAGGTGCCCTTGCCCACCACAAATGGAGCTGCGGGGCATGTGTGCTTGCCCTCTGCTTGCATGGAACTATCCCCTCTTCTCCCTGGCTGGTCTGCAAAGGTTGGGAAATATGCCTCATCCAGGATCTCCTGAAACTACAGCATGTCCACATTTTCCATCATCTTCCTTTAAAAATTGGACACCGGACAAAAATTGTCAAGTATGGTGGTATCCAGTGATGGCTTCTTGAGGAATGGGTGAATCAACACCTCCCAAAGATGTAATGGGATAACCACGTTTCTCAAGGATTTAACATGCTAGAACCTACCCATATTTCACCCCTTGGGTAGCCTTAGCCCAAGCCTTAGCCAACTAGAAGGTGCATGGTGCAGCTCCATCAGTTCTCCCTCCCTCCTGGTCATGGCAATTTGAAAGCTTTGAAAGTTGACACATGGTCTAAGAGCAAGTGGTCAAACTCACAGTAATGTCCACTTTTGCAGCATCAACAAGTTCAAACCATTCCTCCAGATAGTAGGACAAGAGTGTCCCAGGCATCTCAATAGGACTTGGACCAGGGAGGCATGAAATTTGGAATGAATTTCAGCAACTTTGTTTAATAGATGTTTTGAAAATTCCTTTGTGCAGCCTATATATGAATCTACAAGTCTTCTGTGCCCAAAAGGCCATGGATCACTTGGAACAAGGTCATGGGATGGCAGCCCATGGATGCAATAAAGACAAAAAAGTATTGGTGCTTTTGTTCTAACTTTTTTCACTTGTATTGAATAGTCTTGGTATATATTTGTACTTACAAAATAGAACGTGTTGCGGTGTTGTGCTTTATGTAACAACATTACAGTACAAATTATAACAATTGACCTTGAGAAAGTTGGTTCACTTTTATTATTTTTATTTTTTAATTTGTTTGTTTTGGAATATGAATTGTGCGACTGTAGCTTCTTTGGAAGGTAATACCCGCTGTGAAGAAACATTCCTTCACAAAGATAGAGTGTCAACCTTGCTTATGACAAGATAAAATGGTTTGCTTTTGGCAACATCATGAGGAGAAATAAGTGATATTTTTAATAGTCCAATAAGGTTTTTGAAAAACAGGGACTATGGGTTAATAGTAGTAAGGACAAAAATATTTCATATGGCAAAATATACAGTACTAACAGTATTGTAAATAAATTCTGTTTATAAATGTGTAACTTTAATACATGATTAGTCAAGACAATGCTTAGCACACACATTTGTGCACACATACAAAACCCCACAGAATAATAATTCTGAGATATGAACTGATCTCTAATTTGGTTTTAGTAATGAAAGTTTTAAGTTTGTGTTAAGTAAATGTACAAGAAAATTTTTACTTCTTTGTCATAGTCCATGCTCATTCATTAAAGCTAATTGCTTGGAGCAATAAACACTTTTTCAACCTAAAAGATAGTTAACCTATTTTTTAAAATCATAAAATCCAGAAAAACAGCAACAAAACTAACATATAAACACACAAATTGAGCAGGAAAAAGAAACCAACAAAGATATATGAAGGCAAACAAATTTTAAACAAGTTTTTCAACTTTGATCACACAAAATTACTACTTAAGAAGCAGAATTATGTATTATTTTCAAACACATAATTGTTTTATTAAAAGGACAAATTTAATAAAAGGCCATTTCCTTGCTTGGTGTCATATGCTATCCATGAATTACTGGTACAGGCTTTCAAATCCGATATCTGATGAGCCAGTGTTAAGCTTCAGAATGTAATGACTGTGATCTAGAAAACAGATTTCCTGGTATTTTGCCGGTAACTGTGACTGGCATTTTTAGAGGCAGTTTGAAAATGCGAGCCACAGTTACTGGTGAAACATCAGGAAATATGTTATCCAAACCATAGTCACTAAACCCTGAAGCTCAACACTGTCTGGCTATCCATGAATTGTCGTAAAATCATATTTTTGACATTTTATTCCTTAGCAAGACAGAAGTGTCCTACATTAAGAAACATTTTGACTATCTTGGATTTTCTTTGTATTATTCAGCTTCATTTAAAAAAAATGCATTAAGCCACTGTACAAAATAAGTGGTGCAGATATAATAGGCTTTTATTGTGATTTTTTATCTTGATGTAATCAACAGTGGCATATCTTAATCCTAGAAATGCTCTCTAAAGCTCTCATGTTCATTTAAATGTAAAAGGTGCCTGTTTACCTTATCATCGCTTTGAAAGGCATGACTTTCACTTTTTCCTTTCAGTTCTATTCTGTATAAAGTATAATTTTGAAATAATGAGTTCAAGTTCCATATAATTAGATTTTTTTAATGACGGAGAGAGAGAGAGAGAGACCGAAAGCACAACCACCAACCCTATTTTTTGCATTCATTTCTTAGTTTCACATTCATCACAGTATATCCTGCCAATATTAAACATCTTAGTTTATGTATTATAATCCAATACAACTCACTGTAGCATTATAGGGAGTAGATGGCATAGTAATGTTTTCATGCTAGAATTGAAATTTAATTGAAGTTAGTATACATGAAACTAAACACAATATCAGAGTAATGATGATTTAATAACTGACCGGCTGCTGTAATGTTGTAATGCTGTAAGGCTGTATTACTGAAATGATGATGCAATGAGAATGAGTCAGCAGAGTTATTTAATTTATCACTTTAAGAGGCTGTATATATATATAAGAGAGCCCCTGTCAGGGCATTCTTTCTCTCCATGTGTGTTTCCGTGCTATAGTTGATGATTGATTGCCTGCCTTTGCCTAGTATGTGTATGTATATATTCCTTGTAGATAAACCACTATTTGAAAGACAATCCTGTTTACTGTATTTTGCTCCTGGGTCTCAAAATAGTCACACTGTGTGCACTCTGACACACAATGATTCTGGTGATAAGAAATACAAAGGTTTGGCTCCAGATTAAGCTGTCTTTTATTTCCAGCAAAATAATTATATTGTAATTTCAGTACAATATAAGTGTGACTAAACATGAGGGAAATTTTCATGAAATTTCATTAGTTTCTTCATGTACCCATATTATATTACAGAAAATTTCTTTGTCCCATTTAATAGTCAAAGCAGATTATAGTAATCTATATTAATTATCTGCTTCAGTATTAGTTAGAATAGTATCATCTATGATACTATTCCACCTGCAGGCTGGCATCTGAGTTTTAATTTCTTAGAATTTGAAGTAATTATTTTAAAATTGACTAAAATATTATTTTCAGAACTACCTGAAGTAGTTTTTTCCCCACATATTTTTTATAAAATATTTTATATTTTATTTTTCAGTATCATTTAATGTAACATTTAGAAAAGGCAATCTTATCTCAAACAGATCTAGTTAGGATTAATTATATCATTTTTTTAAATAAAAGAAAAGCATGATATAATTTTTAGCTCAGTATTCCTTCACATAATTAGTAATCAGCCATATATAATTTGTGGGATAGGAATAAGTATGATCCAGACAGATTTATTTGAATCAAGGAATTGTTCTATAAAAGGTGTAAGCAGGTGGTTCTAAGAATGACTCGGTCAATTGAAAAACTGTTGAGAATACAATTTAGATGATCAGGAAAGCTATCTAGGGTATGGAGTAGACATTGGGCAATAAACAGGAAAGAAATTCCGTAGATAGTATCTTTATTTTCTTTAGAAAACAAAGGGTATGAGGAAGCAGGAAATGTCAGGCAAAATGTCAGAGTTGTATAGCTTTGGGGCAACAGGAGCTAATCATTAGTGCTAGCCTTACTATTTAAGCAAATTGAGGTGTTTATTTCAGGCAACAAATCTGAAACTGGCTTCTAAGTGCTAGAGGGCCACGAAACCTATCAGTGCTCCTTATCTTATATACAGTTTCCTTAGTTGACACAACATTACAGTTGTACAGTACATCACTGTTGTAGTTGATATTATATTACTGTCAAAGGAAGATTCAGATGCAACACCAGGTATCTTCCCTGCAGGTATCAAAATATCTTGAGGCAGTCTTGTTGACCACAAGTTTCGGGGAGTCTACCTCTCGGAGTATTGTTCCGTATAAACCATTGGATGTGTAAGACAGCACAGCAATTCAGTGTTGCAATGCTTTTATGCAACCACTTTGGAAACAATCATTGCACTTGTTTAGGGTTTTGGTATGTTGTAATGTTGACATTACTGTATATTGGACATGGCTAGTTATGGCTGTGCACACTGCAGATTTTCAAGATTACTGATTTTTAAGACAGAAACTTAGACTACAAATGAGTTTCTAAAGTTAATTCAATCATTATGATTAAGTTATAAAATGATAAGCCTCATGTGGTTTGGGATAGGAATTTTTCACAACTTTGACAATGGCATCTGTTATTTAGGACTGTGATATGGTAATCTCATAGAGATAATCAGGTAATGTCATGTCTGTAACCTGTTACAGGTGTTCTAGTTAGGAATTTTTATAGGATTGTACTAAATTACTTGCAATATCTCTTCCAAATGTACTAATACAATTCCATCCTGCCTTAGCACAGTACAAGGTGTACCCTTATGCTTGCGCATGATAGCAGTTTGCACTGGAGTGCAAGTCGATGTGGCACAAATTGGTGTTAATGGCTGATAGTATAAACCAAGGCAGACAGAGAAATTAATCTTATAAGGGATTGACATTGACATGAAATAGCAGTGGACATGTGTGTTTTTATTTTGTTCATTTAACTAGAAAGTATATGTTGAAGTGTTCCCATTTGGGAAATCTCCTGTTTGGGAAATAACTATCCATCCAAGTCGCATCAGTTTGCTACAGAACAAGTGACATTGTTTCATGCAGGTCAGCTATTGAAGATCTAATAGATTTCATAAATGCCCAGAGCTAGATTTTGAATGTAGTCTGGAGGCAGTGTCTCCGATAATGTGATCACCAGCTCATTTACAACTGGACCCACATAGCATATGGGTTGGAAGATGGATGTATTCAAATAGAAAAATTACCTTAGAACTGTTCTTTTACTGTTTCGTTGTTTATATTACTGTTCACCTACTAAGAAATGTTGCCACTATGGTTTAGCAACCATCTGCTAATGAAAATATGCATGAAATGTCTGACACAAAAACACAATATATACTTTATGGGTGTCCACTGGGCCTCGTAGCAATAACTGCAAGTCTGAATTGCAAAATATTTATGGCATTAATACATTTGTCTTCATGTTTGGCTTAGGTTTTCTGTTCTTCTATCTGATCTCTTGTTTTTCTTTTTGGAGTTGTTGGGCACTATGCTGTAATATCACCATGAAATTATGACTAGCCAAAGCTTTAAAATGTTAGTAATCTCAGACACTAGACTAGAGGGATTTGTCAAACTTTCTCTTTCATTTTTTTAAAAAAAAGCCAAAAAGCACTTTAAAATTAGTTTTAAAGTTCAGTTTTCAGCTTCAACAGTATTTGAACACTATTATCTTTGTATTTTAAATAGGAGATAAGCATTTTTAATGAATACTTTGTCTGATATGGTTAGCTATGAAAAAAGTGGAGAAGAGCCTATCTAAGGTTACAATTATCATTCTGCAGGGCTCAAGCCCAACTCAGTGTGAAGTGAGACTTATATTGAATTACAGTCTGGGTGTATTTATTTTAGCTGTTATATTAGTAGTAGATAAAGTATTTTTGTGCATAATAATGTAGAATATGTATTTAGAAAAAATAACAATTATTCATAAGTATACAATATTAATGTATACAAATAATATCAAATATAAAAACAAAGTATATTTTGCCTTCCTTAGATCAAAGTAAGTGCAAAGCTGAATCTTCTCAGACACCTGTAATTTATTTGAAAAAAAGACCCTCATTATTTTAAAAATATGAAATATTCAGTTAGGTTCACTGTCGAAAGGTATTCTCTGTGACAACGTAGGTTTATTTTATTTAATTATTTAGAAAATGTATATGGCTACCCACTTACTTTCAGTGACTCTGGGTGGATTATAAAAATATGTGTTTTATTACTGATCGTCATTTTGGAATTGCTTTAAAAATAATTTTTAAAAACTTTAATGATCCTGCTAGACTAATGAAGTACAAAGAGGGTCTATAGATATATAGACATTTTTCCAAGCACAACTTATCAGACAGGAAGAAAACTATAGCTGCTAAAAAGAAATTTCTTTTTTGTGCAACCGTTCAGGGCAAAGTAGATCCTGAATTTATATATCTTCAACATGTGATCTGACATCAGGCAATCCAAGACAAATAGCTTTATTCAAATAACCTCCAATCCCATTTTTCCCAGTACTTTGTTCTGCTAAGGACTTCTAGAAGAGGTGCAGTCTCAGTAAGGGTTGTACAAATCCTCTGATGAACACAATGTGCCATAACCAGACAAATAGCTACAGGGTAACTTTGTGTGCCAATGCTATTGCATCTCTGATTGCAAAAATCCAATTAAAGCCCAGAGAATGTTGCTTCATAAATGGCAACATATTGCTGGCTTCAAGGGGTTATCTGTACTCCTGTCATTACACAGTAAGAATTAACCCAATTATGCTGGCTTGGAATTATTGCAGAATTGCTGGCATGCCAGGGTTACAAGATGCAGGGATGGGAAAGGTAAGGAAGCTTCCTGCTAAGATGACTGAGTTTCAGTGTATCTATTAATTATTTTAAGAATTGCCCTCTTTTTACATCCCCTCAAACTGTGAACAACAGTGTTTGAAAAATACTGGACAAACTTTGACTATTTAAAATATATTTAAAATGTAGAGCCCTGTGAATTAGGAACGGAAGGGAATAGAAGGGAAGGGAAAATAAGTAATTTAAAAAAATCATGGTGAAACTTAAGTAGACATGCAAGATACTAATGAAATTTGACCAGCTTGAGGGCACAGCAAGGAAACACTGATTGGCTGTCATTTCCCTATGCTTACTTGTAAGTCAAAAAGAACAATAGCGGATGGCTGGTAATTCTCTGAGCTGTAAACCTACAAATGTGTAGATAATATCTTGATGGCATAACAGATCTGCAGGCTAGTCAACACAGTGTAAATTAATCCTAGATCAAAGTAAAGAGCCTGGTCATCTGGAACAGGTCTCTGCTATGCTAACATGATTCTGTTCAGACTGATATATTCAGAGGCATTTAAGTTCCATAGTTTGAAATGAAGGATCACAGTTCCTTCCAACAATCCATGATCAGGTCATTACAGTGATTATACAAACACAACTGTGTTGAAATAAGAACTTTTATTGGGTATGCAAAGTATCAAGAACAGACAGATCTGTTGGCAACTCTTTCAATCTGCTTCTAAGTGAGTATTTATACAGCTATTTGTATGCTGCTGTTATATGAGCTCAAGGCAATACATGATGGTAAAAATGCAGTAATAATCAGTTAAACAAAGAAAAATATTTCAGAAACCTATTATATTCCTGTCTACCTAATTGGACTCTCTTCATCAAAGATTCTATGGAAAGAGCAGAGAGCCTTCCTAAACATTAATAGGCTGAGTGCCACTCTAACTTGAGGACATAAGCTGTTCCAGACTGAGAAGCTTTCTACAAAAGAGGCAATCTCCTAAGCAGGCCTATCTTTCAGGGAATGGAGATCAGCATAGTTCCATGCTGTTTAACATATAATGGATGGGTAGATTCTTTCTGAAATGGATTGTACTATGAATGTAGCAAAGAGTCAAGATAGTATAATATACTTTAAAGGTAAAAAGTGGTCTCTTGCACTGAGTCCAGAAATCTATTGGCAGCAAGTGCCATTCCTACAATTTACAGTAGAGGTTACTTTGCTACATTCATAATACAATCAGTAGGTGGACAATTACATTCCATGACAACTGTAGCTTCCAGGTCATCTTCAAGAGTAGCCCCATATTGCTTAACACATTGTAAGCCGCCCTGAGTCTCCGGAGAAGGGCGGAATATAAATATAAATAAAAATAAAATAAAAAAATAAAAAAAATATACAGTGTAGTGCAACTAAGAGTGACAAGAGCATGAGCCACTGTTTACATAAAAAAAAAATCTACAAGGGATAGATCTCAAGGGCTTTCAAAAATTACTGACAGACTAGCTTGTTTCAAAGTGAGATTATCCTCTATGTGCTGTATATAGTTTTTTATATGATATCAAAATTGCTTATGCTGTGAGATTTATATTTTTCCTATTTCCCCTATATATTCTCATAAGAGTGACTATAAATTCACTATTTAGTTCTAATTATAAGAGGCTTGCAGTATGATATTAAACTTCATGCTTCAATTTCTGCAATACATCGCTAATAACATCAGAACATTGTTAATTCTTCTCATAAATCAGATCATTATAATTTAATCATCTAAATTCATATGACAATTTAAATCCTTTTACCCTTCATTTTTTTTGACTGTACCAGTTCAGGTTTGTTTATTTTTAGGTCTTGGAATATGGCTGCTTGAAAGCATATCTTGAAATATTTATTGTACAAAAACTAGAAGTGATAATTATTATTTTTCATACCTCTTTAACAAATCTTGGAAAGTTGCCATATTTCCCCCTCAATATGAATTTATTTTAATTTCCTGTCATAATTTAACTCCTGTCAAAATTAAAATCTTGATTTTGTAAGTTCATAACTAAAAAAATACCATGTAAATGCTATTGTACCATAAGGAAGGCTGAACGCCAAAGAATTGAGGCCTTTGAACTATGGTGCTAAGAAGACTCCTGTGAGTCCCTTGGATTGCAAGACGATCAAACAGGTCAGTCCTAGAGGAGATTAACCCTGACTGCTCTTTAGAAGGCCAGATCCTGAAGATGATACTCAAATTCTTTGGCCACCTAATGAGAAGGAAGGACTTACTGGAGAAAAGCCTAATGCTGGGAACGATTGAGAGCAAAAGAAGAAGGAGACAACAGAGAATGAGATGGCTGGATAGAGTCACTGAAGCAGTCGGTGTGAGCTTAAATGGACTACAGGGGATGGTAGAGGACAGGAAGGCTTGGAGGAACATTGTCCATGGGGTCGCGATGGGTCAGACATGACCTCATGACTAACAACAACAACAACAAAAACAAAAGACTATTGTTATATTGAAACAACAACATTTTATTCTAATATCATCTATTTTAATGTTCCCTTATCTTGCTATCATGTTGCAAAGTACTATAATTCAAATAAATTCAGGCCACTCCAATCTTGGACTGTATACTTCATATCATTAAGCTAAGTGTCACCATATTTAAAGATTTTGAAGGTCATCTTACATTGAAATTTGCTTTCAATTATGATATGATATAATTAAAAAAAGTTCTAGGTGCAAATACAGCCATAGCATTATGATTGGTTTTGTTAAGCAATCTTAGAAACTGATACCAAAATATTTGCTTTGACGATACATATTTTATATAGAAAACTAGAGCTAGATGATGTGCTTTTATGGGTTTTGATATTAGACAAATGATAATATACGCCCTTAGGACATGCTGCCTAAATATGTACGTGCAGAGACTGTTTTTTTTACTAATATAGAATTCCAGGAACCTTGGCAATAGAATCAGCAATTGATAGAAATGTTTTAGATGAAACTTTATAATTTTATAATCCTCGGCTATCTACTTTTATTTTTTTCCCATCTTGTTTTTTGGAGGGTTGTTAGACTGCAGAATGTAGCCAAGAGGAAAATGATTGATTTTTCTAGAAGGAAGAATTAATGATTAAAAATTAATAACATTGGATTTCAGTCATTATGAATCTTAAATCTTGTTTAATAACCAGAAAAAGTGGAGTTAAATTTTTCCTTTTGGCTCCATCTTTAGTGAAGAAAAGCCAATAGTGCTTTATTTGACTGTCATCTTCAAAAGTTAAAATGATCTTGTTAACTATTTTTTTTAACAAGGTACTCAAATAATCTCGCAAAATTTAACCAAGAACCATGCAGACTTCTTCCAAAAGAAAGAAAAGGAAGTAATTTATATTTTCTTAGTTCACACTATCTTAAGGCAGTTGGTGAGCTTTGGTGAAAGAGAATGCCTCTTGAAATGAATGGAATAATAGTATGAAAAGACCATAAACATCTATCATTGATGCTAAAGAAGATGGGAAATATTATTTCTTTTCATAAAGCTGTTATATAAAGCATAATAATAACTCACTACTTAACATTTCTAAAATGAAAACTGCAGGATTTTCTATTCATTAGAATTTCAAATATGCACAAAGATGGTCAGGAGCATCAGAAAATAATTTAAGAAGTGCACAATAAGTGAAAGGTGGCAGCATGCATAGTTTCTATATAAAAGCTGGGATATAAATCTAATAAATAAATACATTTTCGTATTCCATTTAATTTGGTTTGGAAAAGTGAAAGGAAGAGGACACTTTTTAATGCTAAATATAATATGTAATTATCTGAATGGTTCCAGACTAAAATATTTTTTGTCGCAAACTAGCAGACATTAACAAGGTTTCCTTATACATATATTCATTTCATAAATACATTCTTAGCTTCAGTGATACAACAGCAGTTTAAGAGCAAATGTTCTTTACATCCCTCAAAAAATACATTACACATTTAATTGTTTAATTGAATAATCAAGTGACAGCTATAATCTAAAAATTGCAGATGGCAGCTGTTGGACCTTGAATGCAAGTGTAAAAATGCAATGCCTCTTTTAAGATTATGCTTATAACAGTGTATTTGCATATTAAAACTAGTTTAATTGAATCAGAGATATTTTAATCAAATGCAAATTTAACCAAATGAACAATCAATCAGGTAAATTACAATGGCCATCTGATTTGGCAATCCTAGTAAAAGTATAATTTGAATGAATTTAGATAATATCCAGATAGGAACACACTGGTGCCTCTGAAACAAGCTTCAGATACAGACTGATGTCAATAAAGGAGAATATTTGTAGCTCAGGATTGAAATGAGGGACCCTTGGTGTTTTTTGAGCTTGCTTGTTTTCTTGCTGACATTTCATTACCCTAACTAGGTAACATCATCAGTGCTAGTAAGGAGTGCTATTTGCTGTCAATTTTTATTCTGGTGTCTTGCCTGTCTGTGTGGGTGGAGGTTGTCTTAGGGATTCTTTGGTTGGGCTGTTTATTGATGGCTCTTTGGCAGTTTCTTGATTGAGATATTGCTTACTTGATTGTTGGTCTGAAATTGACCTTACATAATCTAGGCTGATATGAGTGCTGATTACTGGTGGGGAGGTGCTAGAGTATTTTTCTGTTTTGCGCTGGTTGAGTGTCTCTTTTACTTAGTTTATCTTCTTCTTCTTCTTGTGCCATATCCGTCATCGGACATTGGCGATCATGTTGGCAATCCTATTTTTGTCAACAGCTGTATGAAAAAGTGCTGCTGAGTTTTGTCCAAACCAGTCCCTAAGGTTTTGAAGCCATGATGTTCTTCTTTTGCCTGAACCTCATTTCCCTTCAATTTTTCCTTGGAGGATTAAGTGAAGGATGCTGTATTTTTCTGGGTGTCGCATCACATGTCCAAAATATTCTAACTTTTGCTTTTTAATGGCTTTGATTAGTTCCCTTTGCTTTCCCAGGCAGCTTGTAACCTCCTCATTTGTGATTTTCGTTAACCCAGTTTATACGTAACCCAGCATAGTTTATAGATGTTGTTAATGTCTATGTGTCTATTAATAGCTGATTTGTCAGAGTGTCAGGCTTCTAGAAATTCCCTTGCATTTTTGGACTTGGCATGGTCTAGGATTGCCACATTTTCCCAATTGAAACTATGGTTAAATCTGTCTATATGTTGTGAAATTAAAAAATTGTCTTCATGCATTCTGACTGCCAGTTGGTGTTCATAGATGTGTTCCTCCAGTCTTCTGCATATTTGTCCTACAGAGTGGTTGTTGCAGTTCTTACATTGTATGTTGTAGATGACTCCTGTTTTTAATTCTGGGGTTGCTGGGTCTTTTGGTTTGCTTATGCCAGGGTTGTCAAATTTGCGGCTTGTGGGCCAGATGCGTCATGTGCTGGATACTCCCACGCCCAGTTTAGCGAAGGGGAAGAACTCATGATATGTCATGTGATGCTGCTGTGATGATGCAGGTTTGACACCCGTGGCTTAAGTCTAATGCTATATGCTAAGACTGATGATGGTACTAATTTGGGTAACAAAATGTCTGTTTAAAAAACAACCAAGCTCAGAGAGCAGCAAGGATCTCTCATACAATGTATGAGTCATACATACTGTAGCTTTAAGTGAAAATTCCTTTTCACACTTTGTGCAATAAAGTCATTTGGATGTCCTGTTTAAATTGTAACAAACCCCCCCCATGGATTTGCTTTTTCTTGTGCTTATGAAAATGATTGCTTTAGTCTTTTAAAGGATGATAAAAATTTCATGTAATTTCTTGGAGGGCAATATAGAGATGCAACTTGAAATTCCTCTGGTGATAGTTTTTTGCTGTGTAGAAGCAAAGAATAATGGACACATGATTTATCTTTTTGTCATTGTACTGTAATTGTATGACAAGAGCATTAGAAATTTACCAGCTGATAAAATTTGATCAGTGATATTAACTTCTGGCCATTACTGGAAAATTTAAATGATATTGTCTCAGTTCATTCTGGATTTGTTTTATTTAGATTTGAGAGAATGTTTTAATTATTTTTAATGAGTAATCAGATAAAAATTAAAATTAGGGAATAAAATCATTGTGTTTAATGGTTAAAAAGCTACTACTTTTTGTTAGCATTTGGAGGCAAGAATATGCAGTAACAACAGTTAAATATTGTGATAATTAGCAATATGTGCGGTTCTCTGTGGGTTGGCTTCCCAAAATTCTCATTCTATTTGTGGATAGAGAATTTGGGGGAGAAAAACACTGAATGTTGTCATTTCCTTCCTTGGAAGAGAACATCTTCTCAAATGTTGAATGTTAGCTTTTTCTATAAAAGGCAATAAAGGCAGTTACGTTGGCAGCTCCCCATTTATTTGTATCCTGTGCAATGTCTGAGGTTGCATCTCATTCAGGGACTTTATACTTTATACAGCAGCTGCTACACAATAATACAAACAGATAACTGGAAGCTAATGAGATCTAACTTAATGAACAACCACATTGAGGAATTGTTTGATCCTCTCGATTACAAAGAGTTCCAGAACATATTTAAATTATGTTAATCTCTTCTTCAAATAACATTAACATTTATTACAATATTCACTTTTCCTAAACAAACAAAAAAGACCTTCAACACCAACTGAAAGTTGTACAATGATTATACATGATCAAGGAAAAAGAAGCTATATAATTGTGATTAATATAAATTAAAAATAAGGGGAAAAAACCCTAATTAATAGAAAAAGATCTGTATAACAAATATAGATAACAACATAGTACTAATTGAAGCTTAATATTAAATCTAGGCCATATAGAAACATATTGCAGCATCATTTCATTTTTAGGCATAGAGACTTAAAAAAAACCCAAACTCATATCCTAGATCCATTACTTGAAATAAATTCATTTCTAGTTACATACATTTATCCTGTTTGTCATATTCTAGTTTGATGCAGCAAAGTTCTTTATGAAATGAAAAATTCCATGTTTAGCAATAGCATGCAAAATCACAAGATTCTTAACTATAGTATTTCCTCCCAGAATTCTATTGATTTATGTAGTGTTTTGAAATTCAAATAGGGCTATTACTGGACAACACCACATTATTAAAACATTATATGCCATCATAAAGAAGAGCTTAATTTTTAACAATGTTTAAATGCTATCTGAGAGGAATTGATAAACTCAGAATAATATTATTGGATGAAATACTTCCATGTCTATTTCATATTCCTTAATACCTAGATCTACTGATTTCCAAAACTAGATATTCCAATTCTTCATTCTATAATTCACTATACAGTTAATACTGTGATTTTACTTTTTACTTATAAAATTGAACTGTGGATTTCTATTTAAAATTACATTTGATAAAAATCTTAAAATTGAAGGCATGCTGGAGGTTTGTTTATTCATTTATTAAACTTATATGCCACCCATCTCACCCATCTAGGATATTCTAGGCATTTTACAATAGATTAAAACAATAATATGAAGCACTAAAACAATAAATAGTAACATTAAAAGTGGTTTAAAATTGACAAAGATGGGAAGGAATGGAGTGAGATGCACACATGGAGGAGTTCATTTTATTTTAGTCTGTAACCATCTCAAGAATGACTCAGAATAACATTTCCAAAATGATTGGTTGCTATGTCTGGGCCATATTGCATGTTTCAATTATATATAGTTATTGCAAATAAGTCAGATTCGAGATAAAGTCCCCCCAAAACTTAAAATTTAATTGGTTTAGAATGTTGATGCCTTGTCTAATCCAAGCATTCAAATGAAACGTCTTCACTGTTTTTACATTTGTGTATTTGTGTTATTCTTCAGCATCAGTTTATCAGGTGATATGGCATTAAAAGATAACTGCTTATTTATTAATAAGCAAATGTGCCTTGCAACTTTCAAAGCTGGAAATGAAAATCTCTTATTAGTACACCTGGACCCTCACATTTTTCAAGACTTAGACATGTTACACACTTGTTTCACCAAATGGGCCCAAAAGGAGGAATAATAATAAGAAATCTAATAAAAATGTTAAAATAAAAATCTAGTGATACAGCCAAAAATTTGTAGACTGCAGTTATCATCATTGTAAAGTAATCTCAATTTGGCCAAAGCTATTCTAGACGCTTTAGCCAGCTATAAAAATTTTCTCATTAACTTACCTATCTGTGTAAAGCATCTAATTGGAATTTACGTTGGATTTCCTCTTATAATATGGCATTAATCTTGAGGAAATGTTCATTTTAATAATCTTAACTGTGCCCCAAATGCTTAATGGAAGGTATAGACATTGACATATATCTACTGAAATTTCACCTGTTTATTTAAACATATTTAATTCAACGTACTTGGTATATTCTAGAAAAGAATAAACCTAGATACTTTATGAAGTCTGGGTCAGCTTTGAATTGAACCTGCCAGAACCCATTTTTCTATTCCTCAGTTGCCACACAGAGAAGGGAGGGAGAAGGAGGATGAAATATGTTGCTAGACAAAACACATAACTTTCTTGTGGGAACCAAAGTCGTCTCTACAGGTGGTGGATAGAGGCGGGGAGGAGTGCCTGGAAAGCCCACCAATTAACCTAATTGGCAAATGTGACCTGTGACTTTTGGGGAGGGAGTTATTTTCTATTTTAATTATACTGAAACTACAGGAAACATTTAGAGTTGGTTTTCCACTTGACTGAGTTGATATGTACCCAATAAAGAAGTTCTTAGAGGAAGAACACCAAACCTCATGCATGAAGAAAAATATTTGAGTCAAGGCAGAAATGTAATGTTAGAAAATATCTCAGACTTGACATTCCCTAGTTTTCTTCAAGGTAAAAGAGGGAGACACATTCAAACCTGCAAGATTACTTGTTACTGTATTATAATAAAAAAGTATACTAGCATTTATAACATTGGTTTCCCAGTCTGGATCTAACTCAAAAGCCTGATAATGCTTTGTTTCTGTTAATTTTCATTTTGGTGTTTCTGTCATTGTTTTTTTTCTTAGAGTGTGTCAAGATATTAAAGGCATTTAACAATGAAAATAAACCCTTTTATATGCTGATGATATTGTCGCTAATATTGATTGCATAATTATGCAATGTCATTATTAAAATTTATTGAGGTTATATAGTTTATACAGTATTAATATTAGGTGGAATGAGCCTAATTGGAATGTTACCTTTGAGATCAATTATATCTATAGATAACTTAAAATAGTTGGATTTACAATATTACAATAATCCATAAATATTTCACAAGAAGAGTCCTCCACTCCTCCACTCGCAACAAAATACCTTTGCCACCAGACTTGAAATTCTGGGTTTAGAAAATTTAGAACTAAGCTGCCTTCGGTATGACATAAGCATAGTCATAAAATCATCTGCTACAATGTCCTACCTGTCAATGACTACTTCAGCTTCAACCACAACAATACACAAGCACACAATAGATACAAACTTAAAGTGAACCGCTTCAAACTCGATTGCAGAAAATATGACTTCAGTAACAGAGTGGTTTATGCCTGGAATGCACTACCAGTGGTCTCATCCGAAAACCCACAAAACTTTAACCTAAGACTGTCTACTGTTGATTTCACCCCATTCCTAAGAGGTCTGTAAGAGGCGTGCATAAGAGCACCAGCATGCCTACCATCCCTGTCCTAATGTTTCCTTTAATTGTATCCATTTTAAGTATTCAATTCATGCTTCTACATATATATATATTATATAATATGTACTTGACATATTAAAAAAAATAAAAAAAATAAAAAAAACAATATGCACAGACTGTCATGATCCCAACTAACGAACCCAAGCAAATCATAACTCAGAGGTTATTGTTTTCCTTCAACTCTTAATCTTCTTGTTGACTTTAGGGTTTCTGCCGGTAGTTGTTGTTTACAGTATTGATGACAGTACAAAATAATACATATTGTTTGTATATTTTCCATGTTTCAATTATCTTAAAATGCAGGATATTTTGCGAACACTGGTGAAAGGTGATTCTTGATGAGTCTTGAAGTATATCTCCTAATGTCAAGTGGCAGATGTTTATGCTATATAACAGACTTGGGAAATGTTAATGTATTGGTTGTCTCCCTGATTTTATCTTGCAGTGCTTTGAAACAATGATAGTGGCTTGTGTTTATTTCATATTTGGCTTTCTAAGTTACAGTTGAATCATCATATATGAATCACAAATTCAGGAAAAGGAGTTCAACTTTCATCTAATCTCAAAAACCCCAGGCTAATACTTTATAGCAACTCCCACACATGAGCACACGGTGGCTCAGCAGCTAAGACGCTGAGCTTGTCGATCGAAAGGTTGGCTTCTAAATTGTGCAGTCCTTATCTATTAACATTTGTTGAGCTGTAGGGGATCCCTGGCAGATATTTAGCATGGATATCAGGGAACATTCTATGCAAGTAGTCCTCGACTTGCAACAGTTTATTTAGTGACCATTGAAAGTTATAATGGCACTGAAAAAAGTGACTTATGACTGTTTTTCACACTTACAACCGTTGCAGCATCATTATGGTCACATGCATGGGTGAAATGCTCCCGGTTCGGACCAAATCGCCTGATCTGGTAGCGATGGTGGCAGGTGATTTGGAGAACCAGTAGCAAAAATCCCTGTGCCCCCCTCCCCCACCATGCCCAGCTGAGCTGCACGATCATCAGAGGCTTTTTTTTTACTTTTAAAAGCATTTTTTCTACAACTTCTTCCGACAAAAAAATGCTTTTAAAAGTTTAAAAAAAAAAGCCTCTGATAATCGTGCGGCTCAGCTGGGATCGTCAGAGGCTTTTCAAAGCATTTTTTTCTGCAACCTCTTGGCCGAAGAGGTGGTAAAAAAAATGCTTTGAAAAATCTCTGACAATGCCAGCTGAGTTGCCTGATCGGCAGAGAGGCTTTTCAAAGCATTTTTTAAAAAGCCTCTCTGACGATCCCAGCTAAGTTGCCTGATCAGCAGATGCTTTTCAGAGCATTAAAAAAAATGCTTTGAAAAGTTTTTTTTTTTAAAAAAAGTTGGTCACACCCACCCAGTCACATTATGCCTCCCCACCAAGCCACACCCACAGAACTGGTAGTAACAAATTTTACATTTCACCCCTGGTCACATGATCAAAATCCAGACCCCTGGCAATATTTAAGATGGTTACAATGTCCCAGAATCATGTGATCCTTTTTTGCAACCTTCTGACCAGCAAAGTTAATGGGAAAACCAGATTCACTTACCAACCGTATTTGTCACTTAACAACTGCCACGATTCACTTAACAACTGTAGCAAGCAAGGTCATAAAATGGAGCAAAACTCAACAAATATTTCACTTTAAAACAGAAATTCTGGGCTCAAGTCAAGGATTCCCTGTATATGACACAAAGGTTGAGGCTAGGAGTTCTGTCCATGAAAAAGTATTGTATAAGGCCATAATGATTTCTCAATACATTTGTCATATGAAAAATATATATGTAATGCTTATGCGAACATAATTGTGGCATATACGGTAGTGACCAAAATTGTGGAAACCTTTTGGGAAAAGTGTATTTTCTAAAACTAGCTAATAACACCACTGTTTTTTTTGAGTAGTACCATAGAATTATATATAATGGATAGATAATTTAATCAAGAATGTAATGCAATAACTTTTATGAACGATTTGCTTTTAGAATAATAGTTACAGTATAAAGAAAAAAAGTGAAACACATAGAAAAAATGAAATATACAAAAATTATCACAATGTCAGTTAATACTTACTGTGTTTCCCCGAAAATAAGACCCTGTCTTATATTTTTTTGAACCCTGAAATAAGCACTTGGCCTTATTGCCATGTGCTCAAAACCCCGATTGGGCTTATTATCAGGGAATGTTTTATTTTGTGGGAAACAGGGTAGTTGGGTAACCTTTAGCATGAATTATGGTCTTACAACTTCTTCCCATGGAGTGAACCAAGTCTTTTAGTTCTGCAGCTGTTATAATGTGAAACCAAGATTGAATGATTGCTTCTATTAACTAGGTTTTATGGCTGGGTCATTTCTGACTAACAAGTTTCTTTAGTCGGCTCCATAGATTTTCAATTGGATTAAGGACTGGGCTATTCCCAGGCCATTCCAGCAGTGGAGTATGATTAATTTGAAACTCCAAAGAAAAGCGGTGTTATTAGCCATCAAATCTCAAAAATACATTTTTCCCAGAAGGTTTCCACAATTTTGGCCACTACTGTACATCTAAGTAATAAGAAAAAATGTGCAAATGAGGAAATTATTACAGAAAGGAGGCATACATTAAGGCTTTTGGAAACTTCAGTGTATTTAAGTAGAAAATAATTGCAAATCACATTGAAATCAGTGGACTAAATAACAGTTACCTTTTCTTGACTTGGACTTTCAGTTTGATAAGCCTAACTTTTCAGTCTTTCCACCTTTTATAAAGAGAATTCCATATATCCTTCTTTAACCTTAGAATTTTTTTTAATTTCTCACCTTTCTTCTCATCAGCTTTTTTTTTTTTTACAGCTTAGAAAAGATGTTCAATTTTTAATATTAATAAAATACAGGTCTCTTTCTTATTATGTATTTTGGAGTTTTTCCATTTTCTTTATGAATAATTATGACTTTATGAATAATTAATTTAATAGTCATTCAATAGAAAAGGGTTTCTCAGTTTCAATAGCCATATCAATACATGAAGGTTATATGTGCCAATTAATTTATAGCAAAAAACCTAATTTACTGCCTCAGAGAACGAAATGGTGTTTCTGTTTCAAAGTGTTAGAGGGCAATGTAGCAAAAGGCGTGAACTGTGGGCTTATGTGCTGCACAGTGATAGCAGAAAATCTAACTTTTCGGTTAAAAATGGATATGGATTGAATAGCTTATTGCTGGAATCATTAAACCAGATATTTCATATGGTGTTTTTTTTTTCTCTATGTGAACTCTTGTCACTGCAAGCCATCAACTAACAAGTAACACTTGCTGGTGTTACATGCTAATGGATTGCAGTTCCCTAAGGGGCCAATTGTACTTGGGGGGATGACAGAAAAACCTCTTATTCTGCTGCAGGCTTCTAGGATCATGGAGCGTGCCAAGCTTTCAGCAAGGTAATGAATAGTATCTGCTAGTTTTTATTATTATTACTATTATAGTTCGTCACATAGGCAGCCAGATGTTCCGACTGCATTTAGCATTTTTATCCACCTATCAAGTCCTTCCAAAGGACCTGGAATAGGCAGATATGGATATTTGATGATATTAAAGGTATTGTCTTAGGTGTTTAGAGTAAAGCTGCCTTTTGCAATCGACTGATGTTGTTTTTGTCAATGCCAGTGGTGTACAAGGATGCTCCAGTTGTTTTGGGATTACACCCAAGACGCTTATTGCTATTGTTACTACTTTTGCTTTCTATTGCCACAGACTTTCTATAGGTCCCAAAGGTGCTTTTACAAGAGGCAACTAAACTGTCTTCTTTTTCTTTGAAGACATTTCACTTCTCATCCAAGAAGCTTCTTCAGCTCTGAAATGGATTCATACTCCTTGCAGACAGATGGTTATTTGCATTCTTTTAGAGAGTCGTTGAGGCCATCTGGAGGTTTATCTGTGTTTTGAGGGTCACTTGAAGTAGTGCAAATGGCTGTGGAGCCTTCTCCAAGCTGTTGAAAGGACTGTATTGTAGACTGCAGCTATATGATGTCCTCAATGACTCTCTAAAAGATTGCAGATGACTGGCTGTCTGCAAGGAGTATAAATCCTTCCATTTCCCCACCATCCAGTCAGCTGAAGTAGCTTCTTGGATGAGAAGCAAAACGTCTTCAAAGAAAAACAAGAAAGTCCAGTTGTCTCTTGAAAAAGCACCTTTGGGACAACCATGACCTGGATGACTGAGAATCTCTATAGACATCTATTTGCAGGTCTTTGTATTTTGCCTTCCAGCACTTTCTTTTCTATTCTGCCATCTCCAAGTACTGTCACATCCACTACCCATACATTTTTTATCTTTCTTATCGATAATTGTTAAATCTGAGGTGTAATGTGGCAGATACCTGTCAGTTTGAATTCTAAAGAGTACTTTAGCTTATTTATTTTCTATATTTTATGGTCCCACCAATTCTTGCTTGCAGGCAAATGGTATTTCTTGCACTGTTGCTACTTAGTTGTGCTGTTGTTTGTAGTCAGTCTGTGCAATCTTTTTGCAGCAGCTAACCAGGCAGTCCACTGTTTCTTCAGCATCTTTGAGAGGCAGCACTTGCTGTCTGTCACTGTCTTCTCAATTCTGGCTTTGTATGCATTTGTTCTTAAGGCTTGGCCTTGTTTAGCTTTGTATAAAGTGACCAGACGTCCCGCTTTTGGCGGGACAGTCCCGATTTTCAATAATTTGTCTTGCGTGCCGCGGCGTTTTAAAAAAGTCCCGATTTTTGGGAAGAATGCACGGTTTGCTTACCCGCCCACTCCCAATTGCTGCCTCCTGAGTCCCAGCTGATGGCTAGAGGGGAAAAAAAACTGTTTAAATTCTTGCCACGGGCTCCAAAGGGCTGCCCTACAGCTGATCAGTGTTAAAAGAAAACAAACGAATAGACCAGTGCCTGCAAAAATAGAAAAAACAGCCTCTTTCAGCTTCAGCATAGGTTAATTACCTATGTTGATTCTCCGGACTCTCAGCTGATTTGCTCTCAGCTGTTTTGTGGAAGGCTCTGTTGCTAGCTAGCTGCAAAAAGGTAAATTGCTGGAGATTTTTTCCCCCCTAGCTATGCTGAAAAAGTGAAACTGAAAGTAAAGCAGGGTCTTTGCTGCAACGTGACAAAATGAGACAGAGAGAGATTTCTTTTTCTCTGTGCTCACCAAAAAAGGTAGGTGCAAACAATGGGAAATTTAGAGCAAAAGAGGAGAGTTCAAGATTTTAAAACACAAAAGAAAAAAAGCTCTATTTAACTCGGGAATTGTAATAATTGAGATACTATTAATTGTATATTGTGTTGAAAGCAGAAATGGTTAAGTTGTGGTTTGGAGGAATATATAGGGGAAATTATTTGGTTTATTATTATTGGTAAATATAATTAATTGATTTGTAAGAAATTGGATTGCATGGAAATAATTGGAATATTCACGTTCATATTGATTAATATACAAAAAAGATAGTTATATAACTAATTGATTTATATTAAAATGTTGAATTTGTATTAAACAACTGTAATATTACATAATTAACCAATGTGAGGATGGATATAAAAATAGATGACAATGGGAAGGGGTATAATATAGAATAGAAGGGGAAAATTGAATTTGATTAAGATTAGAGATGAGGATGAAGGGTAATATTGTTTTTTTAAAAAAATAAATGAGGAATAAATATGGCAAAAAGGAAATATAGAAATTGTAAATTTAATTGAAATGACTAAACACTGTTTAAATTTGTGAACCGGCCAAATACTCTGTTCAAAGAAAATAAATTGTATGTTTGTATGTGTGTTTCTAATTATTGCTATTTATTCATATTTTTTCTCTTTTATTCTTTAAAGTTTAACAATTCATTCTTTATCTTAATATCTTTATATTTGTTTGGGGTTGGTTTTCTTCCCTTACATCTTTTTTATTGTACAGCAATCTTTTCCCTCAAACCTACCACCTCTCTCTTTTCTTTCCTTCTTACTTTCTCTTCCACCCCTTCTTCTTTTCCCTACTTCCTCTTCCTTTCTTCTCCTCCTCTTCTCTTCCTCCCTCTCTTATCTTCACTCCTACTCTAATTTCCCTTCACTTCCTTCATCCCTCTCTCTTGCTGTACCCTTTTATGCACATGGACTACTCAGAGGGCTGAAAAAGTTATTTTTGACTGGTCCTTGCACTTTTGAGCAGTCCTCGAACTTACGACTGTCCTCACATTTTATGTTTTTGCCCTATCTTGTCACCGTGGTGAAGAGAAGCAGTTATGAAATGAGTGACACGTTTGTTAAGAATGCTACAATGGGCATAAATGATGACCAATCATAAGTGCGAAGACTGGTCAAAAGTGCGAGGACCTGTCAGAAATCACTTTGTTCAGCCGTCTGGGTAGTCCTTTTGTGCACATGGACTACTCAGAGGGCTGAAAAAGTTATTTTTGACTGGTCCTTGCACTTTTGACCAGTCCTCAAACTTACAACTGTCCTCACATTTTACGTTTTTGCCCTATCTTGTCACCCTGATGAAGAGAAGCAGTTGTGAAATGAGTGACATGGTTGTTAAGAATGCTGCACGGGCATAAATGTGAGGATGGTCATAAGTGTGAGGACCAGTCAAAAGTGCAAGGACCTGTCAGAAACGACTTTTTTCAGCCCTCTGAGTAGTCCCTATAGAATAAAATAATACTATACATAATTTTCTTTATTTATTATATTTGTAAATTGTACTTATGTTGACATTTTAAAAAATATATTACTATTTTTGCGTTCTGTGAAAATTTCTGTTGCTCCATATAGACCAAATTTTTAATCAAGAACCCGTCCCCCCCCTGGTCAATGGTGTCCCTCTTTACCAATGTTAAAATCTGATCACCTTAGCTTTGTATGCATTTGAATTGACATCTCTGTTTCTTTCTACAGTTTTCCTGCTCTTAGCCATTGCCAGACCTTATTATTTTCTGCTTTCTGGTTTTTTTAAATTTAATGTACTGGCCAAATTATACTTTGTCTTTCCTTTCTGTTTTCCCTTTGTCTGTTTTCTATTCTCTGTTTGGTTTTTCATGTAGGCCTGTTTGGTTTTTTCAGTACTCAGTAAACCTTCTGTTGTGACCTAGCCTTCCTGAGTCATTAAAACACAGAGTAGTCCCAAAAACCTCTTTTATTGCAACAGCTGTGAATTACGTTCAATTAGTTGCAAAAAGTCCTTCGGGAAAAGTCCTTTGGGATAATCACCAACCTTTATCTCCCTTGACACGCTGCCAAAGACCTACTTGGCAAAGCCACACGGAGTCCAGAATCAAACAGAGATGCTGACTGGGAACAGAATTAACAACGTTGCTTTCCTGCAAAGGGCCAATGTGCCTTTGCTCCTCTTTTAAGCCTTATGGGGGGGTGGGCAATCATCTCCAGGCCTTATCCTGAGTCATCACTCTAGCTTTAGCTGTTCTTGCCTTCTGGCAGTTCTGTTCATGCATGCACTAGGAACAGGCTTCTCCTGTTCCTCTGCCACTCTGATGTCTGACTCTGGAGGTTCTGGAGTCCGCACATAACTCCCAGATGGCCTCCATCTCTGCTTCTGACGCAGAGCCCTCATCAGAATCTTCCCCAGATTCCAGGACTGGCCCATGTTACTCCCCAGCCTTCTCACTGTCTGACTCTGCTGCCAGCTCCTCAGGCTGCTGGCGGACCACAACACCTTCCTGGTGTACTAGCTTCAGTGCATTGCCTTCACTACCCATCAGATATTTTTCAATGCCCTTTTTATTTTTGCAACTCTCTGGTATACTTGCAACATTCTGTGCCCCCCTATTTTCCTTGGCAAGTAGAGTCTGTCAACATCACTACGTAGACGAAGGGCATGATTCATTGTCATTATTTTTCTGGTTTGCCTATCCTGTGCTTTTAGTTCTGCTTTCTATTATAGTAGTGTATCTAAGGACAGGAATTGCCCAAGTGTTAATTGCCTTGATCATATTTCCTGTACTGAGTTTGAACTTTTAGATCATCTTTACTCTCATGATGATGCATTCATTTCTAACCCTTTTCTTGACTTCAGTGTGCTTGATGTTGTCAGTTTAAAGGATATCTATGTATTTGTAGTGATCTTCTTCATCCAGACTCTCAATGTTATTTCCAAAGGGCATTTTGATTCCTACAGTTTTTCACTATTTTTCCTGTTTGATAGTGACACATTTGTCCAGTCCTAATTTCATTTATGGTATCTTGGCTGTATGCATGACAGTGTAGAGCAGCAATTTATTTTTATCATTAATATTTTTATTCTCCTCAAAGGGAAATGCAGCTTAGCATAATATGACAGTATTTCACCTGCCAGATACATATAGGCTTAAGAATGCTTTCTCACTGGTTGGCTTATATATTCACATTTGGTTTTATAAAAGGGTACATTAATTTATATATAAGAGATGCCTTGGATTTTTAAAAAATACTATCAAGGCAGAGCACAGGGCCTGTGATGATGAAGCTAAAAGGATAGCCTTACTAAACTTTAGGTGGCTATTGCTATCAAATGATCAGTAGACATGTGTCTTGAAGATGGACAAATTTAGTGATAGCATATGGACAGAAAAAGTATTTAGCTGTGAAAGCTAAAGCCGCATTTTCCTTTAAATGTCTTTGGGCTCTATCTCAGTGTAGCATTTATCTGCAGTGCTACTTTGGAATTAGGATATATGTGACCAGCTTGATGCCTGTTAATATCTGGGATGTGTTAGGCCTTTTAAAGTGGAGTTGGTGCCACTCATTTCCAAAGCCTTAGTAAATTTACTGGATGAGAGTGATGATAAATAGGAATCCCAAAGGTGCTTTTTCAAGAGGCAGCTGGAGTCTTTGATTTTTCTTTGAAAACATTTCACTTCTCCGAAGTGAAGAAGAAGCTTCTTGGATGAGAAGCAAAACGTCTCCAAAGAAAAGAAAAGAAAAGAAAGAAAAACCAGAAAGTCCAATTGCATCTTGAAAAAAGCACTTTTGGGACAACCATGACCTGGATGACTGAGAATCTCCATAGATAAATAGCAATGTTATTAAGTTATTAAGTACTAAACTGGATATCCTTTTTTCTTTGTTCTTGCTACTGCTTGCCCAATATCCAGGATAAAAGTGATTCTTGAATCTGGACTCTCTTAAAGAGGGGACTAACTTTTAAGTAATGGAGTAAAAAGATATTTTATAGCCATTTTTCTCTTGTCTTTTTTCAAGTGAAATATTTCAAGACATTGTGTTGGATTTGTTGTGAGATCTCCAAAGAGTATTTTCCAGGCAAGTGAATATTTACTACTCACTCAAAAAGCCTACACTTGAAAATGATTGAATAATCTTGTTATGATTGTTCTAATCTCTGAGGAAACTGGGTTAGGGTTAGGCTACCCTATCTATCAGCCTTTCCACTCTCACTACCTCACCCTATCTACCCATGCTATCTAAGGTACAAAAGCTATCCTATGTATCAATCTCTTCGGCTATTTGTCCTTACTCATCTGCTGCTGGATTTAGCTAGAATTTTATTACAGCAAATTGGATAAAGAAGGGAAAAATTACCAGTTAGGACAAGTAAGGAGGTACAGCATTTGTTTTTCTGCTCTCTCAATCAGATTGTAATTTAACAATTCTAATCGGTGTAATTATGCCATTATTAAAGGCTAGCTCTTGTGGTGTGAATTGTAATAATTAAGTTTTAATTACAGGATTTGGTAGGGTGACTCTCTCTCTTCATGTATGTGTGAAATATAAAACCCAAAATGTACTATGAAGCAAGACAACACTGACTGAGAATTTGATGAGTTGCAAGACTAAAGAAAAGATCTAATGGTTGATTGATATCACCCTGTTTTTAAAATGTCATTGTCACTCTTCTGATCCATTAAAATGGGGCATGTTATGTCTAAAAATGTTTCTTTAAATGTATTTAAAGAATACATTTACCTTTCTTTCAAAAATTTCATATATGAAATTAATTTATTCATTTCAAAAATAAAAGGCTAGGATTCCATTTGTTTGGAAACATTCCCAGTTACGTTCCCTTTTGTCTCTTAAGGTAATAGTGTCTTGTAATATCTACTTGTGAGATACTGATGGTCACAAAAGAACGTGTCAAATTGTAATTCCTTATTTGAATAGGTTATATTCAGTTTTGTGGTGACAATCTATCTTGGACTCATCACTCTTTTGCCTAAGAAAAAACAGTGGTCCACTTTGATCTCAGAATATATGTTAAGTTACAATTTGATGATAATTCTCCAGAATGGCTCAGAATATAGTGTATCCCACTGATTCAAACAGATTCTATGCAACTGTAAATTAGAAAATGGTGAGGATAAATTCAACTTTCAGCATTTCTGTTTGAATAGTAAATGCCTTGGCTAATAAAGCTTGTTTACAATATTGACTTAAAATAGTTCTTTTTTTTTTTTTAGTGTAAGCAATGGGAGCATCATTATTTAGACTTTGCAAACAGGGATGGGACAGAACTTGCCTACAGTTTGCAATTTACCCAGTTAGCAATTATTTATAATGTAAGAGATAAGTTACTCTGAACTGACGTATAATATTGTAAGCAATCAGGTTTCATGTCGCAAGATTTATCTTATGCATAAAATCAGTAGTTACAATGAAAACAATATAGCATGAATCAAATATATTTCCTAACCAAATTGATTTAATTTTATGTGCAGATGGATAATGCTCAATTCCTTTCTGTTTTTCAGGAATGTGCCACTCGCTATTTGCTCATCAATGGTTATTGTCACACTTGGCTACGTCTTAACTAACGTGGCCTATTTTACAACTCTCAGCCCTGAGGATATGCTAATCTCCAAGGCAGTGGCAGTGGTAAGTAGTGGTTAAAATGCAAAGGAAATTAGGGAGCATTATAATATATTGAAAACGAATCCTTTGACTATAAGGGAAGAACTGAATTTATAGGGTCTATATTTTAATATTAAGGAATATATATATTAATAATGTTTTCTGGTTTTTTTTTTTGTTAGACTTTTTCTGAACGTCTACTGGGAAATTTTTCCTTAGCTGTTCCTATTTTTGTTGCACTTTCTTGCTTTGGATCTATGAATGGTGGTATATTTGCAGTTTCAAGGTAAGTTATTCTTTTGCTAATGAAAGGTAAAATAAAAGTGAATGGAACATAAAAATATATTGTATATTCATATACACACATGCATACTTACTAGATTTATTTCTTCATATGTAAATACTACTGACAGTCTAATAATTGAATGAATACAGAGAGAATATTGTACTTTTCCTTTAGTTTTAGCTGACACTGAACACAGTCTAATAGTAAAATGAGTGAAAGCAATAGAACAATGTACAATATTGCAGAAAATCTACCATATTTTTCGGAGTATAAGATGCACCGGAGTAAAAGAAGCAGCTTAGTTTTTGGGGAAGAAAAATCTGCCTGCCAGGTATTCATCTAGCATCCTTAGTCTGGTCAGCTTCAGCACATTAGTTTGCTGGTTTTTATCCCCTGCTTGGGGATAAAAAACAGCTTCTAAAGCACAACTGATCTTTGGAGAGAGAAGCAATGAGAAAAGCAGGCAAACCACGGAGCTCGCTTTAGTCGTTAGCACCTCATTAGGGCTGAAAAAAAGCTTTGAAAAAGTTACATTCAGAATACAAGACGCACCCAAATTTTCAGTCTCTTTTAGGAGGGAAAAAAAGTGTGTCTTATACTCTGAAAAATACAGTATTTTAAATAGATTTTTTATTAATATTGTTCCCATTGCCTGGTACAATTTCACTGATACTTGTACAAATTAACTGCAAAAGTAAAATAAAGCAATGCTCAATTATTCCTGTTTTTGAACACTGACAAAGATGTAGATTCAAAATAGGTTTTAGAAGTTTTTTTCCCATAAGCTTCTAAAGGTGCTTTCTAAAATTCTTTAATTCAGCTTCTGATGCTTGCATTACATAGAAACAAATAGTACTATTGAGGATAACTTTGAATATATTCTGCATCTCTGGTGAACTGCTTCAATTAATCTTGGTAATGAGCATCTTTAAAAGCTGTCTAAATTTATTTTCCCATCAGGATGTTCTACGTTGCATCCCGTGAGGGTCACCTTCCAGAAATTCTCTCCATGATTCATGTTCGCAAGCACACTCCTCTACCAGCTGTCATTGTTTTGGTAAATCATATAAACAAATGGCTCTTTATCAACACTGTATAACATGGTCCTGCTCGGAAGCATTCAAATGTAACTTAAACACTACTTGAAATGTGGTTATTTATTTCTCTTTCACTATGTTTGGAGGGGTGGAAAATAAATAATGAGATGATGTATTCAAGAACTTTCTGCTAGTTGCCCTTAACTCTCACAGGCTAGCACTTAAATCAGACTGCTGTATTTTATTTGAAGGTTGAATGAGAGTGATTAGTTAAACTCTCAATGGAATGATTCTTCCTAGATAGGAGGCAGACCAGTGAAGTTCTAAAGACAGGCTATATGCTAATACGCTGCTTTGAAGATCTGAAGTTACATTCTAAATATTTTGAAGCAAAATGTAAATAGCAGTGATAGATAAACAGCATTATCCCTCCTCTCATGGTGCTAATTTATATACATATGTATATAACTGCCTTTTTTATATCGCTAATCTGCAATGCTGAAATTGGTATTGGTACGTTGGATAAGGACCACAATTGTATTGATGACAATTAAAATGTATTACAGAACCTGCAATTGGATAAAGTGGAGGAACACACACTGCTTTCTCACTGTCACAACTATCAAATCCAATGAACAATACAAAAGTCATTCCAAGCTGGATAGCTCTAACCTTTCACTAATACAATAGTTTTGGTCAATTTAATAAGCACTTATACTATATGTATAAGTTAATCAGGTTGCAGCACAAATATCTTCTTTCATGACTGTATAAAGAGAGAGTAAATTGACTGAAGAGAATAGGGTCAGATGCTCTTATACCCACTGTATGGCATCTCACTGCAGAAACAGTATAATATTAGAAAATTAATTATTCATTTCTAGTCAGTGGAGAGAGATCAGAAATGGACATGGGTACAAGCTCACATCCAAGTGTATATTGCCAGTAAATATTTCTGTCTTTTACATCAGTAGTCTGTGCCTCACGAGTCATTTTAGTGTGATTTACTCCCTATTAGAAAATGACAAACAAGAGCTATCTACAGGCCATTGAAAAATTTGGCAACTTTTCACTAATAACTTTGGTCAAATTTACTGAGGTTTGGGCTCCATATGGGCAGGATATGAGACATGACAAAGATAGAATCTTGCAAATTTATGTGGCATAAATTTTATTTCATGAATTCTGAGGACTTGGATTGGCTGCTGGACAGTATGAATTTCATCATGTATGGGCTGTATTCACACTCATCCAGTCTCCTTTGGGATGATTGGATCAAGTTCAGTGAGATTGCTAATGCTCTTCTCTTCACGAAGCCATCTCTAGATCCAGTCATTTCGGATACCAATTGTCTAGTGTACAATAGTCTTCTGTGGCAAAGATTTTGGAGAAAATGTTAGAACTCCAACCACAAGTGTCTCAAAGAAGTGAATTAACTGACTTTTTTCTCAGTAAAATGGGGGGGGGGGAGAGGACAAAATTCAATGTGGTTTATGGTGTACCCAATACAATGTAATAAGCAACAACTTGTGCACCAATGAAGCTTTTTAATTTTTAAATTGTTTTTCAGCACCCTCTCACTATGGTCATGCTCTTCACCAGTGATCTCTACAGCCTCTTGAATTTCCTCAGTTTTGCAAGATGGCTTTTTATAGGATTGGCAGTTGCCGGGATGATCTATCTCAGATATAAACGTCCTGATATGCCTCGTCCTTTCAAGGTAACCATGGTTACATAACTGTTTTCCATAAACAGGTTTTGTTCAAACCAAGCCCTGTATTTAAAAAGAGATCACCTAGTGAAAATATCCTCTTTTCTGATTGCTCATACATTCATATGAATTTATCTGTTCTCTGAAAATATCTCCTGAGGCAGGGGTGAAATTCAGCAGTTTCTGACAGGTTCTGGAGAACCAGTAGCAGAAATTTTGAGTAGTTTGGAGAACCGACAAATACTCTGAGAACTGTCAAATTTTCAGAGTGGGGTGGAAATAGAGGTTTTGTAATATCCTTCCCCCAGGAGTGGAGAGGGAATGGGGATTTTGCAGTATCCTTCCCCTGCCATGCCCACCAAGCCACGCCCACCAAGCCACACCATGCCCACCAAGCCATGCCCACAGAACTGACAGTAAAAAAATTTGAATTCCACCATGAGGCCTTGCTTAGGAAGAGCCCCAAACAAGACGGTATTATGTCACCAATCTAACAGCACAATACTTTCTTATCTTCAACAGTATTCAATTCAATTATGGTAGAAATCAAGTTTGGGAGCCAAACAGGTTTGGTAGCAAATGTAGCCACATTCTTCAACATCAAACTGAGGAATTCAGTTGTTAAAAAAATATTGACAGTTCTTCAGTCATTGTGTCATATGGCAGTTGCCTGAATTGGTTCTGCTTCTTTTAGGGATTATGTATCACAGCTAGACCTTAAATGATTTCAGTGTTGGTTAAAGAACACAGCTTGCAGCCCTTCTAGTCAAAGAATATATTTTGCTCAATATTACCCTGTTTCCCCCCAAATAAGACATCCCCTGATAATAAGCCCAATCGGGCTTTTGAGCACAAGGCAATAAGGCCAAGTGTTTATTTCAGGGTTCAAAAAAATATAAGACAGGGTCTTATTTTCAGGGAAACACAGTACTTGATACAGTAATATCTTGATCATTGTTTTATATTGCTCCATGATACAGGAATTATTTTCCCCTTAATTTAATTTTAGTTTTATTTTCAATAGTTTATTAGGATTTTATTGTTAATGGACTAGTGGTTACAGCACCAGATTAGAAGTTAAGAGAATATAAATCCTGCCATAGGCATGAAAGTCAGCTGGGTTACTTTGGGCCAATCACTCTCTGTCAGTCCAACTCACTTTACAGGTGGTTGTTGTGAAGAAAATAGAAGAAATATTAGGTATGTTTTAGATATGTTTTCAGCCTTGAGTTATTTATAAAAATAATAAAGCTAAATACAAAAATAAAAAATAAGCTAAAAAAATTAAAAAATGTTAAAATAAAATCTAAAAAAATTGCTTTTGTTTTGCCAATAAGGAGCACTATATCATTCTTGAAAACTGAAGTGTTTAATTACATATTGTAGGTTTTGCTTTATTTTAAAATAGATTCCGTTTTTTAAAAAAAAATTTTTAAATATTTTTTATTTCTGTGAATAAAGAAGTATGGAATATTACAAGCATACCTTGCTATCAGAACTTGTTATTCATTTCTAAAACATCATTTAACCTGGCAGTCTTTTGCCTGATTATTTATTGATTTGGGGGAGCTGGGAAGTTAATCAATATATAGTGAAGAGTTTTAAGTCATAGACCATACCCTGAAAATCTTGTTTCATATTAAGACTGATTCAAATAGACAATTCTAAAATATTACATTCTGATTGCCATTGCTTGTGCATTATCATTTAAAATGATGGTAGACTAGCAAAGCAAAAAATGCTGGGGAAAAAATTATACAAGCTTCTCAAGGTACAGTCTGCACAGATTTGTGAAACCATCTGATTGGCCTTACTGTATGGGACTAAGCATTTTGTTTTTCACCGTGCAGATGCCTTTGTGGTGTTTGCAAGCAAGACCCAGATGCAACTTCTCTTCCACTGTTGTTTCTATATACTGTTGAACTTGTGGCTTCAGGTGTAGAAATAACACAGAGTCTCAAAACTAATAGCCATTGACAAAACTTGTCTTCATAAATTGATGCAATTTCCTTTTATTTTTCATTTATTTAACCAATTTCTAAGGTTGCTCACCCATAAATGACTGTGAGTGACTTACATTCATTCAAAACAACATTAAAAGAGAACTGCACCATGAAGAAAAAACCAAAATATACAATACATAAACCATTACAATTACATAGCAATCAGTGGTGCCACACATTACCTAGCCCAGTCCCTGTGTGAACACCTTGGTCTGAAATGACTTCCTGAAAGACAGCAAGGTCAAAGGCATATGGATTTCAGGGCAAATGATGTTCCAAAAGGCAGATGTAACTACTAAGAATACTTTCAGTCATGTGAGATGACGTTGCTTTAATCAATGGGATCCAGAACATGCCAACTCAGACAGGTCTTAAATAGGCAATTGAAAAGAGAAGATCTTGCAAATACCCAGATCCTATATCATGGAAGGCTTTATAGATGACTACCAGTACCTTGAGTTGTATTCAGCGGTTGATGGCCAGCACAGCTTTGAAAGTATTTGTTTACATAGACATACCATTTACCGGTTTAAAGATATCCTTCTGATTTTTAACCACATCAACTACTTTATTCCACTGAGAAAAGTGACAATGGTGTAGAACTTGTTATTAATTAAACCACCACTGGGATGCATGTTGAATAAAAATGCATTTAGTTTCCTTTTCTTTTAATAGCCACTTGCATTTGTATTGGCCTTCCTGAATATCCACGTTTTTTCAAAATTATAGAATGTCACTATATTTTAATTGTTATGTAATATTGAATACTACTGACATTTAATAGCTAAATTTAGATTATAATAGTAATTGTTTGGAATGTTTTCCAGGTGCCGTTGTTTATTCCTGCTCTGTTTTCCTTCACTTGTCTCTTCATGGTTGCACTGTCACTTTATGCTGATCCAATTAATACTGGCATTGGTTTTGCAATTACAATGACAGGAGTCCCTGCCTACTACCTCTTTATTATTTGGGACAAGAAGCCAACATGGTTTAGGCGATTTTTAGGTGAGTGAATTTCGAGCAAAACTGATTTTTTTTTTGTATTTTTATTTATAAAATTTATAAGCTGCCCATCTTACCTCAAGGTAACTCTTATTTTTATGTTATTTTTATAAAAAAAGTATAATTTTACAGTAGAGAATTTAATTTTTTCATACTTTGCTATTCTTATATCACACAAATCATCCTCTTTTTTAATCTGATGTACTGGATAAATTGTTGCACTAGTTTAATCAGAGAGTAGGTTTTAGTAATAGAACTCATCACACAATTTGTAATCTGGAACACAACTACATTCCCCTTTCTAATCCTCTTTCCATAAAAAAATGTGGCTCTCTAGTTGTCTGTCCTATGCCCATGAAACCATCTTCATGTGTGTCTATCAAATGAAATATGAATACTGGCTGGTAATTCCTAAAATTGTCTCCTTGAGAAAGGAGACAATTCATTTGGTAGGTATATGTTCCTGTAAGCATTCTTTTGTACTTTCTCAAAGATAGTGTCTTTTTCCAAGTATATAAGAGATTATAATATGACAACAACTAAATAATTGTATGGAAATTTCTTTGAGTGTATAGCAATGCATTATTTTTATAGGAATTGTAGAGAACAAACCAGACATTTCCTCACATTTTTGACTTCAAACTCACAATTCCTTTTCTGCCTGTTAATAATATAGTTGATTTTTGAATTAATATCAGTGGTTTTATGTATTATTGGCCACCTGGAATAAATCTACAAATAACTTCAGCCTTACTGGGATTTGTCAAGTACAGATAGCCATTATAGTTAATATCAGATCTTATGGAGCTCAAAACCCACTATTGGGAGTTAGTCCAATGATTTTATATAGTGCACCAGATTTTATAAACAACAATGACATTGGTTGCCAAAGACTGACAGTAAGGATATAAACCAGGGGTGTCAGACTCAAGGCCTGCAGCCCGCATCCAACCCACGGGATTCTTAAATCTGGCCCATGGAGCTGGCCTGGAAATTTCAAAGGTGAGGCCCCTGCACAGCCCATTTTTGGCTGGCAGAGTGCTGCTGGTGGCCAGGGAGGCCGAAAATGGACCTTGCACAGGCCACGTGAGGTCTCTATGTGGCCCATTTTTGGACAGCAGTGTTTCAGGAGGCCATGCGCCCCTTTTGGCTGGTAACGTGCTGCAGGAGGCCGTTAATGCTGAAAATGGCGCCTTCCCCATGCCCCATTTTGGCCAGCAGAATGCTGCAGGAAGCATCAGTGCTGTCTCCCCCCCACTTCCTGCCCCGCCACCGGCCCCCAGAGGAGGACTACAATGTGGATCTGGCACTCAAAGAAATCCAGTTTGACACCCCTGATATAGACAATCTATAAGTATGTACTCATTTTTCTGGACTCTTAGTTCTATGATAATGCCACCAAGATAGAAAACTCTTTTAGTATAGATTTCTGTGGTTTATATATTTTACTGACCCCAGAAATCAATGCAGGACCCTTTGGTCAAAATTGAGACTTAGCGGGTACATTTAATTAGTTCAAAACTCTCTCTCTAGTCTTATGTTAAGACCTCTTTGGTGTAGGATATAGCATTATGTTTAAGTTGATGAGCACAGATGCTAGTTGAACATTAGAAAGAAATTTTTAGGAGCAGAGTGTCAGCTCCAAAGAGCCAATTTCCAAGAAAGGTAAATTCCTTTTACCTAGGCTGAGACAGAAGCCAGGTAGTCTTCTGTCAGGGATCCTTTAATTTGCACTCCTGTACACAAGAGGATGTTGGGCTTGAAGGGCTCTATCTTTTCAATTGAAATTCCTGTGAAAATCTCAGCCTCTAGCATTTCAATTAAGTTTAGGAAACATTTTCAGCTGAGACCATTAGGAATCTTTTATACCACAAAGCTAATTTTGGCCTGCGGGACAATGTCATATTTATAATGGGTAGGAATGTATAATCCATATCATTTCTTCCTATGTATTACAGTCCTAATGAAAATCCCAGTACCTGTGATTCTTCTAAAAAGAAATCCCTTAATGTAGCTGCAATTAATTTTAATTAGCTATGCTTTAACTCACACAGTTGTTGCTGCTTCTGCAGAAAGAAAAATCTACAATCTGTGTAATGGTGTTTTTGCACATGTCTCTCTGTGTGTGTGTGTGTGTGTGTGAAAGAGAGAGAGAGAGAGGAGGGGAATATACAGGCTAACAGGCTATTTTTCAAGAATATGAAATGGAATATTTACCATATATCAAAAATGATAATTAAAAGATAGTTACTAAATTATATCAATGTATAAAGTTATTATATATAAATATATATCTAAAGTTGCATCTTTTTAATGTTTTCAATACCTACAATAAATAAATCACTGTATGATAGTCAAAATATCTTCATTGTTTTTTTTCTTTATCGCTTTATTTATCTACTTACTGTATATGTCTTCACAAGTATTGTTTTCTTCAAAGAATTGATATAAACATAAGAAATATAAAACAAAACTTGTGTGTTGGGAATCACTGTTACTTATCTAATCTTATGTCTATAGGATTCTGTAGTTATTTCTCTGCCTCAGAAGAGTCTTTGTATTTTATTCTTGCGTCAGGTAGTTACAATTTCACAAGCTGTTGAGTTGTAGTTTCATAAATCAGTTTGGCCACAGGATGCCAGTGTTGAACCATTACATTTAAGTAAAAAGCACAATACTTTTGAGATTTCTGCTCAATGCAGTAATATTTTGAGCGCTGTGACTATTAGTGACTGTTTCCTGGCAGGAGAAAATATAAGTACCATAAATGAAACACACAGACTCTGAAAACCCAGTTTAAATTTGGTATACAAAATAGTTTGTAATTAGAATGCTATGCTTCTATCTCATGGACATCATCTTTGGCAATCTAACAGTTAAGAAGACAACAATATGCATGCATGTATGTATGTATGTATGTATGTATGTATGTTATGTATGTATATATATATATGTAGGTCTTTGGTTATTTGGGTTTTCTCCTGCATAAAATTGGAAGTGTCTTGGCAACGTTTCAACGAAGTCTCATTCGTCATCTTCAGGCTGATGTTCTCGGCTTCGTGCTTCCAGGAGCACTCAATGGGTTAGAAAACCAAGGAGTATATGAAATCCTATGCACCACTTGCCCCACCACATACATCAGACAAACCAACAGAAGAATAAGTGCACGCATTGAAGAACACAAGAACTCAGTCAGAAAAGAGGAACCAACTTCTTCCCTGGTCCAACACCTAAAAAGCTACAGGACATGAAATTGACTTTAAAAAGACCAGAACTATCGCCAAAACTGAACACTTTAACAACAGAATAATCAGAGAATCCATCGAGATAGAAAAATGCCCACACAGCATGAATAAACAAGATGATACTTCCCGCCTACCAGCCATTTGGAAACCCGCCCTTATTGACAAACGAGTCCCCAACACAAAGAATGACACCAGACCCACACTCACGAAAACCACACAGGATATCCACCACACTTCCACGCAAAAAGCAAACCCAGACCCACACCGATGATCCATACATGAAGCAAACTGACACCCACTGTGAAGATGTGGCATGACCACGAACGTGAAGCCAAACAACAGCAATGCAGCTCACCAGCTCAAATCCCCCTGCAACTCAGACTAACCCGAGCACAGCCAAGCCCCCACCCAAACAGAGCATACCCCCATCCAATCAGAGCACAGCTAACCGCCCCATCCAATCAGAGCACAGCCAGGCCCCCCAACTAATCACAGCACACCTCCACCCAATCAGAACACAGCCATGCTCCCACCCAATCAGCTCCCACCCCCACTAGCAGTTAAAAGGAAGAAACAGCTGCGATCACACATTGCTCCTGGAAGCACAAAGGTGAGAACACCAGCCTGAAGATGACAAATGAGACTTCGTCGAAACGTTGCCAAGACACTTCCAATTTTACGCAGGAGAAAACCCAAATAACCAAAGACCTACATATATACACCTGCGAAAACCTCAGAAAACAAATATATATATTTCATAGATATTAATAATCTTATATGAAGGAACCATAAACCTTTGTTCCTTCTTAAGGCATCAGTAGTTTTGATCTCAAGATATATTACTTAAAAACAGATAGTCATCAATCCCTTCTGTAGGCTAAATTAATTTGGTGAAAAAGGTTTCCTGATTTTTCTAAAAATAGTTTTCAGGAATAATTAAATGGTTTTAAGTAAGAAAGAGAACATATGAACTAGTTGAATGGGACATTCACAGATGCAAAATTGCAATATAAATCAATTTATTTCAACTTTAAAACCATTCATAGATGCAAAATTGCAAAATATGGTAAATAAATTTATTTCAACTTTAAAATCAAATAAATATGATGGAACCAAAATATATTGAAATGTCTTGGCATGCTTTAATGGTTTTTTTTGCATTGTATTTTTAGTGTATATATGTAAAAAACTGATTTTAAGGAACAGAAGGAGCTATTAGACAGATAGAGTAGGAAGTTCTGCCCTAAATTCCAATAACAGCTTTTTTTTTCCTATTGTTTACATTTACATCTTACTTTTCCTGCATGGAACACCAAATAGTATGTAGGGACAATACTATTTTTTATTCTAAGAACAATCCTATGTGGTAGTTTAGAATGAGAAAAAACAACTGTCCCAAAAACATTATATATGAAATAAATCTAACAGGAACAGGTAATTATAATTGCAAAACATCTAATGTACTGTTGAGAATAACATTTGCCAGGTTATTTTTTAATTTATTTAATTTATATTTCTATTACTTTGTAAAGGCTATCTTCTTAAAACTTTTAATAAGATTCAAAAAATGAATCACCAGACTGATTTTATATACATTTTATGCAACACATATTTTGGATTTGAATCAAACTGTCAATTGCTTCATTTGAATTTCTATGTCTCTATTATCTCTTTATCTGTCTATAGTCCTATTCCAAATGTTCTGAAAAAAAAACCCTATTTGAACTTACATCTGAGTAAACATGAACTGACTCTCATATATTGTTCTTTCACAGACAAGATGACATCAACATTGCAAATAATCTTAGAAGTTGTTCCAACAGAAGATAATCCAGATTTGTGATCTTCAGCTATAAGAATCTGCATTGCTGGACAAACATCCAAATTCGTCATTGATTGAATGAACTTTTCTTTTCTTTCTTTTCTTTTCTTTTCGTTTCTTTTCTTTTCGTTTTGTTTTCTTTTTCTTTTTCTTTTGCCAAAATGGCTTTTAAAAAAAGTTTTACTGGAATAAGTTATATTGGGGCAACAGTTTTAACCTGATACTTGATGAAAACTATAAATGGAATTGTTATGTATGTATCTATATACATACATAAAAAAGTTATCTGATACTGTATCAACAGTTTTGTAGGCAACTGTCTTAAAACTGTTGTAAAATAGTGTTTATCTTCTGCTTTGCAAATGGAGTTGATATGGTATTTTCTGTATTTTAAATGTATAAATGTCCAATTTTTAATAATGATATTTACTAAGAACATTTGTTTTAAAAATGTTCATCATATCTGGAAATATTAGAATGGATTATACGTGAATTCTCCATGCTGGACCTAATGTAAGACAACAGTAAAAGAATTGTATTAATACAAAATTATTCCATTATTTATTCTTTTTTTAAAGAAACACTTTATGGTTCATTGGACAGACTACTGCATTAAAAACAACTTTTATTTCCCCTTAATCAGTTGTGGTTAAGACTGCTGAATTATTCTGACACCCAAAAAACATACTAAATGATGGGCAGAGGAACATTCTTTGTCAATACTTACACATAACAAATGTAATTTCCATTCTAAGTGATTTAGGCAGATTTGCTTCATTTTCTCTATTGCAAATCAACCTGAATTCACTATTTATTTGAGGTTCTCCATTTTACTGTCTTCTTATTGAAAATCAGCATAAATGCACCATTCATTTGAAGAGCTTCCAGATTAGCATTTGATTAAGGAAAAGCAACATGAATGAATGAATAAAAACTTTATTATGGTCATCAACCAGCAATAGACATATAATAAATTAAAAATAATACTGACATTAATCATGAATAATAACATCCCTGTTATGAAAATACTAAATCTCAAACAGTTAAGGTCACTCCCTAACTTACATGAGTGGAGAGCCAATAAATATGTGAGTAAATGTATTTTTTCAATAATTGTTATAGATATCTCCAAAAAATTGGCACCAGTTGACATCTATAATTCTGTAACCAGTTTTTTTCTTGTGGACAATGCAGCAACACAGAATTTTGCCATTGCCCGCACGGCAGCCAGATTTGAGTCTTGGAGGAGAAAGCCTACATACATAAAAGTCGTCTGTCCTCCCTGGCAATCTCTTTAGTAAGGGGAGAATATATTTTGATCTACATACTCTATATAACTCACAGTACAATAAAACGTGAGATATCTTCGACTTCTACTTTTCCACATATGCATACCCGTTCTGCTATTGGTGTTCTCTGGTACCTACCCAGGAGAAATGCTGAGGGGAGAATATTAAATCTGGCTCTGAAGAAAGCTATTCTTTGTTTTGGGAAGATCAGATCATTTAGATATCTTGCTGATTCCCATACACCCTGCTTGATTCTGTCCCTACTGTGGAGAGCGAACCTACTTAGTTCTTCTTGGAACTCCATGTCCTTCATTCTATCAATTACTACTTGCTTTGCTTTTTCAAAGCCAAGGGACATTAAGAATACCAATGACACCCCATAAGAACCCAGCTTGTGATCTATCGCCTGTTTCCAGGGGGTGGGGAAGTTGTCAGTCAGCACTAGCGGGGACAGTCCCTTTGGAAAGAAATGAATTTTTAGCCAATAAATGATCATCATCTTCCAGGCTCTTACCTAAATTTGAGGCATACCTGTCTCAATTCTTAGCTGGACATTTGGAGTACCTTTGGGTGCAGCTAAGATGGCTCACAGGAATTTGGTTTGTATAGTTTCTAGCAAGTTTTTCTTTGCAAGGATTCCTGTTTGTGCGCCATAAAGAATTTGAGCCAACTGTTTGGCCTCAAAAAGTTTTAAGGCAGCAGGTACTAATTGACCTCCACCTGTATAAAAGAAGTGTTTAATTATGTTTGAAGACCTATTGACTGCTTGCAATGTCTCTCCAGGTGTGCCCTCCATGCCCTTGCGAGTGGAAGACCACTCCAAGGTATCTAAATGTCCTAATCTGTTCCAATCTGTGTCCTTCAATTTTCCAGGAGTATTGTCTGTGTCTTTTGGCAAAAACTATAATTTTTGATTTATCAAAGTTAGGGACCAACTTGTTCTGTCTACAGAAGCCAAGTGTTGCCCTAATTGCTCTCTTCAGTCCTATGGGAGTTTGTGAAATAATAGTAGCATCGTTGGTATATAGGAGAATTGGGATTTTGCGTTGTGCTATGTTAGGAGGATGTAGATCAGGGTTCTGTACGAGATCAATCAGGGGGTTAGTATAGAAGTTAAAAAGGGAGGAGGACAGGATGCAGCCCTGCCCTACCCCTTTTTGAATCCTTACTGGGCCAGTTAAATAGGCTTACACCTCACTTTCAAGGTGGAATTGGCACACAATTTTTCTTTGAGGAAAAGGAGGCATTTATTGATTGTAGTGCATTTTAATTTTTCCCATAGGGTGTTCCTGGATATTGAATCAAAGGCCTGCTTAAAATCAAGGAAGGCCACATAGAGAGAGAATTTTTTTTTGTATCTATATTTTTGCACCAGATGGCAAAGTATCAGGATATGATTCACCTTAGATCTTCTTTGTCTAAAGCTGGCTGGTTCATCTTTAATTATCTCCCCTGAAATTAGCCAATCCTTGAGTTTATAGTTTAGGTGTTTAGCATACAATTTACTAATAATACTCAGAAGACTAATGGGTCTATAATTTCCTGGATCATTTCTATTACCCCTTTTATAGATTGGTATAATAATTGCTTGCCAATCTCTTGGCATACGTCCCATTTTATCTATAAATGTAAACAGCAATGCTAAAAGTGGGGCCCACCAACTGGTGTTCTTTTTGATTATTTCTGGGAGGACATTATCAGCACCAGGTGCCTTATTAGCCTTGAGGGCTCTGATCAACCGGGATATCTCTTCTGGTGTAACAGGGGGCCAGTAGGCAGTTTGGTCCAAACTAATTTGGCTCTCCTTAGTTACATAGTTGGGGTCTGTATATAACTCTCTAAAATATTCTTCCCAGGCCTGAATCGGTACCTGATTAGTTGGGGGTAGGGGGGATTTCCCCAATCCTCTGGTGATGTACCAAAAAAGGGATGCATTTTTTGTCCTGACTTATGTAATTAATCTCTGCCACCACTCTTTCAAAGCTGCACTTTTCTTTTCTTTTAGGAGGGTCTTATATTGTGCCTTCAACTGTTTTAAGAAGTGAGTGTGATCCTCAGAAGGGTCATTTTTACTTCTCCTGTACTCCTTATTATATATCCTTTTTAATTGCACGCAATCTCTATCAAACCATTTTTTGTTCTTTAAAACCGGCTTTTTGGAGTGAGCTAGTATTCTATTAGTGAGAACTGATTTCAAATTTGAAATTAAAGTTTCAAACTCCTCTAAGTATGGTCCTTCAAACTTATTTCTTAGTAGAGATGTATGTAATTCTATGGTTTCTGGAACTAACATCCATTTAGTAACTTCCTTTGCATTTTTCTCAGTCCATTTAATTTTTACCTGGGTATTTTGGCTCTCTAATCTGGGTAGGTAGATAGAGCAACCCTTAGTAATTTCTGATGTAAGAATAAGGATAGGTGAATCGCGATTGCTTTCCAGACACAAGTCTACCTCCATTTCTGCAAGAACTTCAGGAGGTGTATGATATTATCTAGTAATCAACTGTGGATTTTCATCCTGCTCCCTAATAAGTATAGTCTGCTGGGTAGTCACCCAAGTGGAACTGTTCAGGATACAAAGGTCCAAGTGTACAGTCATCTGTCTTACACACAATCCTGCCCAATTTGCCTTAGTGTCTTTAAATTGTCTGGGATGCAGGGGTTCTCCTGGTACATTCTCATTATAATGGATCTTAAATTGATTAAATAATGCTTGATCGTTTGGGCCCATCGTTTAAGTCCCCACCCAATAATTATTGCTGCTGTAGGATATTTATCTAAGCAGCCCAGGATAAAATCTTCTATGCCTTCCCAAATCTTGTTGATCAAATTATTCTTATTGAGTGGGGGAAGGTAGATACTAAAAAGCAAAATCTCCACCTGTTTAAATAAGAGTAAGTAGTCACAACCCATGGCTGCAAAGGTGGCAGTGATACACATTTAAATTGCAAGGATGTATTCACTAATGTCACAATACCCCTTTAGCTCTCCCACCCACCTTACTTGGGACAGCTGGGATAGAGTTAACCCAATAACCATCTAACTATATCTCTGTGGAGGCCGAGGTTTCCTGTAAGAAGAGAATGTCAAATTGTGATATATAGTCCAAAAAAGTTGGTCTTTTGATGGAACAGTACAACCTGCTATATTCCAGGTTATGATGGAGAAAGGATCCTCTTTTGCATCTCATTAGGAAATTTGATTTATACAAAGGGAAGTTGTATGGTTATTGCAATGCCTTGAGGTGTTGTCATGCACGAAATTGGTCTTCTCTAAAAGGAGGGGTGCCCCATCTAAATTCTGTGTAGACTCCTGGTAAAAAGCAACATGGTTTGGGCTAGGAATTTTGTATTAAAACTCATATCAACTGTTCTGGCAAATGATAAGGGCTTGTAAGGGTTTTATTTAAAAAATCTGGACATCATGTTATCTACTCTAGCTCTCATGATGGAGTTACTCTACCCTATTTTACAAAAATGGGCAGACAGATACTGTCTACTTAAGTACTTCTACTTAAGTACTATAGAAAGTTTATGGCGTTTGTGTTTTCCCTCTGCTTTTCTATTATTTTTCCACAAAAATATTTGAAATAGAAGGAATTCTACAATATCTTCTTAACTGAGCCGTGGTGGCGCAGTAGTTAGAATGCAGTACTGCAGGTTACTTCTGTTGACTGCCGGCTGCCTGCAATTTGGCAGTTCAAATCTCACCAGGCTCAAGGTTGACTCAGCCTTCAATCCTTCCGAGGTTGGTAAAATGAGGACACAGATTGTTGGGGGCAAAATGCTGACTCTGCAAACTGCTTAGACAGAGCAATAAAGCACTGTGAAGCAGTATATAAGTCTAAATGCCATTGCTATTGGTAGTCCTAAATACTGTGTATCTAGAAGTATTTTGAATTGTTGATGGTACTTTTAAATCAACCAAAGCAGATATGGGCAATCTCCCTTCTCCTTATGTAGAAGGAGGGAAGGGTTTATTTCCTCCAGAATACATTCATTGCTGTTATCTAATGCTGTTTAGCCTAACTGTATATTTCCTATCAAAGCTTCAGTTATTATTATTATTTAGGATAGGGAAATCTGCAAATGCTAGATACAATGCAATCCTGACAATCAACTGCTAATTCATTCCATTCAGCACTTGCATGCCCATTCTTGGTGCACCGCAGGGGGAAAACTAGCTTACACTAGCTGACTAATGATGCTCAGCTTGCTGGCTCTTCCAGGCTCCTCTGCTGGTCTCGCCTCGCTTCATATTGTGTTGCCTCATGTCCAGCCAGGTCTAGCGCCAGCTTCCACTTTCTGCACCCACAAAAACAGTTTATTTCCCACCAAAATACGATCCATTTATCTACTTGTAATATTACATGCTTTTGAACTGCAGGGTGGGCAGGAACTGGAAAGTAAGCAATGGGAGTTCACCTTGTCTGGCAGAGCTGGGCTGAAACTCCTGGAGTACAGACCATTTCTGGCCATCAGATCCATTATCATTAAGCCACTGTGCCACTATGGCTGGAAGTAAGCTTTAGTTCTTTAGCATTCAAAAAACTTGGAATTTTGTCCAGAACCCAAAATCTTAATTATGGGCATCTGAAGCAGTTTTAAACTAGTGTGTTCCACGGTCAAATATTGTTTTTAATGGAGAAAAAGTTAAAAATAACTTTGCAATAAGTATGCTTTCAATACACTAAGCCAGGTGTGTCAAACTCACATTATCATGGCTGTGTCACATGATGTATCAGAACTTTCTCCCCCTTCACTAAACTGGGTGTGGGCATGGCCAGCACATGACGTATCTGGCCTATGGGCTGGAGTTCGACAGCTCTGCACTAAACCAATTAAAATAGTGTGGCAAATCTACTATTGTTGGTAAATTAGCAATAGTAGCAATAGTATTTAGGCTTATATACTGCCCCCTAGTGCTTTACAGCACTCTCTGGTTTATAACATCAGCATTTTGCTTTCAACAATCTGAGTTCTCATTTATAGAACAGAGCAGAGCAGAGCAGAGCAGAGCAGAGCAGAGCAGAGCAGAGCAGAGCAGAGCAGAGCAGAGCAGAGCAGA